>JAEQBH010005021.1:0-324478 GCA_016808115.1 Tetrastigma voinierianum | reverse complement strand
CAAGATGTCGTGTCCACGAGGTGTTTCACGTCTCCATGTTCCTAAGTACACCTGCATCCAAATTTCACGTGGGTGGATCGGGGGACAGAGCAGAGGTTAACACGGATGTGACCTTCGAGGAGGGACTAGTGTGCATTTTAGATAGCCGTGATCAGGTTTTGCGATGCAAGACCGTGAGGCTAGCGCCGTGCTAAGCACTACCATGGAAAGTGGATGTAGCCCACGGAGAGTCACAGACACGATGCCGGCCACCTATCCCTTCGTTTAGGGACGAAGGTACGTGGTTTAGTCGTTTAAGATTTAATGACTGCTTACATGCATGGTGGAGTGCATCTGTATATGCATGTGAGTGATTGTAATTGTCCTAAATTGGATCGAAATTTCCTTTGGGAAGGAGGAGAATGTAGCACTCGAGAAATTTCAATTTTGGAAAAATGGTAAATGGTTATTTCTGGGACAAGGTAAAATTGTAATTTCGGTTAAAAATCCAGAATTTATTCTCTAAATCTCAGATGATGAAACAGATTTCACTGTTGGAATTGTCTCGCGAAATCTAGCTAGCACGTAAAATTTCATTGAATTCTCGAGACAGTCGGAGTCGACACGTTTTTCGAGGCATCGCGGCCGGTGTCAGAAACGATTCGATGCAACGAAAGTCACATATAACACGTACTCATGTGCCATAAGTGGTATGAGTAGAGAAATGATGAAAATGGACGGCCGAGATAGAGCCGAATATCAAAACTGAGAAAAGAGGGACATAACGGTCATTATGGAATTTGAATTAAGTCACTAAAAGACAAAATAAGTAATAGTGCTTGTCTTCCCACTTTAAAAGCCAAAACAAAACGTGAAAAAAGAAAACACTTCCATTAGATCGAAAATTGAAGTTTTAATGGTAAGATCAACTTTCTAGATTTAATACAAATCCGACCGCTTTAGCCTTTCGGACAAGAAGGGAAACCGCCAGTCGACGCTGAGAGGCTTCGCGGCATCAGATTTAGTGGAGTTTCCTCAAACTCCGAGAGAAGCGGGTTTCTCCCTACTGGTTTTATTCCCTCTTAAGTACTTTACGAATGTTTGAGTCGAATGAGGCCAGGTCAAGATCTGGTCCCAAACCTCGGGACCGAATCGATATAAATTTTTGAAATCTCATCATGAGGGGCCAGTGGACTCCATCACCGCTGGTTTGGGTGTCAAATTGTGTTTTTCCATGATGAATCGCGCTGATTGGAATGAGGTCAAATGGCTGAAATGCGTCTCGCGCGAACCGATGAATTGTGATTTGTCGAGAATAGTAACCGAGGGTTTCACTATTCCCGAGAATAGTGTTCACAAAATATATTTTTGTGTGAAAATGTGTTTAGTTGAGTGATTCAAGTCGAATTGCTCGTGTTTGATCATTAGCCCACGTGTGCTAATTTTGATGTAATGAAATGCGAATTGACATGACATGCTTGTGTGAATTGAATTTTATGTGAATATATGCATGTTTATATATTTGCTACGCTAATTGGGATCAGAATTGAATTGGCATTCATGCATTCCATATGCACCGGAACAATTCTAGGATTTAGAGTGAGTGCATGAGACGAGTCTAGAGAAAATGGTTCTGGAGGGTTGTCTAAAAAACAGTTAATTATCTGAGGGTAGTCCAAACTAAAATATCAATCGTCTGAGACTCGCCCAATTGATATACAACGGAGGGCGCCTCACAACAATATCAACGCTTGAGATTCTCACTGAGTATATATATATACATCTATAATATTCCACAAACAAAATAATAATTCTCATACGAGGCTTAAAGTGAGGTGAGGGAGCCTATGAGGACTCCTGGATCCGAAGTTAGTCATGTAGACATTCAAGTAGGATCATGCATTTGCTCAATGTACGCTTATTTCGAACATCAGACCGCACTTAGCGAGAGTAAATTTCATCAGTGGCGATTCCACTATCGAAAGCATTAGCTCACCCTGTCAAGGGATATTATTTTACAGGTAAAGGGAGCGTGAGAGGGGACGACTCGTCCTAGGGATTGAGGATTAGAAGAAAGCCTGGTCATGGTTGTCGATGACATATACATGTATTGAAATGTCTAATTTTAATATATTATCAGATAAGAGTGAAAATATCAGAATCCTTGTAACTATTTGGTATATAGTCGATTCATAGTTAGTATGTATTATGAGTATCATAGTGGGCCCATGGGCCGTGATACTCATGTGATTGGATATATTGATATATTGGATATATTGCAATTGCTCGGGACGTATATGCAGATTTTAGATTCGTTAGAGCTCCTCGTACAAAGGAGACTCTGCCTGATTTTCGTGAGAAATGTCGGGTCACCCGACATTCACGAGTGTTTCCGCGGGTTAACGGGTAGTCAACGGACCCCCGGGTTTGGGGCGTCACAAAAATGTCCCATATAAGAGGTCAACTTAGTGATTTGGGATCTCACATCATTCAAAGCAGTCTGAAATTTAGTGTTGGTGGATTGTTGAGTCTGAACAAACTGTGTCACAATGTCCTCTAAACTTCTCTTATGTGGAGGTTGGTAAAGTTGTTGATTCGACTTCTTAAGCAAAGAGGTGAAACCTTGTTGGGTGGTTCATGGAAATACTGAGGACCCTGATTTGGAACTAGGGGCTTGATTTGAAAACTCGTTTTCAAGTTTCGGCCTGGGTTATTTGGCAAATGGTGTCGGGCCTCCTGCTCTTCCAAATTTAAAACGTGTGCTTCCCCTACCCTCGATTTCTTTCCGTGAGTATGGCGAATCAAGGGGCTTCCTTTGGTAATTAAGAGCATTGGATTGCTCCTCGACTCGAGGAAGACTAAAGGCAGTCCACGTTGAATGATAATATCGCAAATGATGTACGGCTCCTCCACTCCAGGTATCCCATGTGCATCGAAGATACCTGGGTACACAGCTTACCTCATTCACCTTTTTCAATTCTATGGCCCCCAACTTCCTAGTTAAGTTGGCTATTTTCGTCACAGGTCATCATTCTCTTAAGTGATGTATTCCTCCCCCCGTAGTGTACTGCAGCGCACTTTAGTTGAAGATCTAAGGAGGTATTAGTTCCTGCCCGAGCATTTTCTCGCTATCAGATTAAAAATTGCACAACCTCCCTATCACTTTTCTCATAGAATTCCCACACACATCATTCGATGTATTGTTTGTCATTCAGACAAATTGGTGAAAATATGCACAATTTCCGTCTAACATCCAAACCATGGCGTAGGGAGAGCGATAAGTCCTTATATCTTTCCCATACAACAACAAAAAGGTTCATCCAGCTTTCTAAAAGTTTTGATTGCTCGTGACAAGTGCATTAGGTACGTATGGGAGGGAAGAATTTATTAAGAAATTCATTTTGCATGTCTTCCTAAGTAAAAATCGAATCGGGAGCAAGAGAGTGAAACCATATTTCTCAGCCTTCGTATAATGAGAATAAAACCATATAAATTATATGGAGGGGAGATCCTGTAGACAAGAAAGCACTGCAAACATCCTCAAAGTCCCTCATGAATGAGTAGGGGTTCTCAGAATCGATCCCTTGATACATAGGGAGAAGACGAATCATCTCCGGAATTTCATAAGGAATTGGTTAGCCTCTTCGTAGGCGAATACATGAGTTTGTCGTGGTTCTTCGAGGTCGTTGCACCTCAAGGGTTCTTTCCACGTTAGGTAAAGGGGCAAGGGAAGCTCGAAATTGATTTTACTGAAAATTAACATTTCCCCCACCTGCCGCCAGGATTGCCGGCGGTGCAACGCCATCTCCTTATCGTTGAGGTTCATAGGGTCTTTTGTGGGTTACCAAGTAACCTCGGTCATTTGATTAAAAAGCTGCCACGATTCCCTGTGGATTTAATCCATTCGGAGGTGTGTCTCTCTTGAAACAACCGCCTTTAATATGGACTCTTCGTAATGTTCGAGGTATAACTCTTACTAAGTCGCTGCTTATCGCGAGCCCAAATCGACAGTAACTAATCTACCTCTAACTAGATGTAGATATCCACATATATTATTTACGAAACGACTAAAAAGAAAAGGTAGATAACGTACTAGATTGCAGGAATGCACTTGGTAAAATACCACTAGCCTCGATCAACTACAGAGGCTCGCCACTCCCCGGGCAATCCGCGCCCAAAATGCTTCAGTTTCCATTCGTGGTGCCAAATTATTCCCAAGCGTAGGAACTAATATCGTCAAGACAATGGCTCGGAGTCCACAGTCATTTCCATAGGAGTGATTCCTAAGGATCCTGAAGGATTGCTTTCCAAATGAAAAAAAAAAAAAAAAAAAAAAAAAAAAAAAAAAAAAAAAAAAAAAAAGTGCACATTAAAGTAAAATCCAAGTACAGGATTGAATGATTTATTAACCGATTAACTTAAACTATTGTAAAACTATAAGGGCAAATGATAGTATCCTTAGGTTTTCGCTCACCACCAACTAGGTAACACCCTCCTCTCACTTACAATCTCATCTAGGAGCCATTGATGAATGGTCTTCAATTGGGGATTTAACTTTAAAAGCTTTTGTAAGACAAAGAATGATTGAACAATTTCGAATGATTGCTCAGACAATTTGTTTGGACTCTTAGTTGCATTTGAGATCAAGCACAACGTGTACCAAGAATATCTCGTTCACACGTTGTCAAGAAGATGCCAAACTAAGGTTTTAGAAGAGTTTTTGCAAGTGTTCAACATCATACAAATCCCATTGAAGCACGAAAGAGGGATTGAGGACTGTTACCTTGAAGAGGGTGAGTTTCCACCGTTAGAACCCTATCATGGAGGTTGTAACTCCATTAAGCCAGAATTGATTCATAATTGCTAGAGCTCTACTAGTAATTGAGAACTGAAAAATAACACTTTGATTACAAGGTTGAGATATCAAAAATGCAGAGTCTCTCAATAAACACCAAGTTATCAAACCAAGTACTCTACTCTATGAAAACCCTAGAAAGAATAAGAAAACACTCCAAAGGTTGGGAGCCAAACCCTAATCCGAACTCCCTTAATTCCCGCCCCTAAGGTGGGCTTAAATACAATCCTCATTAGTGACCTCAAGTGGTGATCGAAGACGAGCGTACCAATTCAAGATTGAAATTCCGCTCAAACTTACAGATCGTGCATGTTGGTACCCCACTCAAGGTGGAAGATATCGATACCAAAAGCGCACTAGTGCTCCAATGTCTGTGGGTACCTAAGATCACTATATTTGGTACCTGCATCATTGCTCCACCACACACTCCATGCAACACTCACATCAACGCTTCCCACAACTAGTCCTCTTCACTTTAGAACTACCTGTGGGCCTCCCGATGGCGCTTGTGAATCGACAATGATGAAATACAGCGCTATGTATGAACATTTAAAAACAATGGAGAAAAAATTGAAAGGAAAAAGGTAAGGAAAGAAAAAGACAAGGAAAGGAAAATATAAATTTTCCTTGTTTTGTTATTCGTGGAAAATTCTAAAGAAAAAGAAAAGATTCATTTTCCCTTATTTGGTAATTATATAGAAAAATTAAGAAAAAAGAAGTAAAAATTTATTTTTATATTTATTTTTAAAGATATTTTTAATCTTTTGAAATCAAATATTATTTTTATTAGTAATTGCCATTTTTTAATTGTTGAATTATAATGAAATAATTAGGTTTAAATCAAAAGTTACTCAAAAAGTGCATGTTTTTATTAACTTCATGGAGATAGTGCATTTCAAGGTAATATCTATTATTCGCTATATTTTCATTCTCACTAGTGCAATAGTGCATTTTAACATAATTCCCCCAATAATATATAAAGTATTTAATTTTTAAATAAGTTTGTATTTTTAATATTTTATAATAAAAATATTTTAAAAAATAAGATGATAAAGATAAATATAAAATGAATAAAATTAAAGGAGGATAATTTTTAAAAAATATTAATAAGGTTAATTTGAAAATCAATTTTAAAAAAGAATAAGATAAAATAAGAGGAGAATATATTTAAAATAACTAAAATCTAATATTCAAAATATTAGTTTATGTCAAATCAAATCAATTTTTTTCTCTCGCAAACAATCAAATATACGCACGTGACGATGTGGAGATAAATTGTGGGGTTCAGCCATTCAGCTAGACTTTCTCGATTATGTTCGACAAAAATGGTTCTCTCAGAATATATAGATGTATTCTCTCATAATTGCTAATGATTAAAAAATCTTAGAATTAGAAATATCAAAACACTAGTGTGATCAATTAGAAAAACTTCAAATGGTATTGCCACTATAGTGGAATTAGCATTTTGTAGAAACCATTTCTATAAATAAATTTTTATGCATCATCTCCTCATTTGAACACCGACTTGGAGAAGTAGGTTCTTTATATCAATGTTATCTTTCATGTATTGAAAACAACAATTTTCAAAGATCATCAAATAATGTTCTTTGTATTTTCAAAATTATTCTCACAAACTAAGTTAAAAATGTAGAACAAAACTCAATCCTAAGCCTCAACCCTTTGACGCAGCTGTATTTGCCTCTTTACTAATTGGCAAGAGAATGTTTGATGTATAAATATTAAATGATTTAAATATATATAATCTCTAAATAATTTTAATTATCCTCCAAAAATATTTTATTCTTATTTTTCTGTTGAAACAATAAAAATATCATATTTGGAAAACAAACATTTTCCAAGTTTAGATGACCTAAAAATATGAGAAATAATGTAAATAAATATCCTATAAAATACTATAAAAATTTTTCTACTTATTCCCTTAAAAATTGATTAAAATAAGAAAAAAAATAAAATTAAAGAACCTTTTTCCTTTAAATTATCTAAGAATAATCGTATTTGTTTCCTTTTTTTTTTTTTTTTTCTTTCAATTTCTTTTCCTTTTTCCTTAAGATTTTCCAAAACCAAACATACCCATAATAGCCTTACTTTTACAAAAGCAAGGGGATTATTAAAAAAAAAAAAAGAACACAAATGATCAAGCTTAAAACCCAAATCAAACGAACAGGAAAAAAAATGGGGGAGGTTGAATAAGCTAATAAATCCATTTTTTCCTCTACATTTTTTCCCTTTGAATTTTCCATGTTATCCAAATTGAGGAAATGTATTTTCCTATTTGTAAATTTTCCTTTCTAACATTTTCCTCGGCTTCCAAATGAAACCGTAAAGAATCTTATGTCTAAAAAAACGGAGGTCGGGCCAATCTTATTTTCTTAATCATTTCCAACCATCGATCCCAAATATTAAATGGAACTAAACCCAAAGATTTATCACCACATTATCAACAAACACACCAACAAAAGTAGTAATGTAAGAATTTTCAACAAAAAACAATTAATGTAGATGTTTACTCTACGTTGGAGTATAATGAAGTACTAGGAGAAGAGAATGGCACAAATCATTGGATTTTCTCCAAGCCCTAACGTCATCGCGGAAGGAGAAGGAGAGTAGAGAAATGGAAGAAATAGAGAGGAGTAGCAAGGGGTTCTCGTATAAATTTAAACGTGATAATGCTACTCATCTCTTCAACTCGCACATTTATATTTTTAAAACAGATGTGTCGTTTGTCGAGGACAACAATATTTTCTTACTTGTCGCAGATGTAGCCTAAACGAATTAAATTTGACAATAGTTTCAAATATAAATTATTTTCAGACTTAAAAAAAATATTTTTAATCCAAAACTCTTTGCTTTTGTAACCGGTATAATCGAACCGCCCATGCTCACGGGTTATGAAGCTCTCCCATTGTTCAGCTTAGACCTTTGATAACTGGAGAAAGAAGGGAATTAATTAATTTAATTGGTCTTGTAAGACCCAAGAAATTCCAATTTCTGGAAAAAGGGCAAAATCGTAATTTCAATTACAAAATTGTTATTTCGGTTAAAAAAATCTATAATTTATTCTTCTGGGACTTAATTTTTAATAAAGGATTGTACTGCTGGAACTGCCCTCAAATCTAGTTAGCATCGCAAACAAATTCCAAGATACTCGAATTTACATCGCTTTCGAGGCATCACGTTTCTGCATCAGAAATGAAATTCTCGATGTATCAAATTCACATATAACAAGTACTACGCGCTATAAGCCGTATGAGAGTAAAACGATTAAAATGACTCGCCGAGATAAGATCAATATCAAACTGGAGAAAGAAGGAATTAATTAATTTGACCATTAAATGGACTTAAAGACAAAAAGCTACGCTTGTCTTCTCCACTTAACTAAGAGCAAAACGTAATAGGGAAAAATGACAAATGAGCCATGGAAGACGCTTTTTAGTAGAGAGGAGTCTCCTCTCTTTAAAATATCTAGTGATCCGACCGTCTGGGCCTTCTGACAAGCAATGCGCGCCCGCTCTACGCGAGAGGGCCTTCACGGTACCTGATTAGTTTCAAACCCGCGGTAGGGTTTCTCTCACTTATGCTTTATTCTCGCTTTTAAGTACTTTACAAATGTTTGAGTCGAAGAGGTCGTTAGGTCGGTTTTCGATCGCCCCCAAACATTGACCTAATAATTAGAACTCTTTTAATCAATTGAGCCACCATCACTCGGGTCTGCATTGTCAGTGATTAATTGTGAAAAATTGTGAAATAAATTGCATTGATTGAATGAGGTCGAAATGGTCAGAAACCCGGTTCACTAAGTGAACCGATGATTTGTGATTTTTCAGGAATAGTAACCGAGGGTTTCACTATTCCCGAAACAGTGTTCTCAAAATATAATTTTGTGAAAATATGTGTTTGGTCAAGTGATTTAAATTAAATTGCTCGTGTTTGATCATTAGCCCAAGTAAGCTAATTTTGATGTACGAATTTGACACTATACGACATGATTGTGTGATTGGATATTATGGATATGTATGTTTACATTTGCATGTGATTGGGATCGTATCGAATTGGCATACATGTGCATTCCATATGCACTGAACACCCTAGGACTGTAGGAGGAGTGCATGAGACGAGTCTGTGAGAAAACGGTTCTGAGGGTTGTCTAAAATATTAATTCATCTGAGGGTAGTCCAAATTAAAAATATCAATCGCCTGAGCTACCTAAACTGATATTCAGCATCTGGGAGGGCAGTCCACAAACAAATAATATATCAATCGTCTGAGCGCCCAATTGATATATATACATCGAGGGTTGTCCACAAACTAACAAAATAATAATTTTCATACCAGGCTTGTGCTTGTGATGGAGTTCCAAGTGAGGACTCGTGGATCCGAGTCGGGTCATGTAGACATTCAAGCAGATCATGCATTTGCTTTGAATGTATGTTTATATTTCCTGGGAACATCGCACTACACTTGTGTGGAGAGTAGCCCACTTAGTAGCGATTCCACTACCGAGTACAGTCACCCCTCGCCGAGGGATATTATTTTACGTGTACAAGGAGCTGCGTATGTGACCTTCGCCCTAGGATCGAGGGATTTGAAGAAAGCCGTCATGGCTTGCTGATGATATATACATGTATCAAATGTCTAATTTATATATGTATCAGATAAGAGTGAAAAAATATTGTAACTCTTGTAACTATTTGGTATATAGTTGGATTCATAGTTAGTATGTATGATGAGTATCGCTTAGGCCCAAGGGTCAGATACTTCATGTGTGATTTGATATATCGATAGATTGATATATCAGACCGTTGGGGACAGTATATGCGTGTTTTGTATCTGGGTAGAGCTCTTGCATAAAGGAGACTTTGCCCGATTTTCATGAGAGAAATGCTCGTCACCCGACATTCACGAGTGTTTCCGCTGCCGACGGTAGTCAACCTTAACTGGCTCGTGTCAGCGCCTGGTACGAGCTTAGGTATACCGCCTCCCTGTGTGGCTTCGAGGATTCGCGGCTAGCCATAGTCTTCGAGGTATAAGAACATCACCACTAGGTGTGGTTCGATGCTGAGCGAGGGGTATGAGATTACCTAGGAAATCACGGATAAAACTAGGACACCGCATGCATGTGTTGGTGTGTTTTGTGTGATTGATGATTTATCAGGTGATCATAAAAGGAATGATGTTTATAACATGGCTCAGATATGTTATGATGTTTGGGTGCTTAGGTAATTAGCACTTATTATGTTGAAAAACAAATTTTAGGAGTTTACAGTTATGTAATCTGGAAAATGAAATAAATTGTAATCAATTTATTCGTTTATTTGTATGACAAAATAGAATTTTTAATAAAATTTTAAGGTGTTAGAACACTTTGAGGGTTTACAAGCAGGTGTAAAACTGAAAAGGAAAATAAATGAAATAAATTATAAATTTATTCGAAGGAAATAAAATTTTAATAGATTTATAGTTGAACTCATAAGTTTTGAGTCAGGTGGGATGCAGATTAAGCACAGATGCAGTATATTTAAGGCTACTGATGGTGAAACTTAAAAAATAAAAATGATAGTGAAGAAAATAAATTTCATAAATTTATTCGTTACGAGGTGAAGAAAATAATTTTCTAAGGTTTTACAAGTTGTAAAATTGAAGAAATGAGTAAAATAAGTATTTTTGAAAAAAATCAAATCAAATAAAATTAATAAAATTTCGAAAAATAAATTTTCAAAAATGAATTTTCCAAAATAAAATTTTTGTTGAAAATAATATTTTAACGAAATTAATTGCCTCAGACATTCCGTAAATGCAAGGGCAATGGGTATACACTGATTTATATGTATGATTAGTGTCTCTGGTCGGTGTTTATGCCTTTAAAGATATCAGATTGAGATTTAACCGCCATGTTAATTGTATAGATGGCTAACAGACGAGGACGATGGGCGTCCACAGAACAGTCAGCACCACCAAAGGTTCGACGCAGGCTTTTTACCGAGGTCAGAGAGCATAAAGAATCGCCATCGCACGTGTTAGTATAAATAGAAAAACAGGAGGTCCTCAGCAACTCAGAGGTTTAAAGCATCATCCTCCGATATTCATGTGTGGCGAGACCCGATGGTGGGCGCATCATCGGTTTATGCATCGAGAACGCATCGAGGCCATGGAGATCACCGATACGACCAAGATCGGGTTAGTCGCATTCCATCTGCAGGCGAGGCCCGTGTATGGGCGGAGACGTGGGCTAGACTTCAGAGACTTGCAGGCTATGATACGGGCGCACTTGAGTCACCATGGCGGCACGACTCCGCAGGCGGTAAGGCCAGAGTTCCTGTGAGCAAAGCAAAGGGCGACGACCGCGGATGGACTACGTACTAGATTCACAGAGCACCCAATTGTCGATGATTTACGTACACGTACACGCCAAGGTCAAGATTCAGAATGGTCGTCGTCCACAGTGGCCGGATCGTAGGACCCGCCATGATACGGACTCCATGGTCAGGGACAACCGACCATAGAGAGATAGTCAAGCTTGTGAGGTCGAGACCCAGAGAGCTTCCTTGTAATGAGTTCTCCTCAGGATTGTAGCGGCGAGAATAAGGGATGATACGTCGAGGTCAAGGAAATGGGAGATCTCTGGTGGACTCTACTCACAAAGTATCCCAGGATCACGGACATGTCAAAGTTCGACGTCATCCCTGGGATGGATCACGACGTGCCCTACGTGGTCAGCATTCGATCAGGAGCGCAGGAGGGCTATCGCCTCACACGCGGACTGCACTCGCAGTGGTGCTCTGTGGAGACAAGCATGACATTTCACCCACTTATACGAGTCCGTGCATCGTGGACATTAGCTGGGTTAGCTAAGAAGTCTACCCCAGAGGACTACAGGAGAGACTGTGACTTAGACCCACCCCGAGTAGTGATGCTAGTACGCTGACGTTTCCAGATGAAATGACCGACTAATTCTCCAGCGCAGGGCAGACTTCAGATCGAAAGACACCCTAAGATTTCACTCCATCTCTACGACCGCATGATGGCACCAATGAGTCAGTAGGAACTCGTGAGTCCGGGGCCATTGCGGAGCTGGCTGGATATGGGTTCATTGCACCAGCACTTCACCGGGCGTCCGCTCGATTTGTGAAGAAGAAGGACAAGACCCACTATGCATCATTGTCAATACGAACCGGTTACGATCAAGACCCACTCCATTACCGAGGATCGACGATTGCTTCGATCACAGAGGAGCGAGTCACCCAAAGATGCACCTTCGCACTGGGGCTTACCATCACCGAGGGTTGTGGATACAGATATCCCTGAGATAGCGCGCCAGACGGCATGGGCACTGAAATACTTCGTGATGCCTCTTCGATCGGGACGAATGCCAACAGCATTCACGGATCTCATGCATAGGATATTCCAACCCTATTTAGATCAGTTTGTCGTAGTCTTCGTGGATGACATTCGATCTACTCCCAATCGAGCGATACGAGTATCACTCGGTAATCGCTTTACTGGCTGAGACCATCAACCACGCCAAGTTCAGTAAGTGTGAGTTCTGGCTTACTGAGGTGAGATTTTTGGGACACGTAGCGTCAACATCGTGAGTGTCACGACCCGCAGAAGGTCGAGGCATAGTCGGCAGCCAAGTCACCCGAGATAATGAGTTTCGGGATTGGTCGGGTATTACAGGATATTCATCGAGGATTTCTCCAGATAGCAAGACTTATGACTAGGCTGAATCTTGCTGGAGGTCATAAGTTTACTACGATCACGCGGTGGAGAATTCAAGGAGTTGGAAGAGGAGACTTACTTCCGCCCCATCTCTTTACAGTTCCTGACAGGCCAGGCACATGCATTAAGACTCGAGCTGATCGATGTGTTTTGATGCATCCGAGGGTAGTAGCTTATGGTTCACAACAAGAATCACTGAGCACTTACTCCCACACGACATATCACGCGTAGTCTTCGTCAGTGGAAGACTGGGCGCCACTACTTATACTACGAGGAGTTCGAGGCATGTACTCTGCACTATAAAAAGTCCTAAATATATTTTCACGCACAGACCCCACATGAGGCAACGTTAGATGGATGGAGTTCCTAGAGGATTATGACTTCACTTTGCATTACCAATCCCAGCAAATGTGGTGGCCGATGCACTCAAATTCTAAGTCACGAGGAGTGTCGTGCGCTTCCTGGAGGCGATGCTGGATCGTGGGATGACTACGCACAAATGAGCGCATCAGGTACCTGGGAGTTTAATGGCTACACCCGCTCTATTGAGCGAGCGATTGAGTCCCAAATGGCAGATCGTAGATAGTGTCCATCAGTGGACCGAGATACTGTGCACGGTGCGCATTTGTGGCTGCACCGCTCACATAAGATGGTAGTCTTCTCGATATAGGACTCAAGTGGTTCCCAAATAATCGATTTGAGAGAGGAGATTCTCGTGGAGTTTCACCGCTTCTCGATTTGTCGCGGCATCCAGGTGGCACTAAGACACAGATCTTCGCCGCACTATTAGAGTGGATTTAAGAGACACATGGATTTGTTCGACGATGTCTCATGTCAAAGAGTTACACAGCACCGGCCAAGAGCTATTTCAGCCATCGAGGTGGTCGAGTGGAAGCGGAGACATCATGATGGATCTTCCTAGACCATCGCCACGGGACGCAGCTACAGAGGGCATGACGCGCAGATGGTGATAGTCGACCACGACTTACTTGGCTCCAAGACATTTTCAAATGCCAAGATGACGTCATTGAGAGATTATGCAAAAAGTTAAGGGCATTCAGAGATAGTCGCCACATGGAGTATCAGTATCCATAGTGTCTGGAGTAGGAACTCGAGGTTTACGCATTTTTGGAAAAAGTTTCCAAAAGGCTATCGGGCACACCTACCGACCATGAGTACAAATGCTCCACCCTCTACGTACGGTCACCGAGAGACTATACAGTATTAGAGGACATGCTACGAGCATGCCCTGATCATATGGGCAATGGGAGGAGCATTTTCCTTAGTGGAATTTGCCTACAACAATAGTTAACGGCCGAGCATACAGATGGCACCATATGAGGTAATCAGACGGGAGGCCACGAGGTCACCACGAGCCGGACCGAAAGGGAGAGAGCTCCATCACTAAATTCATTTGATTGTGAGACACCTCCGAGAAGGTGAGCTTGGATACTTATAACTGCCTCTCACGCCGCAGCCGAAAAGAGCTATGCAGATGTGCCACTAATTTAGAGTTCGAGGTCAGATCACGTCTTCTCTAAAGGTGATGCCCAAGCAGGGAGGATCAGTTCGGTTGCCGTGGAAGCCACCGAGATTCATGTGGCCTTCGAGATACTGAGACAGTATCAGAGCTGCATCGACAAAGTACCGCCTAACATGATGTGCTTCACGAGGTATTAATGCCCATGCTCCTAAGTATACCCAGATCTAGCTCATGGGTGGACGTAACAAGACAAATGCACACTGATTTCACCTTCGAGGAGGAATCAGCTTGCATTGATACCGTGATCAGGCTCTACATCAAGACCGCGAGGCTAGGTGTTATGCTATGGTGTCACATGAGGGAGATTCACGGGAGCGAGATGACACGACGCGCCATTTATCATCCCTCGCTTATAATGGCAAGACGCGGGTTTAGTCGCAAGATTTAAACTTAATTCGCTACACGAATATAGAACAAGACGCCGTATACGACGCGAAAGTGATTGTAATTGTCCTGAATTTCTGACGAAATTCCTTTAAGGAGTGAGAAATAAGACTCGAGAAATTCCAATTTCTGGAAAATGGCAAAATCGTAATTTCGATTACAAAATCATATTCTGGCTAAAAATCCATAATTTATTCTCTAGATCCCTGATGACAAAACAAATCGCACCGTTTGAACTGCCTCACAAATCTAGCTTCAGACGCAGGGCTCACAAATTCAAACAATGCATTTACACGCTGGCAGATCGCGCTTCTGCACATAAAACTAATTTCGACGCGACGAAAGTCACATATAAAGTACTATGTGCCATAAGTGGTATGAGTAAAAATAATGAAAATGAATGGCCGAGATAGTACCTAATGTCAAACTGGAGAAAGGAATTAATTAATTTAATTGATTAAACGATCAAAAGATAAGCTACGCTTGTCTTCCACTTAACTAAGAGCAAACGTGAAATAGATAAAAATACGTTGAGTCGTGAAAGTTACGCTTTTAGCTGAGAGAGAGTCTTCCTTCTCTCTTAAAATATTCAAGAAGGATCCGATCGTCACAGCCTCTTGTCAAGAAGGAAAGTCGCTTCACGAGGAGAGACTTCAAGGTGGCACTCCTGATTTAGGTCAAACTCCGTGAGGTAGGGGCTTCTCCTACTTGCGCTTTATCTCGTGGCATTTACAAATGTTTGAGTCGAAAGAGGCCGTTAGGTCAAGCTGACGATCCCAAAACACGGGTCCCAATTATTAGAAATTTTTTGAATCCATCGAGCCAGCCCATCAACGGGCACGATCGTTGGGTGATTAATTGTGAAAAAATTGTGAAATAAATTGTGCATTGATTGGAATGAGGCCGGAAATGGCCGTGAAACCCGGGTTCACTAAGTGAACCGATGATTTGTGATTTTTCGGGAATAGTAACCGAGGGTTTCACTATTCTAAATGCTGTTTCTCAAAATATAATTTGCGGAAAATACGTGCTCGTCATGATTTAAATTAAATTGCTCGTATTTGATCATTAGCCCAAGTAAGCTAATTTTGATGTACGAATTGATTAATTACATGACATGATTGTGTGATTGGATATTATGTGGATATGTGCATGTTTACATATTTGCATGTGATTAGACTCCAGATTGAATTGCATACATGTATTCCATATGCAATCGAACACCCTAAGACTATAGGAGTGAGTGCATGAGATGAGCTCCAGAGAAAACTGCCGAGGGTTGTCTAAAATATTAATTATCTGAGGGAGGCCCAAATTAAAATATCAATCGCCTGAGTTCTGCACTGATATTCATCTGAGAGTCTCACATTAAACAAATAATATATCAATCGTCGGAGTGGCCCAATTGATATATATACATCGGAGGGTTGTCCACAAACTAACAAAATAATAATTTTCATACAAGGCTGAAGAGTGTGACGGAGTCAGGAGGACTCGAGATCTGAGTTGGTCATGTAGACATTCAAGTAGGATCATGCATTTGCTTGAATGTATGTTTATTTGGAACATCAGACCGCACTTGGGGTGGAGAGTAGCCCACTTAAATGATTCCAAACGATCGGAAAGATTAGCTCACCCTATCGAGGGATATTATTTCACTGCATAGGGAGCGCGGCGTAGGGACTATTGTCTAGGATTGGAGGATTTGAAGAAAGTTTCCAGTTGTTGCTTTGCTGATGATATATACATGTATCAAATGTCTAATTTTAATATATGTATCAGATAAGAGTGAAAATATTGTAACTCTTGTAACTATTTGGTATATATCGATTCATAGTTAATATGTATTATGAGTATCGCTTGTGGGCCTAAGTGGCCAGATATCATGTGATTGGATATATTGGATAGATTGATATATTGCACTGTCAGACAAGTATATGTAGGTTTTGTATTCGGGTAAAGCCCCGTACAAAGGAGACTCTACCCGATTTTCGTGAGAAATGCCCGTCACCACATTCACGAGTGTTTCCGCGGTTGACTCGTAGTCAACTGACCCTGTGTTTGGGGTGTCACAGTCTCATCTCACTTGGCAAAATAATCTTGATCTCGTGTTAGCATAGATTCTAATTAAGGAGAGAGTAGTCTAATGAATTGCAAACCAAGGTACCAATTGATTCGAGAAGGCTTATGTTATCCCTGGTTTACGCGCAGTTTCATCCTAAGAGATGGATGAAATAATATTTAGGAAAACAAAGAAGATCTTAAAGAGGATCAAGTCCTAAAAGTAGCTATTGTAATCTATCAACTCACTAGGAATATAGTTAGATGTTTAGTGAAATGTAATGTCGAGGTATTCCAAGGTTATACTACCTGCTCTGATAAATCCGTAATTTCATTCTTAACAAAGATTTCTTGATTTTGAACCTATTGCAAACTAAAAATCATAACATTGATTTTATTTCAGTGATATTTCTACTCAGAGAAATATCTGATTCTACTAGATTAGATTTATTTTTCTTTTAAGAAACATTAGATAAAAATTCTTTCATTCAATTTATAGTTCAATACTTCCAATTTAGAGGTTCAAATAAAGGATTTTCGAGTAGTACGGGTAGTTGATTTTTAGAATTTCTCATCAATCTTTGTGGGTACGATATCTGGACTTATAGAGTCCACTTTATTACTTGTATGACCTGTGCACTTGCAGTGAATTAGACAAAAACCAATTTTAATTGCATCATTTTAAATAATAGTAGAAAACAGTCTTTACATATATGGTCTTAACAAGTTTTTAAATATTACATAGTGGAGTGATAAATGAGTTCCTGTGAGCAAGTGGATGTGAATTGGGCACACACACACTCATAGATTTGGTCATAACAAGTTTTTGGTGTCGCTATTTGTATCTAAGTAATCTTTGGTAGAAGTGTTAGAAACTCGTATGAATTGGTCTATACAAAATTCAATCAACAATGGGCTTTGGAAAAATACGGGCCTCGCATCATGTTGTAGTTCGATGGATTCGTTCTACAAGATGGTGAAAATCTAAGCTATCGAGGAGTGAAGACCAAACCACGCCGAGGCGTGAGAAGCTCACAGCGTGAGCTAACGCTAAAGCGTGGTGATTCTCATGTTGTAGCGTGTTCTCATGGATAAAATGAGGGAGCCATAGAAGAACATCACATAGATAAAATGATCACATGTTTTTCGCGACTGCATGATGACTTTACCGATTTTTTCTTTGATTTCGTCGCTTCCGTCAATAGCTGCCTAATCACAAAATTGAGAAATATAGCATTGTGGGACACTTATTTATATCATAGAACTACTAAAACCTAAGCAAAAACATGGGGGATAAAATGAGTATTTAAGATACTCATCAAAATGCTCAATCTGGATGGAGTATGATCTTCTTTCATCGCATTTTGTGCATGCAATGAAATTATATGAAATGAATGACTCGAAATGGGTAGGATCAAAGAAATTAATAGGTTAATGCTTGAGGTGTTAATATGATGTTACAATTATATCAATATAATTGTGTGTGCAGGCCATCGAGATGAGATTGTGATTTGCTCAAGTGAGCTAAGTCATAGGATGGTTTATGGTTGAATTACATGTGGTGCGATTGTAAAATCGAGAATACATGCATATTATATATATTGGTATAAATGGTTGAAATGGCATAATGCATTTGCTATGCACTTTCGTGTAAACTAGAAATTAGCGCGGAGCGCATGACACGAGTTTTTCCTCGAAAAACGAACATGGTTGTGAAAGGAATTTCACAGGATGATTTTCCGGAGAATTGGGTTGGGAGACGATCCAATAGATCATTTCGGATGAGGACCATGACTGTTTTGGGAAGTTCTCCAACACATTCGCCTCGGAGGGTAGTCCCATATTTTACCGACATTTGATAGTGTATTTTCAAGAACAACAGGTTTTGTTTTGAAAATGATTATTTTTCTCATACATGGCTTAGTAAAGCATGGAGGAGTTCTGGGTGAGGACCCGAGATGGGAATGGGCATGTGTATCTCACATGTGTGATCACATATTTGCTTGAGTGTGTGTTTAAATTGGAGCATTGCATACAGACCAGCGAGTAACCCATTTGTGTGGTGATTCCACTAATTCGCGATAGCTCACCTTGTCGAGGGAATATTTTTCTGCGCATACGAGCGTCTCGGCACGACGGCTCACTTTAGAGACCGATTTTGAAGAAAGTCGGTCAGGGCTTTGATGTTTTCGGATAATATGTATTAGAATTATAGATTTTAATATGTATTCAGACAAGAAAGAATGAAATAACTCTTGGACCATTGGAACATAGTCGCAGATATGTCTGATCGTTGTTGATGCAAAATTAAGTAATATACTTACTAGGGTAATGGGTCTCAAGTGGATACGAGACGCATAGATTTTCCGCAGGTCGGGACAGCAGTTAACTGACACCTTGACTGGGGGCGTCACATTAACTTCCAAACTTTTATAAATCTGCATTCTGTCCACATCATGCCTAAATAATAGCATGAATAAAATGCAAATAAAATGTTAAGAAATAATGAACAATCTTTAATAAATTTGCATCCATGAGGATTAAAATCTATAAGTAACTAATAAATTTTTTTAAGTAAATCATTTGTTGGGATTAACTAACACACACACACACACACACAATATTATAGTATATATGGTATATATATATATATATATATATATATATATATTTAAATGCTAAATTTAGTACTAAAAAAACTAAATAGAAGAATATTTAATATTGTAATTCATACCAAGTCTTTAGTATAAAATTGTAATAGTAGGCACCATAGTTTTTATGTTCATAGCACTAATTCTAATTATAAACATATATAATTATAATGGAACCCCAAATATTTATAATCTAGTAAAATGTATAAAATATATATTTCCTAGATAAGACCAAGTAAATGAGAATATATACACGCACATGAATATCAACATGCTATCACCATGTTGTCTAAAATATATTTAAGTTTAATTATGTATCTCTAGTACTATGGACCAATGAACTGATTCAATGCACAACACAAAAGGATGAAAATGTAATTTATGAATCAAATTATGAAGTACATGACTAAAAGATTGTTCAAACTTTTTTATTAACCTCATATTGGAAAAATATAAGTTGTTTAACAAACATTTAACAAATATGAAAAAACAAATTGACGAATTAACATGAGGACATTGAGTTAAAAGATCTAGTAATTAACTTCAATTTTGTACTGAAATTGATGTTAAAGATAAAGAATACTTTGAATCAAGAAATGACAATTTATAAGAAGATATTTAAATTGTATAATACCACAACAAAGAAACATTATATAATATTTAGAAACATTTCTAATAGAAGAAAATGGTTAAAGATTCTATCATATTGTACTCTCCCATACCAAATTCATTTTCAGTATAAACTATGTTGTAGAAAAACATGATAATACAATCTTTTATAGTAAAAATTAATTTTATTCTAAATGAGGAAGAAAAAATTCCTAGGAAATTGGTTCTCAATATAAGAACATGTATAGAAACATAAATATAAATAAATATTATATCACCTAAACTAAATTCAAACTTATGGTTGATTTTATACACGTATATTGAAAAATAAGTCTTTACATTTTTCTTATCTTATGTTTGAATGGAAGTCGTAATTACTTTGTAATTGATTAGAACTTAACAATACCTATAGTTCTGGATATGAGAAATATTAATTGCGAAAATATCTTTCTTTCTTTTTTTTTTTTTCTTTTTTTTTTTGTGCTTTCTACTCATTATAGAAAACCTATCTATTATAACATTTGGCCAGAAATAAAGCTTTCATAAGGGCTAGTAAAAAATCTATTAAAAATTTTCTTTTAATTTCATTTTTTATCAATTTCAAAACTGTTCTTTTCATTTAATATTAAAAATCTATATTTCATTCATTCTTAATTTCTTTCAAATCTCTAGTACTAAAAGGATAATTTATTATTCTTATTTAGTTACATATTCAAATATATCATTGTTCATATTTTTTTAATACTTTGTTGATGAATTCAATATCATGTTGAAAATAAAAAAATTAATTATACAATTAATGGAATAGTTTAAATCCTAACCAATTTTAAAGTAAGGACGATTTAGTTGTCTTAAATGATTAGGTTTGTTTGAAGTCCATAATAAATACACAACCAATAAAATAGGGACTCGTCATAGTAAAGATCTAAAATTTAAAGGCATGCTTGTAACTTAGCCTATTCAAAATCTAGTCTCTGCCTTTTCTTCTCACTCGGCCCCCATTTTGGGTTGACTACTCCAATTTGACGGTGATTAATTCTCTTTTATTCATTATATCTTTTTCTTTCTTTCAAATGTTTAAATTCAAATTGTAAGTAAAAGATCAACTCATAAATTTACTAGCCAAATGGCTCTATGTAAATTTTTAAGTCTAATTTCTCACCATCAAAACATAATAAAACAATAATATACAAAAATGATGAAAATAATTAAAAATCCTCTTGCACTTGGAAGCCATTGATGGAAGTGTCTAAACTAGTTAAAGATTAAAAAAATAGATTAAATAAACAAAAAATACAACTCTAATAGATTCATATGAATGAAAAAATAAAGAAAAAAAAATATATATATATATATATATATATATATATATATATATATATATAGTATATATATATATATATATATATATATATATATATGACTACCCGTCAATCCGCTGAACACTTCGTGAATGCCCAGTAATCTCGACATTTCACAAAAACGGGCGTAGTCCTTCAGATGGCAGCCTCTACCCAAATACAACACTTGTATAAAACCCGCCCTAAACAATTCAATATAACAAATTTCATTTATTAAACGGCTACTGGCTTCATAAACCAATACTCATCACAATATCTATATCCAACTATATCCACAGCCCAAGAGTTCAAATTTTACTTTATACAACACATATATTAAAATTAGAGAATTCTAATACATGTCATACATCATAAATCCAAAGCCTCTTAATCTTACTTCTTCTAAAGCTCGCCTCTCACCTCAAACTCGGGGTCCGCTGACCACCACAACCTGGAAACACTCGTGGAATGCTCTGGGTGACCCGACATTTCTCACAAAAATCGGGCAGAGTCTCATTGTATGGGGAGCTCTACCCAAATACAACACTTGTATAAAACCTGTCCCAAACAATCCAAATATAACAAATTATGATTAAAACGCCACTGGGGCCTCATAAACCAATACTATCACAATATCTATCCAACTATATCCAATAGTTCCAAGAGTTCAAATTTACTTTATACAACACATATATTAAATTAGAGAATTCTAATACATGTCATACATCATAAATCTTTAAAGCCTCAATCCGACTTTCAAAGCTCAGCCTCAGATGAGCCGTCCCTGCACGTCCCGTAATTCCGTAAATATCCTCGACAGGTGAGCTAATGCTCGCAGTAATCACCCCAAGTAGGCTACTTCACCTATGCATATGCAATGCTCCAAAGCAAGCACACATTCAAGCAAATGCATTGATCTCATTTGAATGAACTGATCATCTCGCACACTCCAGTTCTCATCGACTTCACACTCGCCTGCCCTCGTATGAGAATTATTATGTTTCTTGCGGACAACCCTCCGATGTATATATATTAATCAATGCCCGACGATTGATATTACGACATGACTACCCTCCATGTACATCAATCACTGCCTCTCGACGATTGATATTTTTAAAGATGGACTACCCTCCGATCATTTTTAGTTTTAGACAACCTCCGAAACTATTATTTAATCACCTCACGACTCACTCCTATCATCCTAGTATAGTCTCTAAATGCGATAATAGCGTTAACGTGATGATGCCAATTCCATTACGGTCTATAACACATGCAAATATATAATCATGCATATATTCACATAATTTAAATCACACAATCATGTTATGTAATTTCACATTTACTACACCAAAATTAGCTTACTGGGGCTAATGATCAAACACTACAGCAATTCAACTTGAATCACTCAACCAAACACACATTTCACAAAAATTATTTTTGTGAAACATATTCCTGAATAGTGAAACCTCTACTACTATTCCCTACAAATCACCAATCATAGGGTTCACTCTTGTGAACCCAGTTTCACTACTTACTTCCGGCCTCACACATCAAAGCATCATTTGTTTCACAAATTTCACCATAAACAACCCAATAAAATCAGTGAACAGTCACGGATTGTCCACTTGAACTAAATTAATTTCCAATAATTCGGTCCCAAGTTTTGGGACCGATCAAACGGCCCCTCACGGCCTCAATCAACTCAAACATTAATAAAGTACTTAAATAAAGAATAAAACCCAAGTAAAGTGGCAAAACCCCACTTCCTCGGAGCTGTCAAAACCTCAAAACTCGGAGTCTCACGCCGTAGTCCTCTCTGCGTAGAGCATCTTTCTTTCTTGCTCCGAAAACTTCCGACTCATCTGATTCGCTGTAAACTTGTATATAGTTCCCCATACTCTCTCTCTCTAAACCAGATTCGGGAACCCACTCGGTATCTCCTTTTTTTTCTCACCCCGCTTTTCTAGTTGAAGAAGACAAACACTATTTAGTGTTTTGTCTTATTATCATTTAAATCAAACTCTAAAACCCACTCATTACGTCCATTCTTTCCTGGGCCATATTCTAGCACTTATCTCGACCGCCCATTTTCATCATTTCTCTACTCATGCTCTTATGGAACATGAGCATGTGTTATATGACTTTCGTAGCATCGAAAATCGTTTCACTAAGACCCGACCGCAGCCGCCGAAAACGTGCCAACTCCGACTGTCTCGGAATTCGACAAAATTTGACATGCTAGCTAGATTTCGCGAGACAATTCCAACGGTGAAATCCATTTCATCATCCGAGATCTAGAGAATAAATTATGGATTTTTAACCGAAATAACAATTTTGTAATCGAAATTACGATTTTACCTTTTTTCCCGAAATTGAAATTTCTCGGGTCTTACATATATAAATTATTTCTTTCATATCTCAACAAAAAGAAAAATAAACCTGCAATCCCCTAAAAAACTCTAAACATTATTTTATCCAATAGATTTATTGGAAACAAAAGAAGAATGAGATAAGAAGATTTGATAGCCAAAGAGAGAGAGATAGGAGAAAAAGCACCTTATTTAGTTTCTATAGCCTTTCAATTACAATGTGTACCAACATCTCATGGAAGAACAAAAGGGTGATAAGGAAAAACTAACAAGGAAATCTGGGGAGTTGCGGGTATAAGCAAAAAGCTAATAAGGAAATTCCAAATGTTTTGGTGGAAACATATTTGAGAGAGTTTTGGAGGGAAACCATGTTTGGAGAAAGTTTTGCAAAGCCGATGACATGTGATATGATGGGTATCATTATTCATCAAGTCAATAAATGGTATTTAATTTGAAATGACCCAAAATCGACAAGTGATAATTAATTTGATGATGACTTTGACTTTTAATTTTATTTTTATCTTTTATAATTTGTGTAATAAAGTGTTTTCCTATAAGTTTAAGACATACTTCATTATCATGAAATAAAGTCACTTAGGGCATGTCTCATTTCAGACATTTTCCTAAAAAAATAAATAAACCTATTAAAAAAGAGTGTTGAATATATTTGTGTGAATAATTAAAGATTATATTTGGTTTGAAGGGTTTAGTTGTTAAACCACTTTTTCACGTTTTCAAAAAACATCTTTGACTAAAAATATAACAAATAGAAATTAAATTGATAAACTCTTGTTTAATTTTAAATTTTGATTAATTAAAGAATGAATGAATATATAAAAATATATATATAGTAATAACTATTTTCATCTGAAATAATTTTATTATATTTATTTATTCATTATTTCTTTCTATTATTTTCTACTTAATATATTAAGGAGTTTTAATTATTAACATTCCGCACTAAAGTGATCTACAAAGGACTATGCAAGGAACAAAATATCGGTAATTACGGATATATCGATACTTGGATTTAACGGATATATCAGAAATATCGGTAAATATTTGTGGATATTTTGAAAAAAATATCGGTAAAGCGAAAATTAATAAAAATACTTTGAAATTCATGGAAATATTTTGTTGAACTATAAAAAATGCATAAATAAGCAAATATACACTTATTGAAAACAATATTCATTATAATTTATTATGAAATTACATTACAATAGTCATTTAAAACCAAAATAAAAACCGATGTGGCTCCATTACATTAGTTGATGAAGGGATCCCATATTGATGAAGACAATATTCATAACAAGATCTTCAAAATATTGACATAAATCACAAAGAAAAAATAATTTGAAAGTTAAATGGAGTTTGGATGTGTATGGATGAGTTTGTAAAGAAATTGTATGATTTTAGGGGTATTTAGATAATTTTTTGGAGTCAAAATAGTCATTGGATTGTCAAAAACCATTGTAATTTAATTCTAACCGTTGGATTTGATTTAAGTCAAAATAGCCTTATATTTACCATATTTTACCGACATATTTACCGCATATATCTCCAATATTTACCGAGATACCGACATATTCGAGTATTTACCGACATTTTATCGATATTTTAGAAATTCCAAGACGCGGCTGAGATAAAGTTCAATTTCGTCGAAATATCGGGAATTTTCGATATTTCGTCGATATTTCGGCGATTTTACCGATTTTCCATCGATTTTTCCTCAACCGACATTCGCTGCCAATATCTTCTGTTTGCCGATAACCGATTTGCCGACAACATTGCCAAAATTCAATTTTATCCTTTAGACTAGCGCCAAATGTATCCCCTAAAATTTGGAAAATTTATTTTGGCTTCTCAAATTTTAGGAAAATCTGTTTGCATAAACATTTGAAGCTTGTAAAACCTGGGAAAATTAGAAATTTTCAGGAAAATAGCAAATAATAATAATAAATTATCGCAATTGCTCAAGAAAAGTTTTGAATTATCTAGATCTCTTATGACAAACGGACACGCCTTGGATTCATTCTCACAACCAGTGACACGTAAGCTTCTGGCCGACTCGGTATAGTCGAATATTTTTACGATTGGTGATATGTCGCGCTGGATTCATGACTTAGATTTTTACTTAAAATCTCTTAAGTCTTAAACTGGCTGAAATGCAAGCTTCATTTCAAATAAAGCTAACAAAAATAAAATAAATTATTTCGAGGCAAAAAGGACCCAATGAGACGAGCCATATATCCAAATACACACTGGCACTAAATAATAATATTAAAAAGATAAAATCAAAAAGTCGTTTCATGGACGGAGAGAGGAGAACGGTGAGAGAAAATATTTTTCTTCTTTCGCTTCTAATATCTATGGAAATCGACCGTAGGTTTCGTCTAGAGCAAAAGGCAAAGTCGGTCCACGATCGAGAGAGCACGCTAAGCACTAAAATCTCCTGAGCGCTCACTAAACTTCACAAGGTAGGGAATTTTCCTACTTAGGTTATTTTTAGCCTAAAGGTCATTTAATGGCTTGGGATTTGCTTAGAGGCCGTGAGAGGTCGTAAATTTCAGTCCTAAATTTTTAGGGCTGAATGTAGGAATTTTTAGAAATTTTTGGGACTGATTTCAGACAGTCTTGGTTGAATTTAACCGCTGACAGCCAAGCAAATTTTCGAGATTGCTTACGCCTCGACGGTGATTTCTAATCAAGGCAAATTGGATCGTGGCCGGTGGTTTAATTATGATCCCGTGACCGATGTCTTCGGTTTTGTGGCGTGTTTTGGTATCACAAAGATTTACGATGAACCATGTGTGACCAAGAGGCGCCCTGCTTATATGGGCAAGAGATTCAGCCATTTTATGTGTTATCGTTGGAAAAATAAATAGCACATGATGTCATGTGTAAAAATCATGTTAATATATACTTGCCGACGTATTAATGGAAATCATGATAAATGGAAATTATATATGTGAAATAAAATTATCCGAGATTTATATATATCGTATGTAGCTCTTATCAGGCATGTTACATTTATTGATAGCATGAAATTTCATATTTGTATTTCATATGCACCTGGCCACATCGCTACGAGCTCAGCGTGGTGCATGGTACTATTATTCACCATTCTCGTGAATGAGCGGTGAGCTCTAAATGACCACGCTCCAAAATCGACTCACTTCATTGCATTTAAACAATAATAAATATAAATCACATGTGTTTGGGTGTAGCAATATGGGGGTATATGTGAAACCTCGAGAAAATTTATTTTTATGAAAAAGGGTAAAATGGTCATTTTGGTCAAAATCCGGAAATTTTCTAGATCTCGGATGATGAAACGAACTTCATCATTGGAATCGTCTCGCGAAATCTACTTCTACTACATCAATTTCATTAATTTCGAGACAATGGACTCAGACAAGCCAAGAATGCAGAGTAATGCGAGACACTTCTCAGATATTTTGAGCGTGGCTCATTGCACAAGGCCACGTGTCGCATGTAATGATTCAACTTGAGCTCAAGTGTGGGGCCCATGTGGATATGTGACATCTCCTAATTGGAGGAAAATCAAATGTTGGTGGATAAAGTGGATAAGGGTAATCCTATCAACCAATGACAATTGGACATGTGGAAATGAGGACAAAAGGAAATAAAACGAGTATAAAAGAACACCTTCGATTGGCGAGATAACGGCAAACATGGAGAAATCAAATTCTAGAGAGAGTAACTCCAACTTCTCTCAAGATTTTCCGGTGTTCGGATCGTCAGATTTCATCGGGCCAAGAAGCAAAGTTGTTCTATTACCTAGCAAGGGCCACGCGGCACCGGGTTCGTGGAGTTTCAATAACTCCAGGGCAGAGGGTTTTTCCTAATGATTTAATCCCTTTGTATAAGAGCTTCATAATGCTTTCTATGATTTGAGGGGCCACGAAAGTGGCTTGCTTAATCAATCCCAAAACTCGGGACTCGAAATGCCGGTATTTGTAGAGACTCATTTCGACATCTACGACCGCTTCAGAAGGGAAAGCCTGCGTTATAATTTACGCAATAAATTACATGCAGCAAGTCTACCGAAAATGACCATGGATTTTGCTCAACAAAGTGGAACCGACAGCTCAGAGAGTATACCCACTGACAGCCCATCAGACGGGACATGGGACTCGTTAAAAAATGCCTTTGCTTGCTTATTTGGACCGAAAATGGTCCATAAATAAAAATATCGTTTAAGAAGAATGGCTTGAATTGTGTGGAAAAATGAGATGTTGTTCCATGCTATTTAATGTTAACATACGATGAATTATAAAAATATAATTGTGTAAGAGCCATCGTGAATTAAATCGATTGCTGATTTGCCCCATGAGAGCTTAATTTGATGTTATCGCTAAGAATTTAATAACATGATGCTGTTTGTGTGAGTTAAATTTTGCTAATATATGCAGAATAAAATATATTAGCATGAAATGTTTTGAAAATTAAGATAATGCATTCCATACGCACTTGGCGCACTTGTAATCCAGAGGTGTAAGCGCATGACATGAAAGAAATTAAAAAAGGAAAAATGTTGCCAAAGGAATTTCTATTAAAGATTTTGTATCACGGTATCGCCCAACACCCCACGCTCTGAGGAGCCCGTGAATCAAGCTTCTGAGAGTTATCCAACAAATTCATTTTGAGGGGTAGTCCAATATATTTACCGAAACTCGAGATAAGATGTTTGTTGAACAAAACCTTTGTTTTGAAATCGTATTTTCTCACATTCGCTTAGGCATGCGTGAGAGAGTCAAATGAGGGCCTCGAGAAGTGGGAAAAGTGAGTCACATTCTCATCCATATCACGACATTCAAGCAGGATCATGTATTTGCTTGAGTATGCTTGGTTGCCATTACATGTGCACTTAGGTGGGGAGTAATCCATGTAGGATAATTCCACTACTAGGCATTGCTCACCCTGTCGAGGGATCATTATTTCGTGCACAAAGGAGTGTTCTAGAAGACTAAGACTCACTGTAGGCCGTCGAGAAGAAAGCCAACATGTGGCTTTGGTATTTATTTTGTAAAACACGACAATTTAAATTTTAATATATGTCAGGATAAGAGCGATAATCAACTCTTGAACTATTGTAATATAGTTGGTTAGATTTTTAAGTAGCATTGGCGGGCTTGGTCAAGTGGCTATTTTTACTTCATGTACGGGTCTCATAATACGAGGCACAATGTGTTTTCCACGGCAGACGGGGTTGTCAATGGACTTCTGATCAAGGCCACAAGATCCCCCCAAGGTGAAAGACCCAAATTTATATGGTTTAGACATAAAACCATCGGTGAAAGCCCATAAAAAATGTTGAATAAGCATACGGTGTCCTGCGGTGAGAACCCCGAAATCCGTGGCCCACAAATGAATAACACACGGGCTTTGATAAATTAAAATTGGAGGGTTGTCCAATGGTTTAAGTTATTGGGTGAAACACTAATGACTTGTTTTTCACACTTGGCATTACAGGTTCGAGGGAGCTCACGAAACTCAGCCAGGGTATGAGGAGTCTCATTTCATGCATGACACTAACACTCCATATGTGGATTACATTATTTATATGGAATATGGTTCGATGTTTTAGCGTGACGCCATTTCATGTGCATTTGTGCAGGAGTAGCTTATCAGAGGGAGATATTAGTCTCATTCGGTTTACAGGTTCTTTAGTTTGCCTTAGGTTTGTACTACATCCTTGTTTGCAAAATTCGGCTTTATTTTTCATAAGGCACCCAGTGCTCAAATATATTGTCTGTAATTATCCCGTGTGGCCTTCGTGCCATCATTTGGTCGCGGTACACTTGGGACCTTTAGGCAAGCCTAGATTCTCCTTTTTGCACCAATGTCGTAAGAGGGCGTGGTTACCACTAAATGGGCCAGTCGCGCGAGGACCCGTCCCCAAATTTCAACGTCACAAGGTTTGTCAACGAGGGTGTTGCCGATCGGTTCGGCACCATCTGTAAGAACTGGTCCTTTATCAAAGAAAAGGGCTTCCACCACCCCGACGATTTCTTTAGAAAGACTATTGCGACTAAGGGATGGCGGGCGCTTTGCCAACCACCTCGTCCAGCTGCGATGAGTGTGGTGCGGCTTATGCCAACTCGCCTCCCACGCCGTCAAGGTCCGGTGCAGGTGTCAGACTTTAGCGCGAGTCTATCAACCGCTTTTATAATCTTGATCCTATCCTCCTGAAAGCCTTTTGACGACTCTACGAAGTGTTCGACACCCCGAGGTCATTCTGGGTCTTAACCAACGGGCGGTGAGTAAGCTCAACAACATGACACACCCAGACACTTCCTGGGCGCCGCGACGGCCATATCCCCAAAGTCCGACATCACTTCATCACGTCGCGTCTCATTCCGACGATGAACATGTGTGAGGTGACTGCCAAGCGTGCCCTGCTCAACTACGCTATCATTCAGGACATTCCATTCGATGTTGGGCAGGTTATAGAGGATGCCATCCTCCATAACCGGGACGCTAAAATGAACTTGAGGCACCCTTTTCTTATATACGGCCTATGTAACCGAGCCTGGGTGCCCTGGGGATGATAATGAGGCGTGGTTGTCCATTAAGGCTATATCGGTTAAGCGAGATAAACCGGGTGTACCACGACCTGAGGGGACGTATGACTTGGGCCATGAGCCCTCGGACGAGGAGGAGCCAAGGAGTATCAGGCCTGCTGACTCCCTGAGATCCCTGGGTAGACATCAAGGCCTCCACTCATCCCCATCTTCACCCACCACAGACCTTGGGTGGGCGGCTCAATCTCACCCTCGCATTCGATCCCGAGGACCCTGCGTGCTCGCTCTCTCACCGACCGCTTTGACGCCCCTTTTTAGGACAGACACGTGAGCATCGAGTCCTCCTACTCTAGGACATGGAGGCCCTTCTCATACGACATGCGTGACAAATATAGCCAACCAGCCACTATTCTCCATCGCCAGCATTCCTCCAGCCCAACTCGCCCGCCTTCGCTCTTCACCGCCACGCCACCACCGCTCAAAGGGACACGTCCGGCCACTGGGAAGTTTCCTTCACCCTCTCCTCGTTTCATCACATGGGGACACTGATACTTTTGTTCGGGGTGTGGGTGGTGACTCCAAGCTTGCTCGGGGATTAGCATAGCTTTGTGACGATTATTTTTATTTTCGTATTTCGTGCTTTAGTTTAGTTTCACGCTTGTTTATTTTAGGATGTCGAGTTCAGGTTTAGTTTCTCGTTTTGCTTTTGGTAGGTCATCTCATATTGCTTCATGTTTAGGTAGCTCAGGTTCGATGCCATGCTCGAGAGTCGGCGATCACTTTCAATAAGTCCACTATCATCATGGAAAATGTAGAGTATATCTCCCGAAGGATTTGTAAGGTGTTAGATGCTCTGAATTAGGTTGAATAGGTGGGGAGACATAGTGAATAACCGATATTCAAGAAACTATTTCTCAACGAGCCTATCACACTCACACAATGCATGACCTCTGTGGTATGCTCTAGGCCGAGTCTCTGGCTACTAAGGTTCAATTAAACCCCGGGAGTCTCTAAACGCCAAAGAGACGGGACAATCGTAACAAAAAGAGGATTGCCTTCGAGCCCAAAAAAAAAAAAAAAAAAAAAAGAAGAAAATTAAAAAAAAAAAAAAAAAAAAAAAGAAAAAAAAAAGAAAAATAGGAATGACAAGGATCTTCCAATCTAATCCCGCACAACCGAGGGGCCTTCAAAGCCCAATGCCCTAAGCCAACCTGGCCGAGTCATTGACTTCACCGCCTGCTACAAGGACAGATGGAAGTTTCCTACGCCTTAGGCCCTTAGGGTTTAGTCGAGGCCCAGACGCTCAGGGGAACTAAATGCCCGCGTTCTTAACCAACTCGGGTGGGAGTCACCAACTAATCCCCGCTACATGAACACTCCCAAAGATAAACTTACGCACTAGTTTTGTTTTCAAGGAGTAGGTAGGTTCAGAATGAAAACTAAGTATGCCTTATCCTTTCATTGTTAGATTCTCCCAACCAGTGATTCGAACTCAAGTTCGGGGGCGTCTGAACTCAGGTATACTAGAGGGCCATTTATTCAACGCATGTGGTCCTCGGGGAAATGTTATTGAACAATTCCCTGAGGCTGAGGCACCTGCTAACTGTCCAAGCACCGAGTTCAATCTAATTCTTTCGAAAGTCGAACACCCTTGTGAATCCCCTGAACTCGAACAAAAGGAAACCGTGAGCCTGGCCCACCTGATCCTCCGTCTATCGCACTGGTGGTACCACAATCCTAGTGTTAGGTTATAGTATGTAGGTTGTGTGTCCAGCTGAACCGCCTGTTGTAACAAGCAAGAAGCTAAGCTTGCGGGTGTGATGAGTGCCTCAAAACACTCATGTCAGGCACCGTCCGTCTTACTTGGCTGGTTTCATTTTATATTTAAATGAGCATTTCTATAGCCCGATATTTGATTTGTGGAATTTGTGTGAATGCAGGTGGAATGGGCAGGTATTAGGAGCATTTTGGGAGCAGAGAGTTGAAGCACAAAGAGCTGGCCGGAACGTCCCGACGTCCCAACGTCGCGACCTCCCAACGTCGCGATGTTGGGTCAACAAAGATAGAAGTCAACAAGCGGCAACGTCGCGACGTCTTAACGTTGCGACGTTGCAATGTCGCGACGTCAGCGCGATTTCTACCTCTCCATCATTAAAAGCAAAAAGGGGACCAGAATTCGAGGCATCGAAGATTGTACAAACGAAGGCACTGGAATCGAACAAGAAGTGACCTGCATCCCGGCTAGTTAGACCTACTATTTTCTCCTTTCCTGATAAAAGTACTGATGTTTTATAGATGAAATATTTGTGTACTCACATTCAATATGTTTTAGATTCATATCTAGGGTGTTGTTGAACCCTGTCATGATTGCATGGATTAAAGATTCGTATTTTATATTATTCGCTAAGTTTACCATCCGCATCCGGCCTATGATGTGATTTATTTACATGGTGACGCTCGCCAACATCAAGTATGATCAGGCCGATATCCGAGATCTCGAGAGATAAGGATGCCAAGGATTCGACAGAGCAACCCTACAATTCGGTAAATAGAGATATTCGACCCGAGGCGGCGACATAAGAACATTTAAGCGCTTCTGAGTATCGAAATGGGCAGAGATACACTCAACCCTACTAGCGAGATAGGCGATACACCTCGAGAGAGCGTATTCGTGAAGCACGATCACCCCTTCATCAATAAGTCATGAATAAACTGAATAGTAATTTCTCTAGGAAGTAATCCATCAAAAGTGGCAGGGGGAGACATAGCCCTAGTCTCCACAATACAGTAATTTATTAAGATCGATTAGTTTAGTTTAAATTCAGGTAATAGTAATCTGTCACTCAAAGCTTACATCCAGATAATATTCAAAGGCCAAACTTTGTATTCAACACACTTATCCCCGTGGATCGATATCCGCACTTAGGCATACCTATATTACTTGATACGACGCTGCACTCACACATAGGTGTACATTTATACAATTCACGCTTCTACCATCACATGCTCCATAACACAAGCCCAAAGGTCAGGCTTAAGAGATTTTCAAGGAGCAGCCCAAGCACTTGCTCGACCCACCACATATGCCTAAACAATAAAGGCCTAGGTCGGACCCTATTCACCCCGCCTAAGAAGTAGTGACATAAATATCCAAAGAACCTCAATAAAGGAAAGTACCCAACTTCCCTAATTAAATTCCACCAATTAGAAAGTAGGATATTTCTAATAATTGTTCATCAATTATCCCTTATTAATCTGCTAACAATAAGGAAAATCCTCACCCAATGGGAGATATCCGTGATCATCATCCAACTATGAAATTTATCATGATCATCCATTATAAATATCAGGCCACCCTATCGGTGAAGGGGAGGTACAAAAAATTCATTCCCTAAGCAGTTGATCTTCTCTTCCACCGGAAAGAACTGACTTAGGCATCGGAGAGGCAACGGGTGATCCCCGCCAATCCTTTTTTGTTTCTTATTTTTGTAGAGGAGCCCGACATCTAGAGTCAGCGGATAGGCCTAGCAATTCCAACAAGCTCAGCCCAATTCCGATTGAAAAAGCATCATCAACTTTTATTTAATGAAATATTATAAATGTAAATTTTAGTAACACTTAACTATAAAATTGTTATTTAAATTTGATAAAGTATGGTCATTGATTACTTTTTCAGAAATAACACAAATACTCCAATAAAAATAAAAATGAAATAGAAATAGTTAGTACTCTGTGATTGATTTTAATATTTTTTTTATCCAATGTGGCGAAAATTCAACTTCATTGATTGACCAATAAAAGTCTTCCAAGAACACTTATTCTTAATTCAATTTTTTGACTTTTCTCAAATTTTCTCAACTTGATAAATCCTAGGGCATGGCGCAGTTCCCATCTATATGAATATGGAAGAATAAAAGTTATATGATGCCGTCTCTAAACCCTAGGCTTATTTTCTCTCAACATTTTTTTGCTATCCTCTTTTCTTTAAGTAATTAGCGATGATTTTTGGTTATTCTTGGACAAAAATCACCTCTTTCCATATTTTTCTTCCTCAATAAAGTGGTTATTCAATATGACATTTTGGTTTTCGCCGTCATGGTTATTCAATGACGTTATATAAAAAACCTTTCATTGTTTTCAAAAATATATGTACACTGATCCCAAAAATAAACTCACAACACATTAATAAACTGGCGCTTAATGTCGTCAGATGGATCTTTCTTCATCAACACCCTTATGATATCACTGATAAACACCCATGCTAAACTTTATAGCTTAGTGGAGATCCATAAATATGGACGACCACTATAACGATCGTCACAAACACATTTATAAATGCATCTAACTATAGTATATGTTTTCCTAGTTGGATGGTGATTAGGATTCTTCCTATCGATCGATATTTCCTCGCTTATCTGGTGACGGACTCGACAGTGATACAGAAAGAGCAGCTTTTATTTAGAATTATCTTTCTTCCTTACTGCGGGATCCATTGACCGCAGGATGCGTGCCTATATCGCGGAATTATCTTACTTTCCTTGCCAGATTTAGTTGGATTTGCAGATAATATGTTATCGGGATTATTCTATTTCTATCGAATGATTTAGCTTGATTTACACGTGGGCTTTCAATTACCCATAACCGGCCTTTGCTGGGCCTTCATTCTGGGCTAGCGTCAAAGGCCTGAGTGTTTCAATGGGGAGCGCCGGGTTTAGCGAGGTCGGAGCCCATTTTCAAACTCCTACTGTCGCCTCCCGCCAGGTACGGGCAGCGCTGGCAAGGCCTCGTAACGCTCGTATCGGATGCACTCCATGTGGTCCGCCTGGGGCCGGGTTATTAGGGTCGTCGCCATATCGTCTTACTTACAATGATGACTCTTCTGGGCTTTTGCGCTCATCTCTCCCACTTTTCAGTTCCTTCGTTTTCGCGGTACATCCTCTGGCCTTGTGTGCCCCTAATCTTGAAACCTTTTCTTCGCTTAACAGTTCGACTTCCCTCTTCCTTAGTTTCCATCCAACCTCGTGCGCAGTCCTTCTGGCGCTTCTTCCTAAGATAGCTTTTTCCCTCGTTTTATCCTGGACCGCGCTGCCTTTCTCTCGTGTCTTTTTCGCGACATCGAGGCGTTAGGTCAGTCAACCAAGTTTCGTTCTCATTACCCGCTATCACCATGGGTCGGTCGCTTCTTCTCTCACAGATTGGAGGTGACTTTTCTGATGTTGCTTGCCTGGGCGACCAGCGGCGCTCCGATCGCTCGACCGGCCGGGACTCGAGATGCTCCAGGGGCGCCCCCTTTTTCCTTGGACAAGGATAAGGGGAGAGTAGACCAGATTAAGTATCCTGGGGGTCAGAATACCTAAAACTGGCTGCCTCGACGCTTTAGCCGCCGGCCCAGCGCGTCGGGTCCCTCAGGATGCCGTGGCCACTTTCACTCAGGCGCACCGACCTCCTTTCGCGTCCGGTCCGGGTCCCCGATGTTTCGACCTCCCAGCGTGGCTCGTATCTAAGATGGCATGCTTTTCAAGTAGCTTTCGATAATGGTCTTCGCTTCCCCCTGCATCCCTTCATAAAAGGGGTTTTACACACTTCAACGCTCCGTCTCTTCTCAACTTTCGCCCCATCGGGTATTTTGGTCGGTCTATCGCTTTCTTTAGTACGCCTTGTTCCTGCAAGATAGCGTCATTCCTTTTATCTTTAAAGCAAAGGAAACTCGCCGAGGGCTTCCTCTATTTTTCCAGCGCATCGGGCGCCCTCTGATTTCGATCTTCCCTCCTCTCACAGGCTTTGGAAGGAACATTACTTTGTCAAGAAATCACCGGAGTATGACCCTCTTAACAAGTGATCGACAATTCCATGCCCAGCTTGTTTGACCACCCCGAGAATCTATGTGAGTGTCTCTTTGTTTTGGTATAATCTTTATGAGGTCATCGGATATCTCTAATTCCTCGCATCGGCTCCACGTGCTCTCAAAAATGGGACCCGATCTCACCCGAAGATAACGTCATCGCAGGCGGCCGGGCCGAGTGTCCCCGCTCGCCTCTACGCGGAGTTGATCAAGTGATATTCCGCCCTTCGAGCTCGAGGTCAGCCCGCCCGGTCGCTGAGGCCTCGCCTCCTTCCACTATGAAAGAGTCTTCCCATCTGGCCTAACGCTGCCTACTAAGGGAGATCTTCTGGCTCGGGTGGAGGCGCTATCTCGGAAGTCCCGGAGCGTGAAATGGAAAACCTTGGACTCCGTTGAGAAAGACCAACCAGCTTGGGGTAAGGTTCCTAACTCAGCGCCTTCTTCCCTTCTACCCACGTCTCGAACATCAAGAGCATATGTTGTCGCTCCAAATTAAGATCCTAAAGCTTCGAAATTGTAATCCCATTCTGTCCACAGAAGGCAAAGGCTCCGAGGCTGTCAGCACCACGCGGCCATGCCCGCTCGGGCGCTTTGGAATCCTCCTGCGCAAAGCGTTAAGCCACCTTCCTAGAGGTCGAAAGAGTTGAAGAGGAAGGGTTCCGAACCGCTGGACGGCGACTGGCTTTCAACGCCGAAGCCATGTGGCGACGCGGCCTCGCCCATCCTTAAAGATTCACCTCAAGATGTCAGCTTCACCGTCTGGCTGAGGGAAGCTTTGCCTGTCGCCCAGGCTGCCTCAGAAGTTCCCATATCGTGGTCGCGGTCCGATTTCACCTCGAAGCCAGGTCGGGTCCTATGTCGCGATGCTGATTCAAGGCTGATGTAAGGTGGCTACTCACTTGAAGAGTTTAGCCAAAAAAGCCAATCTAAACGAAGGTCGTGCCAAAGCTGCCCGGGTTTACAAGGCGAGGGTGGCTTCCCTTTCTTCCTCGAGCATCGAGCCGTGGCATCTGCAAAGATATGACCGAGGAGGCAAAGCAGCGCTTGTCCGATTTGAAGCATACCATGTCGGCACGTGCTCGGGCCGAGGGTAGAGAAGATGAGGCCCGAAACAACTTGAGAGCGGTCGAAGGTGAGCTTCGGGAGGTTTGGGATGAGCTGCAAGCTGCACAAAATGACTTGCTAGAGGCTACGACGGCCGCAGCTTACCCAGATGAGCTTCAGATGGTTGTGGACGAGCTTTTACATCCTGTATGAAATAAAGGAGTCTAAGGAAAGAAAGCATGCGGCGCCAAAGATGAACTGCGCGATAAGAAGGTGCTACTGACGAGGCTCGTCGTGAGGCTTCCGAGGCTACAAACTCGCGAACGCCCGGCCGAGAGTGTCGGGTCACATGGGACCTTCATCAACAAGTAACTCATTCGCTTCATCGAGATGAAGCATAGAAGATCGAGACAGGTCAGATCACCGGCCTTCAGTGGTCGCTTCGGCAGGAAAAAAAAGTCACATTGCTTACCTAGGCCTGGACTTCAACCTTGACATCCCTAGCGACGAGGAGGCAGAGAGGAGTCCCCATCGACTATTCCGAGAATCCACACCCCTCGCCGAGGCCTACTTCCTTCTTCCCTCCGCTCCTTCGATGCCCGATCTCCCACAAGACCTCTCTTCGCTTGCCTAACGCTCAATTTTTATTTCATTTATTTTTATCACCCGGGACCTGTGACGTATGTAGCCTTTCCTTAATAAATGTTCTTTTTTACCACTTTGCCTCTACTTATGCATTTCGCTACTGCTCGCACGAACTCCACTTTAGCCGTGATACCTGAAATGAGCGCCTTAGTTGAAAGTGGCTCCTAGGTCGTATGGTTTGAGTCAGCCGTCGAGCCTCAAAATCGAGCCGTCTGCTCTTAGCGCCGAGGCCCACCAATTAATAACCTCGAGCCGATCCGACTTCCAGTCGCACTTGCCCGAAAGGGTAGGCCAGCTCGTCAAACTGGGGAACCGTCGGGCTCCAAGCAACGAAGGCCTCAGGGATGAATAGCCTGCCGATCCGACTCTTGCGATGTATGGCCTGCGCAGTAGTCGAGCTCGCAAACCGAAACGCTAGATCTCTGAAGGCCGAGGCCTGGTACGGCCACCCGAAATGATATGACTCTTAGGCCGCATGACCCGTGGCAGAGTAGTCGAAGCTCGCCAAACCGAGCTGGCTCCGGCCGAGGCCTTGTGGACCGAATAGCCTGGCCGACCGACTCTTGTGCCGTATGGCCTCAGGTAGAGTAGTCGAGCCTAAACTGTCACGGGCCCGGCGCCGAGGCCTGCGGACCGACCAAACTTTGCCGACCACCTTAGGCTATATGGCCTGTGCGCAGCAGTCGAGCTCGCCAAATCGAGCCACGGGCCCGGCACCGAGGCCTCAGGGCCGCACAGGCCCGAGCTAACTGACCGAGGCTACATGGCTCAAGGCAGTAATCGAGCCTGGCCAAACCGAGCCGCTCTGGCCCGGGCGCCGAGGCCTCAGAAGTCGACACCGAGCCGATCCGACTCCCAGCCATGGCCGCAGAGTAGTCGAGTCACAAATCGAGTCGGGCTCCGGCGCCGAGGCCCAGTGGGCTGAATAAATTGAGCCGATCTCAACACTCGAGGCCGCACGGCCCGTGCAAAGCAGTCGAGCCTAGTCAAACTGAGTCGGGTCTCGAGCGCCAAGGCCCCCAGAGCCTAATACCGAGCCGATCCGACTCCCCAGTCGCACGGCCCGTGCAGAGTAGTCGAGCTCACAACCGAGCCACCGGGCTCCGGCGCCGAGGCCTCGCGGCTGAATAGCTGATGAGTCGATCCGACCTTAGCCGCACGGCCCGCAGTAGTCGAGCCCGCCAAACCGGAAATAGCCGCTCCGGCCAAGTGAGGCCTCAGGTCACACCGGTACCGATCCGACCCCAGCCTATACTGGTGCGGCAGTCGAGCTCACAACTGAAATTCGCTCGCCCGGCGCCGGAGAGGCCTCAGAGGTCGACAAATTGAGCCGATCCGACTCTAGCCGCACTCGGCCCGCGCAGAGTGCTCAAGCCTCGGGCCAAATCGAGTCGCTGCCGGCCCGGCGCCGAGGCCTCAGGGCCGACCAGCCGGAGCCGGATCCGACTCTTAGCCGCATGGCCCAGGCGCAGAGTCGAGTCATTGCCAAACCGAAATAATAATCTCGGCGCCGGCTTCAGGCTGAATACCTGTCAATCCCACCCAGTCGCATGGCCTGCGGCAGAGTAGTCGAGCTCGCCAACCGGTCGCCCGGCCCGAGCCACTGGCAGGCCTCGTGGGCTGAATATCTGGAGCCGATCCGACTCTAGCCGCATGGTTTGCGGGGCAGAGTAGTCGAGCTCGCAACCGCTTCACAGCAAACCGCTCGACTTCTAAATTTTCGAAAGACGCGAAAAGTTCTACTGTCGGGTTCATGGAGAATCGGGAAACGACAGACGAATTTCCGAAAGTGCTTCGCCCTCTTATAAATGGCGGCTTCATTGCTATGGAGTTTATACTTCGAATTTTCTGCCCCTTCTAGTGCGTAACTAAGATATGCGCGAAATGAAGCATCGAGGCTTGATCGCCTTTCAACGGGGATCACCAGGATTCTGGTTCCAGCTGTCAGACCTGTCATGAGTTGTGTTTTTCCTAAATTTCCATCCCTTACGGGAGTTATGCTATTCCCCTAGCTTCGTGCTGGGTGGAATGGGTCTCAGAGAGGGCTGTGACATTTCTCGCGGCTTCGCCATTTTCTATTCTTCTTCTCTTCCTCTCCTTTCTTCTTTCATCTTCTCCTTCCTCTTTCTTCCACATCTCATTCTCTCCCTTTTCCTCTTCCTTTTCGCACAAACTCTTTCCATCCCTTTTCTTCTTCTCCTCTTTTCCACCCTCGTTCTTCTCCTCTTTCCACCTCTCATTCTTCTTTATTTTCATCTCTGCTTTTCCTTCCTCTTTCCTTCTAAGTGGTTTTTTTTTTTTTTTTTTATGAGGGAACCAAGCCAGACTGCGGTACTTCCGAGGTGTAATACACATTACCATTGTAATTGAATGTAATTTGATTGGAATAAAGAGAGACTTTTTCTTTTTTGATCATGAACTTTCACATTCTGTTGTATGTAATTTTTCTGAGCATTCTATGTCTGAACTGTTTGAGACGTCTAATAAAATAACCAATAAACGCTCAAATCATCATCTGAAAATTGATAATGCTTCATTTAAGACAAACCCAGGTCTACCGATAAAAACGCTTAAGGTGTTCCAGATTCCAAGCATGATAGAATCTTTCCTCCTCCGTCTGGAGCTCGTAATTGCTCTGGCCTCGATGACGCGGATATGATGTGGGCCCTCTCCCAATTGGGGCCTAGTTTTCCATGCGCTGGATTCTTCCTTGCTGGCAGGAGCTTCTTCAAGACTAGGTCACCTGGCATGTAGCTCCTGGGTTTGACTTTTTGGTTATAATACCTCGCCGTCTTCCTTTGGTAATCTTCCGTGCGCCTTAGGACCTGCTCACGCTTTTCATCTAAGAGGTCCAAATTTAAAGTGAGTAGCCCGTCATCAGGTTCCATCGTTGCCAACTCGATCCCCTCTAGTGGGACTTTAACCCGAATTTAATAGGCCATCGCTTCATCACAAGGCTGGCTAATGGGGTTTCCCCTGGTTCCCGACTCATACAGAGTCCCGTAGGCCCATAACACCTCTGGGAGGCATTCTGACCGATTCCGCCTTTAAGATCTTCCACCTGGTCTTCAATGTGGCCTTAAGGGTTTACGGCACTTCCCCGCCCGACCATTAGACTGGCTGATGTGCTAGGACAAGTAATAATTCTTAATTCTCGAGCCTCTAAGACAAAATCCCCGAACTCGGGCGCTGTCAAATTGCTTTCCATCACCTGGATACCGTGGCTCTGGGATACCAAACCTACATATTACGGATCGCCAAACAAAGTTGCATATCTTGCTCGTGATTATGGCCAGTTGTCTGGCCACCCACTCAGGCACTCCATCGCAATGATACGACTCAAGATTGCCCTTCCCAATGGGCAGAGGTCCCGTAATGTCTAAACCCTGACCGTTGGAAAGGCCGTGGGTCAGACTGGATGTCAAGGCCCGATGGGGAGGCGAGAGATCTCGCATGCTCCTCGGCAACCCTCTTCATCTCCCGACCAGGCCTGGCAAGGCTCGAGCATCATGTGGGCCGCAGATCCGCCTTAAGACCTTCCCTCGCAATGCCCGAGCTTCGAGCATGATTTCCAAGATACACCTTCATGTACTTCCCTTAGTAATATGGGTCAAGATTCTTCCGCTGATGCACTTAAGGATGGGTGTGAAGAAACTCTCGCTTGTTTAGGCTTCCTTATGATTATAAATCAGCCGACCTTGTCCTAATTTTAGATGCCTTTGGGGTCATCTGCAGATGTCCATGATATGTATCTCAAATGGGGTCCATCCAACCCTGGCCGACCCACTGGGGCAACTTCACGCCTACGTAGATCTATAAAAGGCTTCATAAGGTATTCGGCTGTGTTCGACCGCCGAGGTCTTCCCGTGAGGCTCGGCCGCTTAGCCTTGACAAGGCATCTACCGTATCACATGGGATATGTCCACCTGGACCAACACCTAACTTTTTCATTAAATCCCGCACTTTTGAGTGTATAAGATCATTCTTCACTGGGCCTCGTGAGGTATCTTTTATTTATCTTACTATCACTACCGGGAGTCGTCAGAGACCCAAGCCTCGGGTCAATTTCCAAAGGAATGGGGCAAGGTCGAGGCTCGCTTACGACGGCCTCATATTCGACCTCGCCACTGAGGCTTAATTTAATCTAAGCGCATCAATATCTATTCCTTCTGTGGAGGTCGTGGATTAGACCTGGGCTCCGCTTCCTTCAGGCGCTTCAGGGCCCCATCTACAGAGTTTCCGCATAGGAGGTCGGGTCATGCCCGAGCATTCCTACAGCTCTCGCGAGATGAATCTCCATGACGAAGTCTCCGCACATCCTGCCCTTTATTGCGCTGTTAATATCTGATGTCAAACTTGCTTAGCTCTATGGCCCACTTCATCAGCCTTCCTGAGGTCTCTAGCTTATGTAACACTTGCTTCATCGGATATTCTATTGGAATTTCTATGGTATGAGCCTGAAAGTAAGGGCGGAGTTTCCTAGCTGCGGTTACTAATGCCAAGATTAGTTTTTCCATCCTTGATACCTCTCCTCCGGCTTCTGTATTCACTGCAATAAGAACCAGTGTCGCACTCTGGCCTTTGTCCCCGAGCAAGTGACAACGCCAATGAGAAGTTTAAAACAAATAAGTATAGAGATGGCGAGCTCCCTTCTGGGCTTACTAGAATGGGGGGGAGCTCAAATATGTTTTCAATGCTGAGAATGCTTCTTCGTGACTTTGTATCCCATTGAAAGGCCTCTTTAAAACTCGAAGAAAGGCTAACATTTATCATCAGCTCCCGATACGACTCCATTTAAAACAAAGAATCCTTCACGTGACGTCGACCTCCTTTATGCCTGATGGCGATGGCATGTTGAGCACAGCCTTTTTATGTTCGATTTGCCTAATTCCTGGGCTATTGACTATGAAACGTAGGAATTTTCTACCGATACTCCAGAAAGGCGCACTCGCTGTGATCTCGCTCATGTCAGGACTCACGATCCGAACGCCTGACAGATGAGCTATGTGGAGTTCGACAATGATGGACTTTACCAGCATATCAACTATGTATACCTTCATGGTCATTCCTATTGCTTCTAGAACATCCTGTTTACCAGCCTCTGATAAGTAGCTCCTGCGTTCTTGAGCCCAAAAGGCATCACACAATACACAGGTTCCCCGCCCCGATGAATGCAGGTCTTGCTCGGGTCATCCGGATCCACGCCGATCCGTTGTAGCCGGAGAAAGCATCCATAAAATTGAGGAGTTCATACGCAAAGCGGGCATCCACGATGAGGTCGATTCGTAAGGTGCGGAAACCGCCTTTCGCATGCTCGTTGACGTTAGGTGAAGTCGATGCAGCCGCCACTGGGCCGTCAGCTGACAAGTACGACGTCGCAACCATTCAGATATTCCACCTCTAATCGCTCCCCGGCCGAGGAGTTTGCCGACCTCCTCGCTGATCGCGCCTTTCTAAATGCGGAATCTCCTCTTCGTCGCCAATCGTTCACACGGCCGACGTCACCACGTGGTGATTACTGGGTCAATCCCTCCCATGTCCCGTCATTCCACGTGAAGACATCTTGTTCGTCTCAAAAATGGGTGAGAGGGTTTTCTTTGAGGTCCTCCGCTAGCTTGGAGCCGAATGTAGCGGTGGTGTTCAGTGGTCGCCATTCAACGATACAGTTCCAATCCTTCGAGGGCTCGTGCTCAGCGAGCACTCATCGCGCATGTCGAGCCTTCGCCCAAGTATATAGCATCGACCGCTTTGCTTCACGGATGTCGAGCATTCCTCGCCACCGCTGGTCTCCTCGAACCATTCCTGAGCACAAAAACCGAAGAGTCATCATTATCGCAAGACGTATGACAGTGACCAAGCCCTAACTAACCCACTGAGCAGACACGTGGAAATTGCATCCGATAGAAGAAACGTTACAACCCTTGCCCATGCACACCGTACACAAGGGCTGGGGGGTAACTAATAGGGTTTGAAAAATGGGCTTGCCGGCCCACTTGCCAAACCCAAAGAAGAGGCGCGCCCATTGAAACACTGTGCCTTCGACAAATTTCGTATCGAAGGCCTACCGCTTCTACGCCAAAGGTCATTACGTAATTGAGAAAGCCCATATTCTGCAAATCAAACTAAATCCCATCGATAAGGAAAATAGAATAATCCCTAATAACATATTATCCTGTAAATCTAACTAAATCTCACCAGCAAGGAAAGTAAGATAATTCACGATATAACAAAGACATCCCGCAGATCGCTTCAATCCCACCAACGAGAGCAAAGATAATTCTAAATAAACTGCTCTTTCTATATCCCTAATGGAGTCCGATACCGATAAAAGCAGGAAATATCCCGTCCAATGGGAAAGAATCCTAATCACCATCCAACTGGGAAAACATATACTATAAATACCAGGCCACCCCATCGGTGAAAGGTACACAAAAACATTCGCCCTCTAAGCAGTCTATCTTTTCTCTCAGCGAGGAACTAACTTAGGCATCGGAGCGGCCACGGGCGAAGCCCCCGCCGACCTTTCTTCTTTCTCTTGCCTTGCAAGAGGAGTGGCCACATCCGTAGCCTACGTGACTGTTAGCACATCCAGTAGCCTCGCAGATCAAATTCCCAAAGAAGAGCCCCATTCCAAACTCGACAATCCAGAGCCTTCTGCACTACCCACGCAGCCTGGTTCGCCACCTTAATTTCCAACACGCTCTAAATTTCATCCGATTGAAAAAGCATCATCAACATATTAAGGGATAAATTTGGTTTAAAAGCGTGGATATTTTAAAGTTATTAAAGTAAAGATTAGTTTTACAAATAATCTTTTTTTTTTATCCCATTTAAAACTACCTCCCTCTCGTAATTTATCCCTACCAACCGAATATACGTACCTAATGCGCATAAAGAAGGCTCAGCCATCTTCTTAGTTCTATGAGATCGGATTGGTTTTCATAAAAAAATGGAGAAATGGGATTTCAAGATCGCCATCTCCTCTCAGATACCGCTTCAAGTCTCTTACACTCCCATCTTTCGAACCGAACTCCCTCCAACCCACAACGCTTCCTAGCTTGTCGGGAACCTCGCTATGGTCGCTAAATCCTTGTCTAAGTTTCTGAAATAATCCTCCGAAACTTACATGCCAAGTACTTACCATCGTCACCCTCCCACCTAGCTTCCTACCATCAATCTTCATTCCGACAACTCCCTCGCCACAAGGCCTCGTCCAAAACTGGCCGCTACGGGACGTCCTCCCGCCCGTACCCCATCAACAGATTTTTAAGTCGTAACGCATAACACGCACGGCGCTGCATGCCCGACACGGCGGCCTTCCTCCGCCGCAACATCACGTCAGCCGAGATCCTCCACCCTTCACGGCCGAGAAGATACTCTCCGGCGCGGAGCCGGGCTTCGAGATCTCGAGGTCTCTGGCCCAAGCCTACTAATCGCGAGGCCGTTAGTGGTGGTGGATCAATTTCGCATGCTATGTTTTTGTTTACTGTTCTCATGTGTTTTTGGGACAAGCTTCGAGGAGAAACAGATTCAAGAGACGAGACGATTCAAAGAAGACTGTATTAACTTTCCTGTCAAAGATTTTAAACTCGCCCAATCTCGGGAAAGGTTTTGTTCGACGTCGAGGAGTCAGACTGTGCCTTCACAAGAATCGGGAAGCCATTCTCGATCCCATACATAAGAGCCAAGAAGAACTCAAGCAAGAAATCGAAGCAAGCAAGATCGCATCGCATGTTCAATCAGGTTCGCCTTCCGCCAAAGAAGTAATGTGGCCGCCGTATGTGATACTTTGTCGATCTCAACACGGAAGAAAACAAAAGCTGCCGGGCGGAGAAACGGTGACTCAGGCTCGAGTTTCGAACGCGGGATCGATACCACATCAACCGCACTACAATGGATCATGGCGACCCGTAAAGCACCCGCATTCAAAGCAAGCTTTTCGTGAGATCACGGTGGTTATGTGAGGAAGGGAAGGAAAAAGTGGATGAGGAAGAATTAAGCAAAAGAAGGTCGTGGATCTTAAGGTCTAGCGCCATCCTCCCAAGAGACACTTTGTAGCGTATCATTCAGTGACGCAAGATATAACCTTTGAAGGGTATGTTATCCCCAAGAAGGGTTCTATCAATTTCATGATTTCCCACATGAATTGGAACCCCAAAATATGGGAAGACCCAATGGAGTTCAAGCAAGAGAGGTTCTTGAACAGCAAAGGCAATAATGGAGATGATCGTGGTTGCTCGATTTTGATATAACCTAAGGTGAGATCACACATTATTACCTTGGAGCAGTAAAGATGGACATGTCGTGGCATGGGTGAATGGCGGTTTGATATAGTGAATGAGATGGATTAATATCTACAATGATACCCTTTGTTCTAAAACTCGATTTCGCTTATAAGAAATTAATGACACTCAATGAATGAGATTAATGACATTAATTAATAATTTATTTCGGAATTCTAAAAGTTAGTGAAGCCAAAAGGTTTGGTATTCCAAAAGGTCTAGTCTCTCCTTTATATAAAGGTTGTCGGGATATTTCAAAAAACACAGTCAATAAAGAGATTATCGAGTCTCGGGTTTTTCCTTCATTCGTCATTTTGTCAGTGATAGTGCAAACACATCATCGGTTCGTCGTAGTGGCGACAGCGCTTTGTTTAATTATCTCGACACCTTTTTATCCCGGGAGACAGATGCCCTCGAATCCGGCCACCAACTGAGACTCCGCGAACTGCTTTAAGGAGATCGTGACGCCGCCCAGACCCTGCAGATTTTCAGACATTCGCTCCTGCCTTGTCTCTTTGCAATGGTCTTTCTTACGCTTCCTTTACTGTCTCTCCTCAGAATCCAGAACAAAAATAAATGTTTGATAATCGCAGATTCGAGTTCAAAGTGGCGAATTTGGTATGGGGTTTTGAATGGAAGACAATGGAGGGAGATGAAGTTGATCTATCAGAGAAGCAAGTGAGTTCGCAGTGAGCGATGAAGAATCCATTGAAGGTCCATCACTTGATCCACGATGAAAATAAGGTCAAAATACAGGCTCTCGAGGAGACCACCATCACCAAATTCTCGTCACTAGCTTACTTTGTTTTATTCAATTATTTTAGCATAATGTCATGCATTATTATCCCAAGTAACCTGACATTTTAAAATGAATAAATGACAAAGATTGTTTGTCTGCTTGATACGGGTGGCCAATACGTAATGCTAGACCTCTGTGGGGCTTGTATTTTACTCCTCATTAATTAAATGACCTCTATAATGCCAAGTTCAAGATTTTTTATTTTTTTTATTTTTTTTCTGGAAGGTGATAACTTAGGAAATGCTCAATATGTAAAGTCCTGATTCATAGCCGAGAGTCTAATGAACCAAGATTTAAACACTTTTAAATAAGAATTCTAATAAAATTTCCTAATATGCTCTATATGGAAGTATTCATATAGCTCAAGGCCCGCACTTCGCTTCGTGCTCAGCCCTAGCTCCAAGTCATTTTTAGAACGACGGTGTGGGTTTCATTTTGTGTTCAAACACCGTCCCAAATTCATCCCCTATGTTATTTTTCAATCCCCATTTATAATTCATATTTTGTTAAAAGTTTATGTGTCACGTCCCGAAACCCACCTTAGGGGCATGACTGTCAATTCACACACTCAAGCCTTCAACCCGGGCTCAAGCATAAACGACACTAACCTTTCTCAGAATCTCGTATTTTTGTCCACTACCAATCACATATTCGCAGTAAATGCGCAACCTTCTAAATTCAAATTCTCCAAATTCAAAATTCTACGCCGATGTTACTTAAATATTCAAATCTCAATTATGAAATGTCATGCAAAGTTGTTCAGAATATAACAATATTCGAGATCTCTCAAATCCAACTTTGTACTAATATAAAAAGGAATGTTCATCCAAGTGACTTTCTCAATTAACTTTCAAAACCCAACATTTCACATAAACATGAACTTATGAGTTCAACATGATCCAACATAAAGTTCTAATCAAATCCTAATGATGACTAATCCCCAACCTAATCCATCACCTCATAAACTAAAAGTACCTCGAAAATATGTCAACGAATGGGAGTGAGCTAAAGCTCAATAAGAAATACTAATACGCTTCACGATAAAAAGTTTTCAATCATATAACAATAGAGATGTTTTTCATCAAAACTTTTGATTCAAAAATGTTGGAACATTAACAAAATATACTTCAAAAACATTCTCACATCCATTTCAAATCTGCCATCAATGTGATCCAAACAATTTCATATCAAATTTCGATTCAAACACTTTTCATATCAAATCCAAAATCAAATACATTTCAAATATATTTTCTCCGGTCATCAACATCAAATTAAGGCCCGCTATGTGGGACTTTCAAATGGGTGGCTACCGTAAATTGTTCCTTTAAGGTGACAAACCAAACACTACTAGTAAAATTCCTAACCAAAACCTCCCTGTAGGCCGGGGTTCAAATCAATTACATTCCCCACCAAGAAATGTAGCGTCAACTATTATATCCCGTTGACAAGGGCCGAATAGTGTCAACTATTATATCCCATTGACAGCGCCGATCAATGGCTAACTATTATATCTCACGATAAGGGCCAAATAGTTGGTCAACTATTATTCCTGACAGGCCGAACTAACTGTAGCCAAATATTTTCATTCAAAAGTTCAAATTACAAAACACTATTCTACATTTTCTTTTCGTAAACAAAACAAATCTCAAAAGACAATCATACAAAACTACTGGATCCATGTATAATCAAATAAATAAAACAAGTAAAACTTTTCATAAACCAAGATTATATATAACTAGCTTAAAACAATTTTCATCCTCAAATGAGTAAAACAAACAATTTTCCTTTCAAAAATCCGCATTAATATCCCTTACACGTACATATATATAACATAATAATTTTTTCGAAAACAGATGTATCCCTTACCTCAAAGGAGCGACTCAAAAGCTTAAAGAGCTTAATCCGGGCACTTCACATCACCGAAATATTTCTCCTAAAATAATACAAGAAACTACCATCATTACTTATTTATTTTAAAACTTTCCTAATTTGATATTCTTAACAATTATATTATTTTGTTCACCACAAACATATATTAACAACCAAGGCTCAAATGATAACTATTTGAATTAGGTAGTTTTACAAATTTTATAAAACTCATATTCCTTTTCTGATCTCATTTTAATAATTTATTTATTTTTATGCTTTGTCCGAATCCAAATCTTTTACTAGAAAGAAATAATATTAATATTATTTTACAAATTATATTATTACACAATACTGCTCTAGCCTTTTACCTAACAATTATCATACTTGACAACAAGTATTATTAACGAATCTTATTTCCTATAATTACTAAATAATTATTTCTAATCATATTCCTTATATAATAAAATTTCAATCCTTAATAAAATATTTACTTGCCAAAATACATATATCTTTAAATATTTATCAAATACATATATTTATAAAAATTTAGCCTTTTCAAATTTATCTTATTTGTTTATAATTATTTTCTTTTCAAAATTTATATCAAATATTTACTTTTCCTTTTCTAAAATAAATCTTGAATATCTAATATTCCTTTTTTTTTTTTTCAAGCATCCGTCATAAATCAAATTTCCTAGATTTCTATACCCAAGTTTTCAAGACTTATTTCATAACAAGAACTTGCTTCCCTTTGTCTTTTACTACATACCAATATCAAAATCATGCAAATATATCATTTTGACTTTCCGACCTACTTCTGCCATATACCACTGCTCATCTCTACAATTCTAATTTATGTTTCTTTTTTTTTTTCTTTTACTTTTTCATTCTCATACTCTAAGCAATCCAATACGACATCACCAATTCTTAATTTATTTCATTTCTAAAGAACGAAAAGCCAGAATCTAAATCTAACTTCTTCAGCACATCTAAACCGAAAGAAGATTGTAGTGACCCACATCAAAGAAATCTAGAAAAATAAAATGAGGAAGATCTTACCTAGAGAAATTTATTCTTCAAACCCTATATCCCAAAGCCGTCGTCTCTGTAATTCTACTCAACAGAGAAACTTTACAAATAGAAAGGATTCTTCTCTTACTCCAATTTATACCTGAGGTATCTATTAGAAGTTACCTTTTACCCTCTTTCATTAATTTCTACCTATTATGATTTGTCATTATACTCTTTCATGTCATTAAATTGATTGACACTCTATTATGATTTGTCATTATACCTCTTTCATGTCATTATACCTATTTTATTTCCAATTTATACCTCTTCTTTTATGTCATTAAATTAATTGATACCTATTATGATTTGTCATTATACCTCTTTCATTTCATTATACCTATTTTATTTCCAATTTATACCTATAAGAATTCCTTGGCTATTATTATTTTCCCGTAATCCTATACCTATAAATTCCCGGGTGTTACATTATGTGTGTTCTCACATTTAAGAGGTGAGGTAAAGGTCCTTTAACTACTTGACTTTTTCTATCGAGACTTCACGCTCCGGTTTACTCGAGTGAGTATTGGCTAGTGCATTCGATATCAAGATGGTGGGCACGTCTGGCCACTCTATTATCATGCTTGGGACTGGAATGCCTTGGTGGACTCGAGGATGCCCGACATCTAGACTTAGCCTAGGCCTCCTTGGTGACGGGCTCACATGCTATGTTTAGGCATCGATACATCGTGATTCCAATTAGCCCCTAGTATCATTTTGGATAGCCTAATCCAAAGTGATACTACATACCTCATATCGACGCCTAAGTGTAAGCTGCCATGATGGCTAACGCCTCTTCACTGCCTTTTAATCAAATCACCTCGACATATTAAAGATATATTAAAGTGAAGAGCTAACTTTATCGGGCCCTCAAGATGAAGGAGGAAACCATCTAATATATTACTTTGAAGTGATCTACATAGCCTCATATCGACGGGCTAACTGGGTTGTCACATGATGGCACGTCTCCTCATTTTTTACTTTTTAAAAAATCTTTTAATCAAATCATCCCGATATTAAAGGGGAAGAGCTAACTTTTTTATGGGCCTCAAGATTTAGCTAATGAGGAAACTATCTAATATATTACTCTCTTTCCATATTTTATCCTTGAAATGCCAAAGAAAAATCGCATGTGGGAGGCCCAAATATATTCTATTTATCAACTAAGGATGTAACTTCGCTTACTAGCCCAAATCCAACAAACCCAACTACGCTTAATTTCTAAAGTGTGCCACATTTTTAACAGCTATATATATGTGGTGGGTATGGTCTTGAAAGAATCATGGATACAAAATAAAAATTGATTTGGCCGATTGGTTTGTTATTTGTATAAATAAAAACCTTGGCTCATTAATATGGTTACATAATCTTCTACTAACCATTTGTTAGGTTAACCATATAATAGTTTTTCAGTTAACCATAATTAAAATAAATTGTATTTCCATAATTATAATAAAGTTCAAATTATAATAATTATTATAAATACAATAAAAAATGCAATGAAAAAAAATTAATATAATCTATTCATTTGCAATCTCATGACACTTGTACATTTATAATACATCCACAAATAATATATGAAACTTATATTAGATAATTTAATCACGAGCTTTTAATCAACCACATGTTTTAACAATTTCAACAAAAAAAACTAATCAAAAGAAATCATAGCCTATATGCTTTGTTTAGTAGGAAAATGATAAAAGCTTGATTCGAGGAAAAGTAAAAAAGCCATGGATAGAAATGGAAATCACAACTCACATAAGCTTAGAAACATATATATATATATCAAACCACTATTAGGTTTTGTAAACCGAAATCGAGATTTGTGTTAAACAAAACCAAAACAAACCATTAGCTTCTCGATTAACCTATTTTTCACCCTATTGCCTGTTTTGTCATTCAGGCTTAGGTTTTATTTGCCCACCCCTAGTTGAAGTGTTAAAAATGTGTACAATTTAAATTGAAACTAAGCAATACATCCAATTGAAACACGGAATCAAATTCATTAAAAACATTAAAGAATGAAGCAACATCTAAGTTAATAGCACTAACATAATGACTGGGCATAAAACCCATACATTTGAAAATTCTATGATTACTAGAATTCATAAGATTCCAGTTTTGCAACATACTGATGACCCTGCTCAAATATGCTTTGTCATCTAAATTACCCAAAACACTAGTACTTCCATAAATGTTTCTCTTCCAGTGCCAACACAAAACAACACGCCGCAATGAGACGGTTATGAAAACACAAATGAAATAAACTAAAATAAATCAGATATTTATGTGGAATAATCACTTTATTGTGCAAGAAAATGTAAGAAAGAAATGCATAAGTGTGATTTCAAGTCAAAAATGGTAAAAACTCATCCCTTCTTACTTGAAGAAAAAAGGCTAGAAAAGAACAGAAGAGGAGAAAAGGAGAGAGGTGGCTAGGGTTTTTCTCCACCAAACACTTCAACTATATCTGCTTGGGAAGATAAAATAAAATGTGAGAGTAAGTAATATACCAAATCTCATTCGATAAAAAATATGTATCTTATAATTTGTTTTCTAATGGGATATCCAATTCAATATTGTTGTCCTGTGGAGTTTATGTTTTGAGGTAGCATGTCTTAGTAAATTTTCTTCAATATTTAAAATAAAAATGATAACATATTGCAATATTTTCTACTAAAAAAAGAGTTACCTTCAAGGTTTTGAGGTAGCATGTCTTATCTATTTTATGCTATATCCGACTTAATGCACTTATCTTCCAAATGCTTTTTTTTCAATCTTTTTAAAAAAAAAAAAAGGAAAGTCATATTTTGATGATTCTCATAATTTGAATAAATCTTATATAATAACATTAACTTAATTTTTTTTAGAACTTAGGGGAAAATATATAGTTTTTTTTTTTTAAAACGGAAAATATAAAGTTAAACATAAAAAATTAATATTATACCCATTTTGAATTTTTCCATAAAGATATATCAATTTTATCCCATTTTGAGCTCTTATTATTATCTCACTTCAAGTCCTTATTATTTTTTTTAAGAGAAAAAATAATTTCATTGATTCAAATTAGCAATACATTGATAGAAACATGTATCAAAACGATAAATCATAAATGACGTAAACAACATCCACGTTATCAAGATAACGAATCAACTCAAAGCGCCATACATTCGATAATGGTTTCACACATTTGATATTAATATTGTGACTATGATACATATAACTCAAGGTCTACAACATATTGACTACTATTGATTTGATTTTATCTGAAGATCGTGTATACTTTGTTCGTCCCGACCGTCGCACTACGACGACGAAACTAAAACGTCAGACTGGGCATTTATTAATAACCACCCACGTGACTAAGATGACGATGACAATCACACGCACACCAAGACGACAATTAAATCACAAAAATAATAATAAGCTAAATATGTGTGGAATAACAACTTTATCGAAAAAGAAAAAGATGGAAAGAGGTGTAGAAGGGTGATTTGAGGCCAAGAATGAAAAAAAAAAAAATCACCCCTCATCGCTGTTAAAAGAGGCTATCGCAGAAAAAGTCATAAATGAAAGAAGTCCCTACCATTTAAATTTTCATATAAGACATAAAAACAAAATTAAATAAAAATTAAAAAGATAATATGGGTTGATGAGAATGATGTTAAGTTGAGTATACCTTATCAAAGAGTTTGGGTTCAAAATTACCCCTTTTATAAAATAAAATATTCATTTTAATCAAAATTTCAAACTTTTATTCAAAATGGCCCTCTTATGCCACATAGCGAGAGACGACAAATTTTTTTTTATTTTTAAAATTTAATTTGTGTTCGTAATTAAAAATTAAACCGCAGCTTCTAACTATGCCTTTAGTGTAAAAATAGTAACTACAAAATTGTTATCTAAATTTGATAAAGTTTGATCATAATGCTTGATTGCTTGTTTCAAAAATAACAAAAGCATGCCCTCTAAAAGGGATAAATGAAGAAAAATATTGCAAATTTAATCTTTTTGTTAAAATCCAAAAATGAAATATAAAAATGTATTATTTGGACAAGTTTACCCTCCTACCGCCCTATGACAACTCATTCTCATTTCCCTCTCAACATTTCTTTCCTTTATGTTCAATCACTCCTAGCTATTAAATATTTGGATAATTTGAAATCAGTATAATTTTTTCAATATTATTTAAAGCCATCAAAAAGGAGTTGAAAGAAGAAAACAAGCAACTTAAAAGAGAGGAAAAAGTCTTTTAAGTGAAGAGTGCAGATTTAACTAAGTTCACATGGACTTAACTTTTTTCAAGTTTATTCAAATACTAACTTAACAAACAATATAACTAAGCTAAACAATTAATATAGTAAAACTTTAGATTTAATTTCCTTCAAGTTTGTTCCAATAATAAATGTTCAATCTAAATAGCTTCTTGTGTTACAAACTCAGACTGATTTTCCAAGTTTGTTCAAATACTAACTTAATCATAATTAAGTCCACTTAAATATTACAAGATAAACCTAGACTTAATCTATTTTAAATAGCTATTGTGTTACAAGCCTAGACTTAATCTATTTCAAGTTTGTTCAATATATAATTTAATGATAGCTAAGTCCAAGCTAAGTCCAAACTAAGTAGCTAATGTGTTACAAACTTTCCTACAGTTTCAACTTAAACTGTAAGACCCGAGAAATTCCAATTTCTGGAAAAATGGCAAAATCGTAATTTCGATTACAAATTGTTAATTTCTGTTAAAAACCGTAATTTATTCTCTAGATCTCGGATGACAAAACAAATTTCACTGTTGAATCTATTCGCGAACCCAACAAGGTGAAAATTTCGTCGACTCGGCATCGTAGTCACGCTTCGGCGTGACGCGGCTCGGTGTCATAAACGATTGACAAAGGACAAAGTCACATATAACACGTAATCATGTGCCATAAGTGGTATGAGTAGAGGAATAATGAAATTAGTCGGCCGAGATAGAGTCAAATGACAAAACTGGGAAATGAAGGGATATAAGGGTCATTTTGGAAGTTTTTAAGTCACTAGAAGACAAAATGATGGAATAGTGTCATCTCTTCAAATGTTAAAATGAAGCAAAACGTGATTTGGGGAGAAATGTGATCCAAGTGGGTCGAAAATGAATGGTTTTAGAGAAGGTCTCCGACTCTCTCTAGATTTACGCGATGAACCGACCGTCGGCTGGCTCAAAGGGACAAGAAGGAGAACCGCTCTACGCTGAGAGGGCTTCGCTGTGGTACCCTGGATTTAAGGAGTTTCCTAAACTCCGAGAGATAGTTTCTCTCCCCACTTGGGTTTGTATTCTTCGCGAAGTACCATGTTAATGTTTCTGTTGATCGAGGCCTCAACGGCAGCGATCGGTCCCAAAGTCAGGGACCGAATTGATTTGATTTCATGAACCCACGTGAGCACTCGTGAATCGTGAGGGACTGTTTGGGTCTTTAATAGTGTAAATTATGCTTTAAATCATGGATTGATTTGGATGAGGCCGGAAATGGCCGTGAAATGCGGGTTCACAAAGTGAACCGATGAATGGATGTGTGTTTGAACCGTAAAACCTAGGTTTTTACTGCCTCAGGAATAAAGGACACGAAAAATATATTTTGCGGTGAATATGTGTTCGGGTCGAAAGTGACTCAAGTGGAATTGCTCGTATGATCATTAGCCCAAGGAGCTACTTTTGATGTATGAATTGGATTTCTATTTCATGACATGATTGTGTAATCGATATTATATGGATATGTGCATGTTTACATATTTGCATGTGATTAGATCAGACGGGAATTGGCATACATGCATTCCATATGCACTGGAACATCCTAGGACTATAGGAGTTAGTGCATGAGATGAGTCTAGAGAAAACGGTTCGGAGGGTAGTCTAAAAATATTAATTATCGAGGGTAGTCCAAATGAAAAATATCAATCGTCGGAGCGGCCCCCGATATTCATCTATGTTAGCCCACAACAAATAATATATCAAACGGCCTGAGCGCCCAATTGATATATATTCACTCTGGAGGGTCATTCCACAAACTAACAAAACAATAATTCTCATACGAGGCTTTGGCGAGTGTGAGAGAGAGTCAGTGAGGACTCGGGATCTGAGTTGGTCATGAAGACATTCAAATAGGATCATGCATTTGCTTGAATGTGTGTTTATTTCGGGGAACATCAGACCGCACTTGTGTGGAGTGAAACTCTACTCTAGTATTATCTCCACTACTCGAGCATTAGCTCACCCCGTCGAGGATATTATTTACAGGTACAAGGAGCTGCGAGGGACGACTCGTCCTAGGGATGGAGGGGATCGAAGAAAGTCAAGTTATGGCTTGATGTATACATGTATTAGAACTTTTAAGTTAATGTATGTATCGTATAAGAGTAAAATATTTGAACTTTTGTAACTATCAATATAGTCAGATTCATAGTCGTATGTTTTATGGATATCAGAGTATGGGCCTAAGAGGCCGTTTTTTATCCATATTTGTATCATTGTGATTATATTGACCTGCTTCGTGGTCAGTTTCGCAGTGTTATATCTGGGCAGAGCTACCGCATAGCCGAGACTCGCCGATTTCGTGAATGCCGGGCAGTTACCCGACATCCACGAGTATTCCACTGCCGACGGCAGTCAACTGACCCTCGGACTCAAGGCCATGTACCAGATCGCAGCCTAGTGCATACGAATACCAGGAGCTCTGCTCGGTATCCATCACCACTAAGTGGTTTATGTGGAGTATAGGTATATGGAAACCCCATAGGATTGAGGATTCGGGGCTTGTGCCATAGTCGAGCGAGAGCATCACCACTAGCGCGGCTCGACAAGCAGTAGGTATGAGATTACCTAGGAAAATCACGGGACAAAATTAGGACACTACATGCACGTGCGTTGAAGTGTTTCGTGGTGATTTATCGGGATTTAAGGTCGTAACGGTTGCCACGGCCGCCGGCTCGCCGTGAGCTAAACGAGTCGAGCCAATTTTAATTTAGGCTTGATAAATCCCTGCCCGCTAAAAAAAGCTCGTCCTCGGCCGTCCTGACCCATCCGCCGAACGAGGCTTCCGCCATGGTCTCCCGACCGACAAGATCCGGGCTCCTCACCTGCGATCCCGACTCTGTGCCAGGTCGAGTGAAATGCCCAGTCATGTGTCCCGATATCAATGTAATGGATCCTCGCTCTAGATCCAATGACATGGATGGAAAATGCGTGAATCACGGCCGCAGGAGGCGTTGATGACTTAAGATCCGCTAGAGCTCGAGCGAATCCCACGCCGTCGGTTGGGGGGATTGTACCCAGATTCCGATTGGCTCTAAGAATGCGAACGGTACCCATGATAAGGCGTCACGACGTATGCCCCAGTGCGTGGATAGCGTAATAAAGGTGCTCGCAAAGGGACGCCTGGGAAGGACATGGATGTCGGGTATGACTCCACCGGGCACGATCGGTCGATCCCGTGTACAAGAATCCGATTACAAATATGAGGTATCAAGGCTCCTGCAGGAAACTCGTAGAGGCTGGTGGCCATGAGCTTAGACAAGGTTTGCCGATCTCGAGTAGCATCGAGGGCAAATTAGAACTTAATTCCACCGATACGATCAATTCAGCCTTTGATGAACTAGGATCCAACTGGGGGGTATCAGCCCCTTTGATACCGGTAATCGGACTTAACAAGCCATTCAGCGGTATCGGCAAAGGCATCGCAGATCTGGGGTGGGGTTTCATAGAGGAAACAAGGAGCCGACATCCAACCGCAATGTATGTGAAACGGAGTGCCACCGCTACCGGTATGAAAATTTGGGTCGACCGGCGACATGGTGGGCAAATTCGATCTCCAACCATAGCGGGTAAAGCTATGTGTCTCTAAATTAATCACGTGCATCTTGCAGTCGAGGGGCGTGTGGCCAACTTAACCATGTGCTGTGCAGTATATTGCCAAATAGTTTATGTTGTTAATAATGAGTTTGGCTTTCGCGTATCTTGTTGATATATTATTTCTTTTATTTAGATAATTGATTAAAAACAAATCATGTTTCTTATTCAATGATTTCCTGTATCTTATTTCCTTTACTCTATATTTCATAATTTTTCGCCATAAGTCAAGCTTAAGAAGGAATTCTCCGCAACTTTAAAGGGAAACAAATGTTGAAGGAGGTGGTTTAACAAACTTTAGCATCAATTGCTAAATCAACTAAGGTAAAACAAATCCCATAGAAAATTATTTTAATTGATGTATTTGTTATCAGATTGATTACAAAAGTTAAAAAGTATACGGATCGAAATGAGGATTGGACATAATACAAACTTGTATAGGCTCAGATCAGCTCGAGCCTCGAGGTTAAGCTCGAGCTCGTTCATATGGAAAACGCAGCCTAATGAGCCTGGTTGCTTTTTTTTTTTAAAATCAAGCCACCTGAGCTTGATTTAAACTGCTCAAAAGCTCTACGCTCGAGCCCGCCATAAATTAACAAGTCTAGCCTGGGTATCGTCAAAGTCACTACGGGCCAAGTTACCAAATTTCTAGTCGATTATCGCGCAGATGATGCTTACCGCACAGGCGCATGAGATCGATTATGTGGGCGCTATGATTAGCACATTGATGTGAAAATATTTTAGAAAATATTTTCAGTGGTACAGCGGTACAAAACTCGGAAAAGAAAATGAAGAAAAATAAATTTTTAATGTTCTATTTGGATGAGTAATTGGAGAAAATAATTTTCTAAGGTTTTATATGGTGTAAAACTGAAGAAAAATGAAGAAAATAAATTCTTGTAAATTTATTTGAGTGTTAAAGAAAATGAAAAAAAAATGATTTTTAGTGATTTTTTCCAACCGGCTGAAATAAAGGGAAAAATAATATGAAGAAAAACGAAAAAAAAATTGTGCGTAAATCGGGATGGACCATCGCTCTAAATCAGATGGTAAAAGGAAGGGAATCAGATTGCAATACGCCTTTGTATTGCAGAGAAGAAGGCTTGAGGAGAATGGAAATTGTATTGCAATACAGAAATCAGACACAATGTGGGCACCTGTGATGGGTCGAGTGTATCGCAAATACACCGCGTCTGTATTGCAGAGAAGAGGGCTGAGTTGTATTGCAAGATCAGATTAGACGTGACTTAGAGGCCGCAAAGCTAGGATCAGACAGAATAGAAAAGGAAGGTCGGGCCGAAGGCAAGGTGTCACGACACAATTTTGTAGAATGACTGAGGTAGTCGGGTTGGGGGCCGAGAAATTGTATCGCAAAGACAAAAATTGTATTGCAACCGGTTGACAAGGCAAACTGGCACGCTGGCGCGCCGCCGGGCGCGCAGGAGCGCGCAGCGGGCAAGCCGCGCCGCGCGCAAGGCTGGGCTCGGCGCAGTCTCTGTGAGGGGTGTGAGCTACAGGCGCGCGGGCGTGCGAGCGGCAAGGCGGCGCAGGCGCGGGCGCGGGCAGCGAGCGCAGCCAGGCCCGCAGCGCGAGGCCGGGCGTGCGGGCGCGCACGCGCGCGGCCGGGAGTGCCGCCGGGCCAACTCGGCCGTGCACTGCGCACTCGCCCGTTCGCCTCGCTTGACTCAAGACGTTTCCTCGAGTCAAAATTTTGACATTGTTCGTGAACTCTGTCACGAACACCGCTCATCACAAAATTTCAAAAAAATAAAAATTAAATTTAATTAAAATAAAATAAAATCAAATAAAATTTGACAAAATTTTCGAAAAATATAATTTTCAAAAAAAAAAATTGAAATTTTCGAAAATAAAATTTTGTTGAAAACAATATTTTAAATGCAAAAATTGATTGCATATACATTGATTTATGTGTATGATTGTCTCAGTACGTGTTACGCCTGTAGACATCAGACAGATTTAACCGCCATGTTAATTGTGTAGATGGCTAAGAGAGGGACGAGGACGTAGGAGGACGCCCACGGTGCGCCGGTTAGGCACCACCGATATCTGACCACCGCCTATATTTGATCACAGCTCGTTGAGGTCAGAGGTGTCGCAGAAACGGCCGATATCTCACGTGCTAGCATACAGTAGTCGTGGAGGTCCTAAGAACCTCCAGAGAGGCACCACCCTCCCACATTCACGGGGAGGAGAGACCCGATGGTGGCGCATCATTGGTTTATGCAGACGAGAACGCACGAGGCTATGTAGATCACCCCATACGACCAAGATCAAAGTTAGCACATTCTAGCTGGGAAAGGGCGAGGCCCGGCATATGGAGACGTGGCGAGGACTTCTAAAGACTTGCAGGTTAGCATACGGGCAGAGTTTCGTGGCTATCTCATGGTAAGTATTTGCAAAGACTCGTGAGGCATGCGAAGGCTCGAGTTCCTGTGAGTCAAGCAGGGGCGATGACTGTGATGGACTATGTGGCTAGATTCACGTGAGTTACTCGATTTGGCCGATGATTACGTACACCGACCGCCAAGGTGAGGAGATCTGAGAATGGACTCAAGTTTTCCATTCTAAGTCGATTGCAGGACTCGCCACGGATATGGATTCCATGGTCAGACACCCGACCATGCAGAGAGAGATGTAGGATGCCTGAAAGCACTCGGGACGCGAGTGTTAAGGCAAGAGGAAGGACGCCGCCTTCCTCCGCCCCAAGCGGAAGAGGCAAAGAGCCCTAGTTCGCGAGGATCTCGTAGTCACCGCCCCATCCTGCCAATGGACAGATGAGCTGCCGGTCAGCAGACGTATGAGAGTTAACGGCCAGCAGACAGACGATGTCACAACAAAGTGACAGATGAGTGTGCTACCATCACAAGAATGACACATGAGAGAAGGATCACTCTGTGACAGATCCTGTGGTTTCGGGACATCACATCCCACCAAGAGTAGGACAAGAGAGGATACAATACATCCTCCATAGTACCCAGACAGCTCCGAGGCCGCCCCGCCTGTGGAGCCACACTCCGCACCCCATTTCACAGCAGCCCGAGGCCAGAGTACGGGTGAGGCAGAGGACGCAGGCCCACAGCAGGGACATCAGGTCCAGGGGTGTGTCTACAACACAATCGCAGGTCGAGTCACAGATCGCCCGCTATATTGCGGTACGCTTTTGCTATCTCGCCTACGGGCTAGAGTGTTATTTGATTCTGTGCTTCGTGATTCATTCATCACACATCGGGCCAGGATCGAAATGAGGCTTAGAGGTCGGCACTGTGGCAGCCTTGTATATGAGTTCTCCACTAGAGAATAAGGCAAGAATAGGGATGAGATGTCGAGGTTGCAAGCTAGAGATCTCGACTCTACTCACAAATGACCCGAGGACTGCGCACACGTCGTAGTCTCGAAGGGTCATCCTAGTGGATGGATCGCTACCGCCAAGGTGGTCAGTATCGATCAGGAGCGCAGAGGTTACCGCCTACACGCCAGATTCGCACTCAGGTGGTATTTCAGGGAGACAAGTATGACATTTTGCCCCCAGACAAGATAATGAGTCCGTGTCAAAAGGACAATATGTGTCATACGAGCCTTACTCCTAGAGGGGACGAGAGAGACTGCACTTAGATCTACCTCGAGTAAGATAGTATGTGGATGTTTTTCCGTATGAGCTACCTGACTTCCACGTAGGGTAGTAGACTTCTTGTGATCGAAGTTACACTTCGTACTTCACCCATCTCTATGACTCCGCATAGATGGCACCAACAGCCAGGAACTCGCAGTCCAGCCATGAGCTACTGGACAGTGGTTCATTAAACCGAGCACTTCACCACGGGCGCTCCGCTTTGTCTGCAAAGAAGAAGGACAAGACCCTCTCGACCGTGCATTTCTCGACCACGTACGCTTGAACAAGATGATCAAGAATCTGCACTCCATTACCGAGGATCGACGACTTGTTTGGACAATGGTAGGCAGTCTACTCCAAGGACACCTTCGCACCAGCTTACCATCACCGAGGGTTGTGAGATAGATATCCTCGAGACAAACATAGACGCCGCTACGTGGCACTCGAGTTTACTTCGTGATGCTCCTTGATTGACGAATGCGCCATCAAGATTCATAGATCTCATGATAGGGATATTCCAACCCTATTTGGGATCGCCTTGTCGTAGTCTTCGTGACGACATTCGATCTACCCCAACCGCAGGGAGCATGAGTATCACTTGAGGATCATTTTACAGTTGCTGAGAGACCATCAACTGTACGCCAAGTTTAGTAAGTGCGAGGTCCGGGCCATCGAGGTGAGATTTTCGTGACACGCGGGTGTCAACATCAGAGGTCGCCGACCCGCAGGAAGGTCGAGGCGTTGATGAGTCGAGAGGCCAAGTCGCCGAGATAATGTAGTTTCGGGATTACCGGGTATTACAGAGATCTTACTGAGGATTTCTGTGATACTGAAGATCTACGACCAGTCAATCTGCATGAGGTCAAGCTTGATCGGGATGACCGATGCGAGGAGGCATTCCTGTGAGTCAAGAGGACTTTACTTCGTACCCCATCTCGATAGTTCCGGACGTAGGGGACGTGGGTACACAAGCAGCCAGGATATTCTCGAGACCTGGATTGGGATGTGTTTTGATGCACCGAGGGTGGGGTGAGCTTACGGTTCTCATTCACCAAGAATCACGGCTGCACTTACCCCACACACGACACGGAGTCGGGCGCGAATCGTATCTCGCCGAAGATTCGCGCCCACTACTTATACCTACGAGGAGTTCGAGGTACCTTTAATTCATAAAAGTCTCTAAGTATATTTTCACGTAGCAGACCTCAACATGAGGCAACAGATGGATGGAGTTCCTGAGGATTATGACTCACTTTGCATTACCATCCCTGTGAAGGCAAATGTGGTGGCCGATGCACCCCGCCTAAGTCATGAGGAGCATCACAAGATAGCCTCTGGGAGTGGTGGATGTTCGAGGATCAGGACAAGCTGAGCTACAAGACAACGAGCGCACTCGTGTGGTACTGGGAGTTTAGTGGCTACACCGTCTCCGTTGAGCAAAGTGATCGAGTCCTAAAGGGCGTGACGCAGATAAGTGGTCCATCGTGCACCGGCACAATAAAAGATGTGACGAGGGTCGACCATTCACGCAGATGGTGGTCTTGATATAGGACTGGGTAGTGGTTCCCGCCTGACCAATTTGAGAGAGGAGATTCTCAAGGAGTTTCACCGCTTCCTCGACTATTGCGGCATCCGTGTGGCAATTTAAGATGTACCGATCTTCGCCGCCAAGACTACTGATGGATGAAGAGACACGCAGGGGACTTTGTTCGACTTCATGTCTCACATCGCCAGGTGTTAAGGGCTGAGCACCGTAAGCCGCAGGCTACTCTCAGCCATCGAGGTGGCCGAGCTGAAGTGGGAGCACGTCACGACGGATCAGACCCACTTGCCACCGACGCAGCCACAGGCTACGACGCCACGGGGGGTACAGTGAACGGCCACTAAGCCCATTTTCAGACGTGCGGATGACCTCGCCGAGAGATCTCTGCTCTATACATTCGAGAGATTGTCCGACTCACATGGAGTACCAAAGATCCATAGTGTGCAGATAGGGACCCGAGGTTTACTTAATACACACTTTGGAAGAGTTTCCTGGTGCGCGCTGGCACACAATGGCACGAAGATAATGCTCCACCTCGTATTTATTTCATACCCTCGAGAGGACTATACAGACAGAGGACATGCTACGAGCATGTCTTAGGATCATAAGGGCGCTTGGAGAGCATTTGTTCTAGTGGAATTCCGCCTACAACAACGCTACTGTGCGTAGTATACGATGGCACCGTATGATGCACTGTATGGGAGGCCGTGGCAGTCATCAAGCAGGTCGACCGAGGCTGTGGAGAGAGCTCCATCACTGGTCCTACCCACTGTGAGACACCTCCCAGCGTGAGCCAGATACGGTCGCTTCATCACGCCAGCTTCCAAGAACTATGCGGATGTGCGACGTCGACCCTTAGAGCTCGAGCCGGATCACGCCTCTTCTCGGGCGCGATGCCTGTGGAGGAGCGGGGTCGCCCTAAGAAGCTGAAGCTATCGCCGAGGTTCATCGACCTTCTCGGTATATCGGTATGCAGCACCGCCAGATAACGGCTAGCTGCCATCGCCAAAGATGTCGTGTCCACAAGGTGTTTCACGTCCATGCTCCGAAATATACTCCGCATCCAAAATTTCATGTGGTGGTCGTGACAAATCGAGGGTTGACACTCGACGCACCTTCGAGGGAGGGACCAAAGGTGCATTATTGATAGTCTTGATCGTTTTATACAGAAGACCGCGAGGCTAAATGAGGGTACTATGTAGGCAATCTATGGAGTGGAGGTCCACGGGGATGAGGATACGATGCGCCACCATCCCTTCTTTAGGATGAAGGTATCGTGAGTTTACCACGGTGATTTAAACGACCGCTTACACGCATTTACACGACGTCGTATATGCATGTGAGTGATTGTGATTGTCCTGAATTTCAGATCGAATTCCTTTGGCGATAGGAGAATGGAAGATCTGGTAAATTCCAATTTCTAAAAAGGCCAAGAAAATCAATTTACTACAAAAATTGTTAATTTTTGTTAAAACTATAATTTATTCTTCTAGATCCTTTGATGATAAAACGGATTTTACAGTTGGAATCGTCTCGCGAAATCTAGCTAGCACGTAAAATTTCGTCAAATTCCGAGGCAGTCAGAGTAGGCACGTTTTTCTATGCGACAAAAATCACATATAACACGTACTCATGTGCCATAAGTGGTATGAGTAGAGGAATGATGAAAATGGATGGCCGAGTGATAGGCCGAAAACGTGGTGTGTAAAATATATGTCTATGTGCGCAAGTGCACGTGTCGCCTCAAGTAATATAGTACCAATGGTACAGCATCGATCCACGTGGATAGATGTGCCGACACAGAGATTCGCTGAGTATTATCTCGGGTATATGTAATGTGAAAAAGGTACTAATATTTGAATGCTAAACTACTAAGTCGAACGAATTACTATTGAATGGAGATCAGTATTGTCTCCCGCTAATTTTTGATGGATCATTCTTAAAGATGATATTAGTCAGTTTATCGATGATTCATTAATGGCAAGGTGATCTTGCTTACGACATACCCTCTCTCGAGGTTTATTCGCCTATCTCACTAAGAGAATTGAAAAGATCTCTACTCAACTCAGATTCCTCAAATGCTTAAATGTTCTAACCCTTAATCGCACCTTCGCGATTTTAATATCTCTATTTAATTAATCAACCAAAGCGCCGTCTATTCATATCCTGGTGATCCTCATCTCTCGAATCTCTGATCTCTAGTATGATCATGCTAATGTTAGCCAAACATCACTATGTATCGATCCACGATGTAGCGCCTAATAATGAATCATAAATCAATGAATAATATAAATTAATAAACTTTAATCCATTCAACCGTGACAGGGTTCAACAAGACCCTAGGTATAGATCTAGAACATAATAACTAAGAAAATAATATGCGATATAATAAACATCAAGTCTAATATCCAAAATAAAGGAAAATACAAATCACGGGCTCTTCTTCGAGATCCCGGTCACTCCTGCTCTGATTTCCGTGCCCTGATTCGTACCATTCCCCGATGCCTCCAAATCCGCGCCTCCATTTGCTTTTAATGCTGAGAAAGCAAAACTCGCACTGACGTCGCGACGTTGCCGCTTGTTGACTTGCACAGTAGTTGACCCAACGTCGCGACGTTGGGACGTCACGACGTGGGGACATCGCGACGCCGACGCCGCGACGCTCCGTACATCTTCATGCAATCCCTCCTTCGCCCAAAATCACTCTAACAAACGCCTTTGCTCCACGCACCTCGCATCCACACCAATCACCAAATCAGGTATCCAGCCACAAAAAACTATGAAATTAAATATAAAATAAACGTGAAAATGAAAGACCGACGCGGGTATAATATGAGTGTTTTAGGCACTCATCACCGAGATAGAGCCGAATGACAAAACTGGGAAATGAAGGGATATAAGGGTTATTTTGGAAGTTTTTAAGTCACTAAGACAAATGATGGAATCGCGTCATCTCTCTTCAAATGTTAAACGAAGCAAAACGCATCTGGGGGGAGAAATAGATCCAAAGGCTGTAATATGGTTTTAGAGAGAAGGCTCTCACTTCTCTCTAGATTTATTTACAAATCCGACCGGTCACGGGCCTTCTGACAAGAAGGAGAACCGCTCTACGCGAGGGCTTCGCCAGGTACCTGGACTAGTGAGTTTCAAACTCCGAGAGGTAGGCGTTTCTCCCTACTTGGGTTTTATTCTTCGTTTAAGTACCATGTTAATGTTTCGGTTGATTGAGGCCTTGAACGGCCGTTTGATCGGTCCCAAAGCTTGGGACCGAATTGATTTAATTTATTGAACCCAATGTGAGCAGCCCGTAATCGTGAGGGACTGTTTGGGTCTTTAATAGCGTAAATTATGCTTTAAATCATGGATTGGATTTTCGATGAGGTCTAAATTATCGGAAATGTGGGGTTCACCAAGTGAACCGATGAATGGATGTGTGTTCGAACTGCAAAACCTGTAGTTTTTAATTGCTTTGCGGACAATGGCTAATGAAAATATATTTTTGCGGTGAATATGTGTTTGGTCGAAAGGACTCAAGTGGAATCGCCAGGTATGATCATTAGCCCAAGGAGCTAATTTTGATGTATGAATTGATTTATTTCTACTATTACGATTGTAATCGATATTATGTGGATATGCATGTTTACATATTCGCATGATTGGGATCGTATTTGAATTGGCATACATGTATTCCATATGCACCGGAACATCCTAGGACTATAGGAGTTAGTGCATGAGATTTAGCCCAGAGAAAATGGTTCTGAGGGTAAAGGTCTAAAATATTAATTATCTAGGGTAGTCCAAATGAAAATATCAATCGCTCTGAGCGGCCCAATTGATATTCATCTGAGTAAGAGTCCACAAACAAATAATATATCAATGGCCTGAGCGCCCAACTGATATATATCTACCTGAGGGTCATTCCACAAACTAAAGAAACAATAATTCTCATACGAGGCCAGCGAGTGAGAGCTTCCGTGAGGACCTGGATCTGAGTCATCGCGTACATTCAAGTAGGATCATGCATTTGCTCGAATGCTGTTTATTTTCGAACATCAGACCGCACTTGCGCTGCAGCAGTGTACCCCACTTGTGGCGATCTACCATCGAAGCATTAGCTCAATTCCCGTCGAGGGATATTATTTTACAGTACAGGAGTAAGCGAGGGACTCGCCCTAGTGGATGGAGGATTGGAAGAAACCCTGTCGGTGGGCTTGATGTATACATGTATTAGAACTTTTTAAGTTTAATGTATGTATCAGATAAGAGTAAAATATTTTCAACTTGTAACTATTGATATACTGGATTCATACGGTGATGTTTTACGATATCAGAAGACGCCCAAGAGGCCGTTTTTATCCATATTTGTATCATTATGATTATATCGACTGTCAGATGTGTTTCGCAGGTGTTATATTTAGTAAACTGCATAAAGAAGATCGCCCGATTTTTTTGTGAACACGTAGTTACCTCGACATCCACGAGTTTATATGACGGGTAGTCAACGGACCCCCGGGAATGGGGCGTCACATAAACAAACCCAAAATACAATATTTAGGGATTTTAACACTTTAACCAAAGTTCATATGGAGATTTTGAAGAACTTAAATCAAAATAGGAAACAATGAAACTTAGGTTATGTTTGCGGACGCCTAAAACCGGGGTGTCTCGCTGACAACCCGGGTCAACTCATTGTGAATACTGCGGACGTCGGCGACCCCAACACCACTACAAAAATCTAGAATTTCCAGACGGTTCTACCCAAGGTACAAAACCTGTCCCAACATTTTACAATGACCACACAAGGTCCACATGCTAGTAAAATAATGGTCACTTAGGCCCCTGCATTAATACCCACAAAATACATCAACTATTTACAATAGTTCAAGAGTTAATAAATTACTCTTTACCAAACATATATCAAAATTTAGAGTTTTAATACATTTTATACAAAACGAATAACCAAAGCCACAACCCAGCTTTCTTCTAAACGCGACCTCTGCTGAGCGTCGGTCCCGTACACCCATGTACCTAAAATAACTGACAGTAGCGAGCAAAGCCCAAGAGCGAAATTCCCTACGCTGACACTTCCCACCTGGGCGCATATGTCATAAGAAACAATCACATCCAAACAATTATACGAACCTACTCCGAACGTCTACATGCCCAATCCCATGTCCCGAGTCCTCACCGACTCTACATACGCCGTTCGGCGCAAGAAATATCCAATTTTCAAACAAGTTCTTTGCTCGAAACTTACTACCGAGATTCAGAATATATCGTGACTACTCCCTCGGTGCGAACTGGTTTGATAACCCTTTCAACAATCTACGAGTCCCTCCGACGTGAATTGTCGGACAATCTCCCACGATTCTGGAATTCTTCCGCCGAAATTCCTTCACAAACGCCGCTTTTTGCTTTCTTCATGTCATGCACTCACTCCTAATATTCTAGGTGCCCCAAACAAGATATAATGCATTGTGTCAATCCCAACAAACTCATGCTAATATATAAAACATGTATATACTAACATAATTAATCCATTATAAATCATGTTATTAAATTTACATCAATAACACTAAAATTAGCTCATTTAGCAATTAACAAACACAAAGCGACCATTTTCAATCACTCAACATCATAAAATTCCGCACCAAAATCATGTCACTATTCATGAACAAGGAAAACCCCTGTCAGTAATCGCTCACTACTACAACAATTCGGATTTTCTCCACTTGCTCAAAATGTTTTGAGACCGAAACACGCTTAATCCAACCTCGAACATACCCACCATTTATACGGGCCTACCAAAGAATAACACAAGTAGAAAAGATCTCTACCTCTTTGAAATATTAACTCCACCAATCGTGTCCACACAGCTCGTAGACGACTTTGCTTCTTGCTTCGTTGAGAACCCACGGTCAATCCACCATAAATCTAAAGACGCAGTTTCTCTAAAACTTCAAAACCCAACCCATCGCATCAATTCCAAATGACGCACCGGTTTTCTTTGTATTTTAATTAAGACAACTATTTAAGCGGTTTTGTCTTATTAACTTAACATTTCCAATAATTTCCAATACGCCCATTTTCTTGATTTTGACACTCGCATAATCTCGCCGTTCATTCCCCATCATTTCCTTTAATCACGCAACACGCGCCACACGAGTACACGTAAGAAAGGACTTCATTACATCACACGCCTTTCACAACCATTTTATCAAGACCCAATACCCCACCTCTCTAAAACGTGAAATTCGACCGTCTCGTAATTCGACCGAAACTGGCTTACCGCCGCTGGGGATTCGTCGGCACTTAATTCTAATCCACAGTTCGCTTCATCATTCGGTATTCGTAAAATTTTCTGATTTTTAACTTTAAATTACCGTTTACCATTTTTCTAGTGTACCAATTTTCCGCGCTTTACATACGTTTTCAGACTATGGTTTCGTCAGGTTAACTTTCCAATCATCTACTTTCGGTTTTAGGCTTTTTCTCAAAACCAAATGTCTGCAATGTTCTTTGAAATAGTGGATTAAAAAGGAGAAATGCAAAAAGAAAAGAATTACGCAATTTGGATGATTGGGTATAATTTGACTAATGATATTCCTCTTTCTTGTGTCATTTTTCCTATTATAATGCTCTTCTTCGTTTTCTTTCTTTTCTTTTCAGAACCCTAATATTGTTTAAGGAAAGAGAGAAAGTGTTTTGAGGGAAGAGAACCAAAAAACGAGGGGAAATGGGATGACGTGAGACATGATTAAATAGCTTTACTAGTCCAAATCGGACTGATTCAAACCCAAAAAACACAAAAATCTACACTCCGCACGATCGATCGAGCTGAACCAAGTATCAAATCGCATCAGACCATAAAGCCGATCCAAAACCAAACTAATGTACTAGTTTTTTTTTTTTCTATATTATGTTTTCTTTATTCCTTGAATGATTATATCAATAAGCATGTATATCTATTTAATAATTATTTATAAGTCTTATAAGTATTATTAGACGATAGTTTTATCCATTTTTGAAGGGTATAAAAGTAGCGTATCGGCCTTGTAAATATTTTTCTAGAACATGTGCGCTGAAAGTCGTTATCACCAGGATAAGCTAATTCCATTTCTAGATTAGAAAGGCCACCTCACCTAGTCAAGCATTTCAGATAATATCACTAATCACAGCCACAAATACATACATTTTCAACAAATTTTGATCAGGAAAAAAAAAAAATGGAAAACTGGGTCTTCTTCTCCATCGTCTCCCTCTGTATCGCTTCTCTCCTTAAATCACTCCATGATTTCTTCTTCCCAAAGCTGAAACTCCCGCCAGGACCCGCCGCCTTTCCTTTAATCGGAAACCTCGTCTGGCTCGAACATCCTTCTCCTTCCTGACCTCGAACCCATCCTCCGACACCACGCCAAGTACGCCCCGATTTCCGCTTCGGGCCTCGGCTCTGGCCAAGCCTCTCATTTCCGGACAACTCCCCGCCTACAAGGCCCTGGTCCAAACGGCGCCGTTTTCGCCGACCGTCTCCCCGTCCTACGACGAGCACCCTAGAATCTTAAACATCAGTTCCAGCTCCTACGGCCCGGACCTGACGCGCCTCCTCCGCCGCAACTCACGGCGGATTCCTCCACCCTCCTGGGTGAGAATCTACTCCAGCGCATGGAAGTCAGCGCTGTAGCATCTCGCAATCTCGGTTTTCGATTCCATTCCTCGCGGATCATCCGCCGTCCGTGTGATGGATCATTTTCAGTACGCCATGTGTTTTAATCTGTTGGTGAGTATGTGCTCGGGAGAATCTTGAGGAGAACCAGATCGGAGAAATTTAGACGATTCAACGAAGTTGATATTGGGATTCCGTCGATTCAACAGTTCAAATCTGACCCCAAGATTGGGAAGATACTGTTCCGAAAAGGTGGGAGGAATTCATTAATTTCCGCAAAGATCAGGAGGCGATCTTCCTCCCCTGCATATAAGTAAGAGCTGCGATGAGCGCTGAATGAAGAAACCAAAATTCATCATCATGTTATGGACATTACTGTTGGACCTGCAGCTGCCGGAAGAAAAGAGGAAGCTCGAAATAAATCAGGACGTGACGTTGAGCTCGGAATTTCTCAGCGGCGACCGAGCACGCCACTTCCCTGCACGGATCATGGCCACCTGGTGAAGTCCCCGTGATTCAAGCCAAAGCTTTTCCGGTGAGATTAAACATGTTATGTGGAAAGAGAAGGAAAACGTGAGGAAGAGATTCTGGACAAGCATCTACACTTGAAGGCGGTGATCTTATGTCTCAGGCATCCGCCGTAAGCACTTTGTGTTGCCTCATGCAGCACAGAAGACATAATCCTTGAAGGGTATGTTGGTCCCCAAGAAGGGCCTCGTCAATTTCATGGTTTCCCATATGAATTGGAACCCAAAGATTTGGGAAGACCCAATGGAGTTCAGGCCAGAGAGGTTCTTGATGAACAGAAACAATGGAGAAGCGTTTGATATAACTGGGAGCAGAGAGATAAAGATGATGCCGTTTGGCGCAGGGAGGAGGATATGTCCTGGCTATGGATTGGCTTTGCTGCATTTGGAGTATTTGTAATAATTTGGTTTGGAATTTTGAATGGAAGGCTGTGGAGGGATGAAGCTGATTTATCGTAGGAGAAGCAGGAACTCAGCTAAACAGTCATGAAGAATCCATTGCAGGTGTTAATATATTCAAGGATGAAATAATAATGTAAAAAAAGGCAGATGGGGATTTAGTAGACCAATTTCACTGCAGAACTCACACCATGGTTCATACGATATTTCAGTGTGATGTGGATTTGATCTAATTATATGCCTAATATTAAGAAATATTTAGTTAAAAGTTGCCAAGTAACCTTAAATTGTTAATGTACATTCATGGCCTTTAAAAATATATATCCCATGTTTGTTTCTTGAAAAATAACTAATTTTCGACAAAAATATTCCTCCATTTATGTGAGGTTATTTTTGTAAGAAAATAAGAAGGATATATTTTTGTTAAAATCAAACCAAAAATTTATGAAGGATCAAATTTCCCAAATTGAGTTTTCAAAAAGTCCTTTAATGCACATCATGTTTAACTCAAATGATAAAACTTTCACTATTAAAACAAGTAAATGATATAAAGAAATGGTTCCAGGTTCGAGTCATAGTTGTAAACTATGACTACATTATTAAAAGGGAAGATCTAACTTTTTGATGCACCCTTTTGGAAGATTTAGCTAACAAAGAAACTATCGAATATTTTACTTCTTCCACTGTATGTCCTTGGAATGCTAGGGAAAAATTGGTATGTGGTAGGCCTAGGGTAGTCTTGAGGTTTTTTTTTTTTTTTTAAATAGATAAATTTATTTGGACCAAATTAAAACAACAAGTATCAGATAAAAACACATAACGTTAGCCTAAAACTTTAAAATGATTCAATATAACGCAAGATTCATGTTAAGTAAAAACTGATCGGGCCTCGCTGCCACACATTTAATAACTAAACAACGTCGAAATACCAACATTTCATCAGAAGATAATTGATTTAACGATTTAATACGACCACCCGCAACAAAACTGCCTTAATGTTAAAAATGATGGCAGGTGTCGACCAGGCTCTCGAGGGAGCGCTATTGCTCTTTACTTTACTGACAGCATACTTTTGGGGAACCCTATCATATACCTCAAATAAGTCATGAGACTAAGGGCATGTTTTTTTTTTTTTTTTTACTTAATGCTAAATGAAACTTTTGTTCTTACTTAAGAAGATTAAGTATTTAGTTGTTTGTTTTTTCTAAAAAAAATTAATATTCTTTCAATTTTTATCTAAAATTTTAAAATATATATGATTTAATTTAATTAACATGAATATTGTATCATAAAGTATATGATTTTCTCATATTTGAATATTTAATTTTTTTAATAGAAAAAACATTTAAAAAGCATTAAGAAAAAGCCAAAAAATTAAATATTTTGGCCTTTTCTATATAGCAAAAATTTTCAAAAATTCAACAATGAGTAGTGAAAAAAGTTAAAAAAATAAAATAAAATAACAAACCAACTAAATTCTCAAAGCAAATTGCTTTCATCAGAAAGCTAAAAAAACAAATACCACCTAATGAGAACTTTTTTTTAAGAAGTAAGATAAGTGTTTTTTTGCATTTCATATGCTATTACCAATATGCAGAAGTAGTGAGAATATGTTTCAAATTCTTAATTAGTATTTATTCCTTTTTCTAGTTAATATTGTATGGGATAACTCCAATCAGTTATATTATCGTAATATTACGTTTCCTTATCAACAGCAAAGTCATATTAATATCTCTATAAATATTTAGTCATGAGTGAAAAAGTTATGAAAAAGATAAAACAGAAAAGTCCACAAAGACATATGTGCAGAGATGTAAGAGTTTTAGGGTTGAGAGTATTATTAGGCATTTTCTCAGACATGCATCCCATACTGTATCTCACATTTTTCCTAATATCGTAATACTGATACACTCCACCCGTACTATGTTTTCGTGGATAGGTTATTGCCCTCTCTCTCATCCGTGAAAGCTTGAATCTTGTATATTATAAACTCCGCAAATTACATGTACAAGACGAGGCCTTTATATAAAGCTAGCTATACAAACCTAAGAAAGGAAAATATACAATTGCCATATACAATAATAGAACTTGCCATATAGTAATCTAGCATTCCCTCAAACTCATGGTGGTTTAAGAGAAACCATTATGAGTTTGGTTAAAGCTCGGTAAATTTCTAAAGCTTAAGCGTTTGGCATATCGATAACTGACTCAGAGCAAAATGCATCAAGCGCCAGCCGTACTTCGAAGCGATGATGACGAATGAAACGACAATCAATCTCAATATGTTTAAGACGTTCACAACACATCATTAAGGAAAGCAATTTGAATAAGATTTCGACATCACAAATAAGTTTAATGCAGCGTACCAGCCAACATCAAGATCAGAAGAACCAACGTAATTAAATAAGTTCAGTTGTAGTAACTTCTAGTGCTTTATATTTGTTTCCGTTGTTAACGAGCAACGATCAAGCTATTCGCTCCAAGAGATACGAGAATCACCGTAAGAAAACAATATCCCCGTAGCAGATCAACACCAAATAATCACCCGCCCGCCCGTATCCGAATTGTAACGTTCAAAATACCCTAGAATCTCTTATAATAAAAAATTATTATATATTCTCAAGATAATCGGAATCCAACTTGGTATTTTCTAGGAATTTTTAGATGAATAGCATTAACGTGATTATATGCTAAAATGAGAAATCTTATCAATCCGAAATAAACCCAAGCCGAAAAGCAGAAATTACGAAATTGTAAAATGGGGACCTAAGGGTCAATTGTCAAAAGTTTACGTGGTCTGGGCGAAATTAGGAGAAATAAATTAGCAAGGAAAATAATAGAGACTTAAAATGAGGAATGGCCAGGCAAAAATGGAGGGATCTAAATATAAAAAGAAATAAAGAAAAAAGAAGAAAACAAGTGAAAGGCATGTACATGTAGAAAGAGGGAAGAAGTTTCTCTCCCTTACAAAATGCCAGTACCACGCGATCCATAAAGCAGGTTTAAAAGTGAAGTTAAGAGTGAGGAGAAGCGGAAGAAGAAGCAGAGAAGAGAAGAAAGAAGAAAAGGAAAAGCAATATCGTTGTGGCCAGAACCATAAGCACAGATGGAACTTGTTAAGTTCCAGATGGCAAAAGTATCGATTTTTTGTACACAAGTATGGTTTCTGTCTGGGCTGTGATGTAAAAGCATGCATACACGGCCTGAACCCTCTCTATCTCGTGTATGGCTCGGGGGTTTGAAACTCCCAAACTCATTTCTCGTTGTGGTCGAGCTGAGAAGAGCCTCAAGGCTCCCATGGGACAAAGTTGTGAAAGAGTCTGGTTGCAATTTAAACCAAGAAAATTTCCCTATTTTTGATCCTACACATTAGCTGGACCTTAAAACTGATTTTTGGGTCAAAATAATTTCGGCAAACAGTCTTTCCCAGAATTGTAGCCACACTGAATGAACTTGATGTTAAAGCTAATTTCTCTAATTCGACCGTAACCTGTTATGGCTCCCTTTTCCTTGGATAGTGCAAATGGGCCAATACAAATCCACCCAGACCTCATCCCAAGGCACCTCGGGCCGCAGACCTCGGTCACAGACCGTCAAGGCACCCTCAGCCAGACCCTGGCCAAAGGCAATCCTGGCCACAGACCCGTCCAGATCTCGGCCGCTTGCATTCGGCCAATGCACCCCACCTGCACCGACTAGTGCACCCCGCCCGCTGCACCCAAACCAAGGCACCCCGCCTATGCACTCCGTCCAAAGGCATCCTCGGCCGCACCTCAGTCGGGCACCTCGTCTACAGTCGTCGCCGCTAAGTCGTCACCGACCGGCTCGACTACGCGCGACCTCCAAACTCAAGGTCATAACTTTCGTCCGACCGTTGCGTTCTCGACTCTATGGAAATCCCATTGAGTCAAGAAGCCATTCATATGCCCAGAGAGGACAATAGGTGAGCTCAAATAGTCATCCGGTACCGGACAAAGCCATCAAGACACCTCGCTGTCGTCACTTTGCCGAAGCTTGATTTCTCGTGTGACCTCCAACTTTCGGTTGTCATAACTTCTTCGTCCGAACCTGTTTCTCGGTGTTCTTCAACTCTGGAAGCCTATTGAGTCAAGAATCCATCTATATATAGTTTTTTGAAATTAACCTTGGTATTGAACTCGAAAATTAATCCTAACCAAACCACACTAGCACGCACGAATAGTATTGTTCTTTAATGGTTTTGGAATAATGACAGAGGAAAACCCAAACCTGATCGAGACTCCGAGGATTTGAACCAAAGTGCAAAGTTCTTGGCCATTTCACCGACTCTATTCCTCGCTTCAAGTTTTTGCATGTTTGTTCTCTAACTCTCTATTCTTTTTGTTTCCAAATGTTTTGCACTTACTGTAAATAACCAAATGATTATATGAAATGAACATATCTTTGAAATGATATTAAGAAAGTGCATATGGAATTGAAATGTGATATTTGAAATGTTTGAAAACTGAATGAATATGAAGGATAAATCGAATTATGAACGAATCGGTCAATTCTTGACATCTTAAACTGAATCGATATATCACGAAGGTTCTCTCGCGGATAAGCACCCAAGATCCGTCACTAAGACATCCCGAATTGTCCAATGTCCCACTTAGCTGGATGCACCAATCGGCATCCGCTGGCGACGTATGGTACGGCGATACCATGTCGGGTGCACTAAACCCACATCCGGCTGGCGATGGGAGACCGAATTGTTAAATGTGTAAGCCCATTATCGAACGACACAAGCGACGATTCATCAAACGGATTTCGTCATAAATGTGATTTGAATGGTCAAAGTGAAGTAACCAACATTGACGAGTGTAAATGGGATTTTATGTATACGCTTAAATCTCATAAATTGAATTGTGAATTGAATGGTTGCATTGAAATTTCATGTTGTGATATAATAAATGATTGTAAAATGAAAGCATGCGAAAATGAATAGCATGAGTATATGCTGATATAATAGGCATGGTTTAATGTAAAAGGCATGTCAAGTTAAATTGAATATTGAAATAGAACTGTATAGAACCACTAAGCATGAAAATGCTTAGGTGTAGTTTTATCTATGCGCAGGTTTCGAGTAGACATGAAGAAAGACAAGATCGTGAAGCAGAAATATAGAGAGCAAGTCAGGGCATATAAGTATATACCCCGCCATATGCATATCATTTTTTTAACATGGGATATTTTGTGAACAAAATAAGAACTCTCGACAATGTTTTGTTTTGTATATCATTTTAAAAAGGCATAGAATGCCTTCATTGTAATTGCATTTTGTGAAATGTAAATGTTTATGGGCCTCCCATTTGAAAATGCTTCCGCGTAATTGAAAACCTTAAAACGAAATGACATAAATAAATGTTTTGATAAGATAAATGAAAATGTCGGAGTAAACTGGCTTCGCCACTACCCGCTCCAGTCGAGCCGGATTCGGCTCAGCGACACTTTTGAAAAAGAAACTTAATAAATGTAAAATAAATGAATTAAATGAGTCGTCCCTGTTTTGTCTGACTCACTAACCGGTTGAATCTGCCTCGGGGGGGTCGCCATTACGAATATTCCCGAAGAGTTAATGAAGAATGGGAAGAAAATGAAGACCATCAAATATGGTGCCTTCATATCGAAGAATCCCGAGAACTCTTGCTTCTCTACAAATCAATCCCATCTCCTCCACAACTTTCCATTCAAAAACTCCACACCACCCGCCACAAAATACTCCAAATGCAAAGATCGCTAACCTATACCCCGGACATTACATCCCCTCCTCCCTCGCCCAAACGTCGGTAATCTTAATCTCCCCTGGCTCCGGGGCTATATCGATATCAATCACTTCCTGACTTCCATTTCCATTCCTCTTCAAGAACCTATCTGGCTTGAACTCCATTCGGTCTTCCCATATTTTGGGGTTCCAATTCATCTAGGAAACCATGAAATTAAGAGAGGCTTTCTTGGGTATAAAATACCCTTCAAAGATTATATCTTGGGTGGCTGAATGAGCTAACACAAAATGGAATGGAGGATGCCACCTTAGACCTTCAAAGATCATTGCCTTCAAGTATGGAATCTTGTCCAAATCCTCTTCTTCCGCATTTTCCTTCCCTTTCCCTATAACATGCTTAATCTCCTGGAAAAGCTTGGCTTGAATTTCAGGTTGTTTAACCAGGTTCGCCATGATCCATAGTAGCAAAGGTAAGACATCAATATCGGTGGTATCTCTGGATTCTCGTAGTCTCCTGGACATCTGTGGCATGAACCTGCCAAGAAGAACATGCACAACAAACAAAGTGCTGGCGGTGGTGTGCCGGCCGGCTCTTCGATGCTTAAGTTAGTTTCAGAGATCGAGATCGTCCTAAAAGTAAGTCTTGCAGGGGTCTATTTTCACTTACTTTTTCGTTAGCATTAGCTCCCTTATTTATGAAGATGGATTATGATCCACTTTTTATGGAAAATGGATGGTTGGTTTCCGAAATGGAAGAAAGGTAGGCTCTCCACTTGTGTGTCAACCGTTTTTCCTTTTGGATAACCAAGTTGTCCAAGTCTTCTGCCTAAAAAATCGGTTGATCATCTTATGAGCGGTTACGTACGAGGTTTGTGGGAGGATATGTTCAAGTCAGAAGGAATTACCGAAATCATCGCCAACCATCTTCTCTTAAAGATGGCGGCCAAAGAGAGCTGGTAGCCACAAGTTTGACTTCGTGCCCGATCCGTGTTCATGTAGGGATGCTTCGGGCCCTTTGACTGCTTGGGGCCTTCGAGTGGAGAGATGTTGGGCCAAAATCCATGGTACCCACAATGCCCCCCTTTTTCTGGCTAGGGAGTTCGATCATCTCTAATTGGAAAAATACCGTGGAGCCACTCGTTGTCATCAAGAACTAATCCACTAATGCTTGCATGTTCCAACGTGCACGTTTTCGGGGAGTGTTCTATTTTTGGTATCGCATTTAGTACGGCTTTTTTAGTTTCCCATTGGTTTGTAACCCCTATAAAAGGATGCAGGGTGACGGTTTTTATCTCATTGACTTGTTTTCAAGTTTTCGATATTCACGGCCGGATATCACGGATGCCGCAAGTGGCGAGCTCGATCGCCTCTTGTGTTAAAATGTGATGTTGACAAAGGTTAGCCGATGATTAAAAGGAATGTCTTGGAGCTTGCTAATTTACCTTTGGAGTGATATTTTCGAGCCTTATATGTCCCCTCGTGCTCACGCGAACCCCTGGTGAGAACGCCTGAAATCGATGAAGCTCTATGTCTCCATGTTCAGCAATAAGCCCCCTCATATGCCCCTCTGCTTTGGCATTATTGATCATACTACCAGAGGAGGCTAGGGCTTTTTCCTCTTTCTTAGCCTCTGTAGTAGCAGTTTTTCCCTTTTTTAGACTTTGCAGCAACGACTTTTTCTTCAGTTTTTTCTTCTTGTTTAGCCTTCTTTTTGCTTTTCTTTTTCTTCTAGTTCCTCTTCTTTTTCTTCTTTCTTAGGCTCAATTTTCAGCTCGAATGGGTTATGTAATTGTGAGTGCCATTTGGTGTAATTAATGAAAATGTGTTTCGGGAAATTTTTGTGTTGTGTTTGGTCTTATTTTTATTGTGTTCGGCTAATCGGTCATTAACGTGAACAAACTTCAAAGGTTATGGCATTTGACGCTGATGTATTCGAGAATGGATCGCCTTACTGCCTCTCGATCAAGCCCGATAAGTTTGCCACTCTAAGCCCGTCCATCGAGGCATAATTAGCCTGTGGGCCTCAACCTCGCCCACACCTTCACCGTGCTCCCAGTAAGTGAAGCGTCGTCGGGATTCAAATTGTTTGGAAGGGTGATGAGTCAACGACGCATTTAATGCATCCATAGGGGCTAGATGCCTTATTCTTAGGGAATAATAATTGGACTTTACTGCTCCTATTGTGTCTACACCATTTTCTTATATCTCTTCCATTCAAGAGCTTCTATGAATACTTCACGTGGGTCATGTTTCGGCAGATGTGTTTCGGCTTTTGTTTTTCCTTTACCTTTCCAGTCGGCCTATTTCTTTGTCCCAGTATCGTTAGGATCCCACTTCCTAAGATGTGTTCTGACGTGAAATTGGGGGAGGGTGTTTTCTCATGCAAGAGCTAGGGTTTTTCCCTAGCCTGGGTTCAGGTGCATTCTCAGCTCTACCGCTTTGGTATTACTAGATGAACCGACTCTTTTCATCCGTCATTTTGCTGTCAGTTTTACCGCAGCATGACGAGAGGTCAAGAAGAGACTTCCACTTAGTCGTGCCAAAGACGAGAGGCTTCGTCGGATATGCCTTCTACAAGCAAAGCATTATTTCTTCTCCGCCCATGGAGATCGAGTCTTATCGCCAATGCTCCCGATAATATCGATTTTGAGTTGCCGGATGGTCCAATTGAATCCACTAACGATAAGGAAGACGGTGCAGTATGTTTTACTAGGAACAACCTTGCGCTTGGTTTCGCTTCCGCTTTCATCTCTAATCGCTACCTCCTACACTCCTCCGAGCTGCCGCCGCTCTTATTCATCCGAATAATATCACTCGATCCCGACCGGACAAGAAGGCATCGAACCTCCTTTACCAACTGTGATATTCTCGTTGCTGGAGGTTTCAATCTTATTTACACATCGGGGGTTCGGGCGTATGGAGGCCAGCTATCCCTATCGGCCTAGAGCCCTCGGCTATAAGTTGTTACGGGGCTCCCTGACTCGCCTAAGACCGAGGCAAAGGGCGTGATCTTGTGTTACAGGATCTGAGCTTTGATGAGACCCGGCCCCACCCTCCCATTTACTTTAAACCGAGCAATGTCATTCCCAGGTGTGTTCAAGTTGTGGGTTTTATGCGTCGTTGTACATTTTCCCTACCTATTTTCTTAATAAACACTTTTCCTTGCAAGGAAAATCCCGAGAGGTAGATCGGTAAACCAAGTGGAGAAAGCTAGCTTCAAGAAGATCCAAGCTGCCGAGATTTTCGAGTGGGGAAATCTGACATCACGAATTCCTCTTTTAACCATGAAGAATCTTCATGAATTGAGTTTTAATCCTCTCCCTATACTCTTCCGCTATTCCTACTCTTCCCATGAAATAGCGGAGGGCGAGCATTATGTTATATCGGGAAATGTTTAAATCTGTTTTGCATCACATGACCGGTTGGGAAGGGAAAATATTACCGTTGTGAGCCAACGGTTACATGACCGTTGGAATTTGGAAATAAAAGGGGGGCCGGTTGGAGAGGAAGGGAGAAAGGTGGGAGAGAAGAGGGGGAGCCGGAAGGGGAAGGAGAGGAGAGGAGAGGAGGGGGAACCTGAGCGGAGAAGAGAGAAGAGAGGATGGGTCGGGGTCCGTGGGCTAGGCCATGGGTCTTCAAATTTTCTTAAGTTCGGCCCGTTGACAGTCAACTGCCTAAAGGTCAGCCCGACTCGCCTAATGCCCATTCCCTCCGCGGCCCTACTCGCCCGTTGAGACCACCCCCTACTCAACAATGCCAAGTTCAATGTTAAAAATCATATATCACTAAATGAAAATATTTAAAAATAACGAAATTCCCTCGCCCCTTTTGAATGGGTAATCTTTCTTTGTATCGACGTCTTGGTTAGTGAGAAATAAAATGATGATTGAACTAAGGTCCGCTATTTTTAAATCATAAATTTAATATGCACATAAAATTTCAAATCGCATGTTTTATATTTATATTATTAATTATTAATTAAATATACCAAAAATTGTACGTTTTATATAAAGGGAAATAATATATATTTTAAATTATTTAAGAAATTATATAAAGAATATTAAGAAAACCTTGATCAAATTCAGATGGTCTACAGGCCAAAATGGGTTGGATCAATTTGAATTAACATACTATGAACAACTCCTATGTTCTCTCATCACATGCCATCTCCACAAGGTATGACTCAGTAACTTCACTAATTATTACTTATGATTTATAAATTGAGGACAATGTACAATTTGATTGAGTCGGGGAACATATGATATAACATATTAACCGAAAAAACTAGTCAAAAGCAATATTTTTTTTAATCAAATTCATTTTAGTCAAAATTTTCAAACTTATTTTCTCAATTATTCATGACCATAATGGGAACCACACTCAAGTATATGAAATAAGCGATGGGAACCTCACGCTGCTAGCGCCTAGTAGTTGGTTCCTGAAGGATACCGTTAGATTTGGTTAATCTTGTACTTGAGAGACTTATGTTGCGGGCAGCTTGATCACCCAAGTCGCCTTGCCTTTTACTTAGTTATTTCTATATGGAACTTGACCTATTACTAACCTTATATACTAGATCCCTCACATGTCTTTAGGTACCGACACCCCTTCCTAGATGACACCCATCACCTATGAATTGTTTATGACTTCTAATAGTGTTGGAACACCTTCAAAAAGAGGGTCAATAAACCTCACCTATGAAAAAAAAGAAAAAGAAACAAATCATGAGTTGATTCAATCGGAATCCCAAACACAGTTTGAGGGGAATCTAAGGTCTAGTGCTTTAAGCCAACTGGTTGGGAATCACTGACTTTACTAGTCGCTACATGGGATAAAAGATGGATCAATCTCGCCTTGTAGGTACCTTGTTGTTTGGATTGTCATCATTAAGATTTGATTAGAATTTTATATTAGACTTTGTTGAACTAATAAGTTCATGTTTATGTGGATTTATTGTTCGGTTTTGGAAATTAATTGGGAAAGTCACTTGAATAATGCATTTCATTTTTTTGTTAATTCAAAGTAGGAAATTAGGAAATTCTAAATGTTGTTAGATTTTGAACAGTCTTATTTGAGATTTGGAGATTTACAAATAATTTTTGTTGACATGAAATAACCAATTTGAAATTAAGGAATTTAGAAAGTTACACATTAGTCTGAGCAGGTGTTTGGTAAGTAGACACAATCAAGTTACAAATGAAGGTTTGTGTCGTTACACGCTTCAAGCCTTCGGGCTTAAGGTGTGAATTGATAGTCATGCCCTTAGGATGGGTTTTGGGGCATGACAGTTTTTGTGTGTAAGATTCAAATGGCAAAGGTGTTTTAATTATACAGAAAAGTTATATAAAATTCATATTCTTCAGTATGCTTCATCATATATGGAATCTTAGGTATTCTAAGCATCTTAAGATATTACCAATTGTGTAAGCCTTGAGCCGTTTATTCTTAGTATTAACCTGAGTGTTATGTCATCCTCTAATGTTTTTAGCACTTTAGTTTTTATGTTAAGATGTAAAGTCTTGTTGTTTTGAATCAATGAATTTTCTCTTTTAAAAAAAAGGATAATATTTCAAGAAAATAATATACAAAAAGTAAAACAATTTAATTACGATCTTTCCTATGACATACAATTATAACGATATTTTCCAAACGCTTCAATCTCGCCAGAACGTTCAAAATTTTAAAAGCAAGACATCTAGAGAGATGAAAAGTGTCCCTGTGTGATTCTCAGAATCTATTCTCGCTTTATGAGAGAACTAGTTGTGGGGTTCTAATTTCATTTTATTTGAAATTTTGAAAACACAAAAACCTAAATCAGTCTATGTCTTCCTCGATTTAAAAAATATTTTATAAAGAATGTGGGCTCAAATTGATAAAGAATGCACCATGAATGAAAATTAAACTGATAAAGAACGCACTACGCACAAATATTACATTAAATAACCTTGGGCATTACATATTGTATATATTTATGTTGTTTCCTCTTATCGCTTTACGCTATTAATACTTTGTCCCCCGTATTGGTATATATATATACCTTAACCTGCTCAATAATCGTCTTTTTCATAATACTACATTCACTAATGTAGTGTTCATGCACTCTTTATCAATTTAGCTTTCATTTTTTATCAACATTTGAAATCATGAGACATGATATTGGTTTTAGGTTTCTTATTTTCAAATTTTGAAAAGAAATGAAAATGAGTAGCCCTAACTTAATTTCTCCCTTTTTTTTATTGCTTCAACCAGGCTAAAGTACAAATACTTTGTTTAATTTAAAACGGAATAGATTGAAGTGCACATGGATGGTGGTCCGCCACGGTTGATAATATGATTTTCAAATAACGAGTGGACATGAGATATATTCTACTATGTTAGTGGCAATTTTTTATTGAATTAAAAATTTCAAATTACTCTGCAGTGGCTTAACTTTTCCTTAAGCTCGAAAAATGTTCAGGCGATGGATTTAACTGAAGACTGAGAAGACTATAATAACAATTGTTAGAGTTGAGTGATCCAAATTTTATTTTATTTGACGTAAAAAATTTTAAGGTACATTTTAGAAATTTTAATAAAAAGTTCATGGTCCACTATTAGCCTTATTGGAATAATTTTGCAGGATCTTGTAGGAATTTTAGTGATTTCGATCATTATCGTTCTAGTTGGTACAAGGATTAAGCCGTCAGATCAGGGCGTGTATTGTATCGCCTTTAATACGGTTTTTCATCGGGTCTCTTCCGTCGCTCATTTTATGCGCGCTGATTTAGACAGCAAACATATCCGATCAAAGACAACAAATCAAATCAATTGGTCACGCGATATCGCATAATCGTGGAGTCGTGAAGAAAATGTGCGTGCTCCTCGAGTCGATTCACATGCGCTATATTAACCTGGGGACAAGTACTTTATCCTATATGGTTTTAGCGAATTTGATTATTTGTTTCTATTTATTTAAGTTTGAATCAATAAACTTATTTTCTCCTTCAAAAAAACATAAAAGGCCTACCGTCACTATTAATCTTATTGAATAAGGGTATAAATATATTATGTATTGTAGGGATTTAGAGTTTTCCAACAGTCCAGAATAGGAGGCTTCTTAAAATTCCTTCCACTGTAAGAGTCTTTGAAGAGAAAATAGCGATTGATTCAAATTAGCAATACATTCATAGAAATATAGAATGAAAATTGCTAAAAACCATAGAAGACGAAATAACATCCAGGTTAAAAGCATGATAAATAGGCTTAAAATCTATACATTTGATAGTTGAGCCTACATATTTGATATTACTATTGTGACTATAATAGCTATAATTCAAGTTCCGCACCATATTGACGACCATTTAATTGATTTTTATCATTGATCGAATATTCTTTGCTTGTTTGAATTGCCCTCACACTAATAAACGCCGCACCCACGGACAACAAAACACGGCACGACGACAACCACAATAATTCCACACTCACAAGACGACGACAACCAATAATTCCCACACTAAGACAACGACAACCACACGCCGCACCAAGAAGACGACAACCACATGTCGCACCAAGACTATGACAACCACACGCCGCACAAATAGGACGACAACCACATGTCGCACCAAGACGACGACAACCACATGCCGCACCAAGACGACGACAACCACACGCTGTACCAAGATGATGGCAACCACACGCTACACCAAGAGGACGACAACCACACGCCTCACCAAGACAACCACAACCATAACCACATGCCACACTAAGAGGACGGCAACCACACGCAACATGAAGAGGATGAAACCCACACCCCACACCAAGACGACGATAACCACACGCCGCACCAAGACGACGACAACCACACGCTGCACCAAGACATTGACAACCACACACCACACCAAGATGACAACAACCACATGCCACGCCAAGCACACAACCACACGTCCCAATTGCTAACTACAACCCGCACGCTCATTACCTGGGCAGGATGCACAATCACACGCCACACTAAGAGGATGATAACCACACACCACACTAAGATGAAGACAACCACATGTTGCACCAAGACGACAACAACCACACATCACGCCAAGACGATGACAACCACACACCGCATCAAGAAGACGACAACCACACTTCTCACGCTAGTTATGATGACAACCACACGTCGCACCAAAGCATTAACGACAAACTTCACAGTCACACCAAGAGTGACGATAACTACAAGTCGCACTAAGAGTGACAATAACCACAAAGCCTACACCAAACGACTTTCAAATCACACGCCGCACCAAGCATCTAAAAACAACCACACACCACACAAGGACAATGACAATGACACGCCACACCAAGATGACGACAGCCACATGCCACACTAAGACGACGACTATCACACGCCACACTAAGACAAAGACAACCACACGCTGCACCAAGACGACAACAATCACACGCCACACCAAGACAATGATAACCACGCCACACCGCACGACGATAACCATACGCCACGCGCACGACGATAACCATAGGCCACATCAAGACGATGATAACCACACGCCACACTAAGACGACGACAACCACAGGCCATAACAAGATAATGATAACCATAGGCCACAACAAGACGATGATAACCACAGGCCACACTAAGACAATGATAACCACACGCCACACCAAGATGATGATAACCACAAGCCACACCAAGACGATGATAACCACACGCCACACCAAGACAATGATAACCACATGCCACACCAAGACGATGATAACCGCACGCCACACCAAGACGATGATAACCGCATGCCACACCAAGATGATGAAAACCACACGCCACACAAACACGATGATAACCACATGCCACACAAAGACGATGATAACTACACGCCGGACTAAGACAACGAAAACCACACATTGCACTAAGAGGATGACAACCACGTGCCGCACCAAGACAATGACAACCACACGTCACACCAAGAGGACGACAACCACCCGCCACACCGAGACGATGACAACCGCATGTCGCACCAAGACGACAACAACCACACACCACACCAAGACAACATTAACCACACGCCATACCAAGATGATGACAACCACACGCCGCACCAAAACGACAACAACCACACACCATACCATGACGATGATAATCATATACCACACCAAGACGATGATAACCACATGCCACACTAAGAAGATGATAACCACATGCCACACCAAGAAGATGATAACCACATGCCACACCAAGACTATGATAACCACACGCCACACGAAGAAGATGATAACCACATGCCACACCAAGACGACACAAACTACGTGCCCACACCAAACCACGACAACCACACACCACACCAAGACCATGACAACCGCACAATCGGCGACCAAGACACGACAACCCCACGCCACACCCGGGGCAGTGATGACAACCACACCGCCACACCGCAGACAATGACAACCATATGTCACACCAAGAGGACGACAACCACACGCCGCACCAAGACAATGACAACCATATGTCACACCAAGAGGACGACAAACTACGTCGAACTACAAGACTACAACCACACACCACACACCAAGACAACGACAACCACAGATGCTGACAAAAAGACGACAACCACATGCCACACCATGATGACAACCACACACCACACCAAGAAGATGACAAAACCACACGCCTGCCACCAAGCATAACGACAATCACATCACGTACCCCGATGACGACAACCACACGCCACACCAAGACGACGACAACCACACACCACACTAAGACAATGATAACCACACGCCACACCAAGATGATGATAACCACAAGTCACACCAAGACGATGATAACCACACGTCACACTAAGACGATGACAACCACACACCACACTAAGATGACGCAACCACACGCTAACTACAGGCCACACCAAAATGATGATAACCACAGGCCACACCAAGACGATGATAACCACAAGCCACACCAAGAAGATGATAACCACACGTCACACCAAGATGATGATAACCACATGCCACACCAAGACGACGGAAGCCACAAGCCACATTGAGACGACAACAACAACAACAACACACCACACCAAGACGATGAATAAAACATGGAAAAAAAACAAATGAAAACCTAGATCCTTTAGAATAACCACTATATTGAGGAAGAAAGTTATGGTTATGTAAAATGCAGTTATCTCGGCAAAGTTAATGACAAAAAAATCGAGAGCGCAATTAAAAGTTATAATCCACTCTGCACAACCACCGTATTTCGGTAGTTAAAATTATGGAATGAAGTAGAGAATGGGTTATCCTGGCCAAGAATGACAAACAGAGAAGTTATAATTGGATACATGTGCTTACATCTATTCGTCCATTATTTTTCATTTTTATTGCCTATTCTCTCTTTTTTTTTTTCTTAAGACAGTGCAAATGTGAATAAGATATCGCACTCCTACCTAAAGGGGCTTGAAGGTAGGGGTTGGTATGATGGCTACTGATGGCCGCCCTTGTGAGAAATCTAGTGAGGGAGAGGATGAAGATGAAGTCGGGAAAAGAAACAATATGGAGATCATATCTAACCTTGGAAAAGAAGAAGGGTGGCCTCATGAATATATGTATGAATACCAAGGCTTCTGGTACGCTTCTGTGGGTAGTGTAGAAGGAGCCATATGGATGCAACAAAACTTCAAGCCCCGCCATGACGACATTCTTCTGGTCACCCTTCCCAAGTCCGGCACGACATGGTTCAAGCCTCTCTTGTTTTCGGTCATGAACCGACCACCTCCATCCTCCTCAACACACTCCTCTTCTGAACACAAGCCCTCACGATCTTGTTCCCTTCTTGAATTATACTCTCCACCAGAACATGCCCCCTTTCCAAATCCATATTCTCCTCACCCACCTCAGCTCTTTTCGTAGACCCATCTCCCTTTCACTCATTATCACAATACGTGATGGGGAATCCGGATGTCATTGTCTATGTCTGCCGAAACCCGAAAGATGTGTTTGTTTTCTTTATTTTGTTTCCTAGAGAAGCTGAGAGATGAGAGGCTGAAACCCATTTCGCTGGAAAAGGCATTTGAGCTGTTCTGTAAAGGGATTTCTCCAAAATGCCGGGCCCTCCTTCTGGGATCGTGCTAGGGTACTGGAAGGCAAGCTTGGAATCGCCGGGGAGGGTGATGTTCTTGAGATACGAAGATATGAAGAGGGAATCATCGTTTCATCTGAAAAGATTGGCGGAGTTTATGGGCTACCCTTTCTCTACCGAGGAAGAAAAGCAAGGACTGGTGAATGAGATTCTGAGATGTGCAGTTTCGAGAATCTTTCGAATTTGAGAGGTGAACAAGACGGGGAAGAGTAATCACCAGTAGTTCTCAGGTCGAGAATCAGAGGTTTTCAGGAAAGGTGAGGTTGGACTGGAAGAGACATCTAACGGATGAGATGGTGGAGGGTATCGACAAGCTGATCGATCAAAAGTTGGCTGGTTCTGGTTTGACATTCCATGACTGCTCCGAGGAGGCATGAGCTGTTGTTGCATTATTCATCTTTTGATTTGTATTTATTTTTTATTAAGTGATTTTCCAAGGTAAATTACCAATGTTCTGTGTGCATTTCATAGAAAATAATGTAGGAAGATCCATGAAAACCATCATCAATAAATCTAAAAATCATGTAAAAACATTTACTTCTTAATTTAAATGTTATAAGTAGTCTATTCAATAAGCTATTTTAAAGTGTTTGAATGAATATTTTAAAAATACATTATTTTAAGGTGTTTTGATGCATCACTACACAAACACTTAAAACAGTTGAAATTACTCAATATGATGTTATAGGAAGGAAGTAAAAGGTGGAGGAAGAATTACAAAAGATACCATACTTGAAGGCAGTGATCTTAGATGGTCTTAGGCGTCATCCTCCGGCACTGTAGCATATCATTCCGTGATCCAAGATATAACCTTTGAAGGTTATGTTATCCCCAAGAAGGGTTCTATCAATTTCATGATTTCCCACATGAATTGGAACCCCAAAATATGGGAAGACCCAATCGAGTTCAAGCCAGAGAGGTTCTTGAACAGCAAAGGCAATAATGGAGATGATCAGGAAGTGTTTGATTTTGATATAACCGGAAGCAGGGAGATTAAGATGATGACATTTGGAGCAGGAAGGAGGATATGTCCAGGGTATGGGTTAGGATACTGCATCTGGACTACTTGGTGGCGAAGTTGGTATGGGGTTTTGAATGGCAGACAGTACGGAGGGAGATGAAGTTGATCTATCAGAGAAGCAAAAGTTTGCAATAGTGATAAAGAAGAATCCATTGAGAAGGTCACTTGAGTCCCAGATGAAATAAAGGTCAAAATAGAGGCCTTGAGGAGACCACCATCACCAAATTCTGTCACTAGCTTACTTTGTTTTATTCAATTATTTTAGTATAAAGTCCTGCATTATTATCCGGTTATGTCGGACATTTTAAAAATGAATAAATGACAGTAGGTGATTTGTCTGTTTGATATGGGTATTACTGCTGCAATGGGACCCGGGTGGGGCTTGTATTTTATTCTCATTAATTTGGCTGACCTCTATAATGCCAAGTTCAAATTTTTTTTTTATTTTTTTTTCTGGAAGGTGATAGCTTAGGAAATGCTCAATATGTAAAGTCCTGGTTCATAGCCGAGAGTCTAATGAACCAAGATTTAAGCATTTTTAAATAAGAATTCTAATAAAATTTCCTAATATGCTCTATATGGAAGTATTCATATAGCTCAAGGCCCGCATCCCCGCTTCGTGCTCAGCCCGGTCCATGTCATTTTTAGAAGGGTTGGGGTGTGGGTTTCGTTTTAGGTTTAGCCACCCAGACCCATGCCCCCATCGCTTATGTTTTTTTAAATCGTAATATAAGCTACATTTATAATATATGTTTTATTAAAGTTTATTATATAAATCGAATAAGGTCTGCAATCAAACTTGTAATGGACAAGGTGGAGTAAGTAGAGACCTCGGATAGTGAGAGACGAAATGGGAAAGATGAGAGGTAGAGATAAAACCTTAGGATTGGAAGGTGATGGGATAGAGAAGATAGAAGAATGTTCAAAAATGTGTCAGCCAAAGCGAGTATCGATGTGTATGGAAGGTCGCGGCGGTACTCGCATTGAAGGAGGGAATAAGCAAGGGAAGATGCGTTTCGTTGCGCAGCCGGAAAGTTTATCTTGGCTAAAGAGTAAGGATGTGAATGAAAACGAGTGCATCAGAAAGCATATAGCGAAGGGAGGCAAGCGAGGTTCTTTAGGAAGAGAAGAGAGAGAATGAGGGCTTGATCGCACAAGGGACGACAAAGATGGCATATGATTGATCAAATAGCAGGTGATTAAGATAGCGTCCCCCCAAAAACGTTGAGAAACTGTATGGTAGAGGAGAAGAGTGTGAGGTTATGCCAGTAAGTGGCCGATTCTTACGCTCGACCACACCCCGTTTGTTGTGGAGTGTAAGCACAAGAAGACTGGTAAAGAATCCCATGAGAGGATAAAAAGTCAAAAAATTGGGCATAAGGTATTTCAAGGCATTATCGCTGCATAAGATGCAAATAGAAGTATGAAATTGATTACGAATCTCAACAAATACTTTTTTTTAACACAGAAAATAACTCAGTTCGACTTTTCATTAAAAATTGTCGGAGTATAACAGAAAAATCATCAGTAGATATAACAAAATAGAAACCTAAAGTAGGCGAGTTTGGGGTGGACCCGAACATCGGTGTGGACTAAGCTGAAAGGAACGGTCAGAGACTCACAGCGCTTGGGGGAACAAAGCGCGGGTATGTTTCTGAGTTGGCTCCTATCACACTCTAATGAAGATAAGCTAGAAAAGCGAGAGACCATCTTCAGAAGCTTGGAAAAGTTCGGATGACCAAGACGATGATGGACGAGAAGAGGGTCATCTATTAAAGTGCAGACGATGGAAGATGGGGTCGAACTGAGATGATAAATGCCTTGAGACTCATGTCTATGCGATCGTCTCCTCGTACTCCATCCTGCAAAGGTGACAAAAGAGTGAGAAAGGTTATCGAACGAAAGTGAGTCATGTATTAATTTCTTTGACATATATATGAAGTAAGGAGTAAAGATGTGAGGGGACATACGGACCGTGCCTTTGGCCATGGTTTGAGTCTGGTGTAGTAATCATAGGTAGGGGTGAAGTGATAGTAAGGGAAGAGAAGAGATCCTTGTGCAGACAAATGATCGGTCTGCAGGAATCGAGAATCATGGACCCGAGAGAGTGTGTAAGATAGGTAGAGGCATTAAGGCGAGATGATGAGACGATGGAGAGGTAGATTTGGCGGCATGAAGGTAAAGGCGAAAGAGGCTTCGCTATTCACGAGTGTAAGAGTCACTCCCTGAGATGGAGATGGAGGCTGGTCCTCAGTTGTCGGGTTAGAAGATTGGGAGACATGAAGCGGTGCGAGGAAACGGGATGACCGTATAGCGATAACACATCTATACGAATGTGGCGGTCACATTACAATAGGTACATTGAGGTCGCTGGCCTCTATCTCGATAGCCACCACGAATACTCCGAGAATCACTGCGGGGGTGAAATGGAGCGAGCATTCTTAGAGTCATTGGAAACCTCGAAAGTAGGAATAGAGTCGCGATGGATGAATAGCATAGTAACCGAGCAAAAATTTCATCAAAGGTGGGTATAGTAGATCCAGTGAGGACTTGTTCCCGAATGTTGTCAAACTTTGTGCCATGTTTAATAAGAGTAACGATCATAAAGATTTTATCCATGTTGGACAAGTAGGTCTTGGCATCAGTAACCTTGGGTAAGATAGATAAGAGCTCATTTTTCAATGCAAACATTCACCTAACAAAGGAAGATAATTCCATACCCGGCTGCTCCAGACTATCAACGAAAGAGATGACATGGTAGAGGTGTTGAACATCATTGGTATATAAATTCTTAAATTTGGGTCGAAGTGATGAGTCGATAATCCCAGTTGTCGAGTGCTTTGGACTTGATGGATTCTTTGGATAATAATGCAATTAAAGCATCATGTTTTAAAGCCGTGGGGCATTTATCTACATTAACACTAGACTCAGGTAAATTCGAATGGTCTTGACACAATTTCCGATAAACCATAGTATATGAAATTAGCGATGATAGTTATCACTTCCCTTGAGTTAATTGACAGATATCATGGGAGTTTCGGCGAAACAAAGAAAAGCTTGAAGCTTTTTTAGTCACAGTGGGAAAAAACAATAAAATCAACCAGAAAACAAGAATACCACAACTGCTAAAGGTGAGAGAAGCCTGTGGAAGATGTTGGGTTGCCGGAAAGAGCCGAGACAAATTAGAACAGTCCAGAGCAAACAACTACTGAGAGAGAACTGGGCAAAATAAGAAGTTGGAGGCGTTGGATGGAAAATCTGAGGCTATGAAGCTCTGTCGAGAGGCGAGTGGTGCGGTCCGGTCGCTGAGGGTTGCCATGCTCATGCAGCCGTGGCATGTGAGAGCGGTAGGTAGGAGGAAGACACGCGTGTGACGGCATGGGAGTCGATTGCCCTAAGTTCTTGTACTCCAGATTGGTGAGATCAATTTGTCGACTAGTCGAGATGGTGAGTGATATCGTGAAGCGATGATGAGGTTTGATGGTAGTGAAGAATCCTGATACTTTCTGCGATGAAGGTGGAGAGAGTAGGAAGAGATCGAGCTATTAGATGGGTTGGCTTGAAAACAGTGATGGGCGTAAGATTTGGTTAAGCAGAATATTTGGTTTAAAAGTTTGATTTTATTCTTTTACTAGGATGGATATTTGAACATCTTGGGTAGGAATTGGAGTTTAAAACTGGAAGTGGAATTTGTTAGTTTGGACCAAATAGTTGTGGTTTAAATTTGATTTATTGTTTTGATTAGGTTTAGGAATCAATTTGAGTTCAAATACTTTCTAGGAAAGTATATATATCCATTGTTAGTTATAAATTAGGGGACTCGGTTATTAATAATAAAAAAAATCAAAGAGAGTTTCTTATAAATCCATTGCTTTTAAATTCTTTTAGAATCAGCAATTAAAGTTGAGAATTCATAGTTTCGGTATCTTTTCGATCCAATGCGACTATTTATGTAATTGGCATACATCACAGCTTCGCTACATCATGATTAGTCTTCTTGTCTTGTTCACCTCCAAATTACGTAGATTCTCGAACCTGCACATCTCCAGAATTTCATTCACTAGCCCTTGCTTTTCTTCCTCGCGGAAAAGTGACCATAAGCTCACTTGAATCTTTTCAAATGAAACGATGATTCCCTCTTCATATCTTTGTATCTCAAGAACATCACCCTCTTCGGCGATTCCAAGCATGCCTTCCAGGCTGTTAGAATATGTCTCAAATTTCTATTTAGTATTAATTCTTTTTTGTAAATATATGCATAGGATAATTCATATTTGTTATATTATTACAATATTAGGTTTCTTTTATAGAGCAGAGTAAAGAACTAGGAATATCCACTATCAAATGATACGGGTCGAGGAGGGAAAAGTTATGAGATAGATTTGGTGTGTGCGAGGTCTGGGGTTTGGCCAGTTGAGAGTTTATAAGGTATTTTCTTGGTCTTGTGGGCATCCTAGGTTTTTTTTTAATTTGTGATTTTTCCTAGTCGTCACAATACTTTAATACTCCAATCTTGTTTTCTGTGTTTTTAATAATAGTTGAAATATTCTCTTTCATCCGTAGATATAGGCGTAATTGATCGAGCTAGCGTTAAAGCCTCTCGTGTATTTTTTTATGATGATTTATTTATCTTTATGTTCTTGAATTCATGTGTGTTCGTAAGCTTTGTGATTATAACACTAGCACATGATCCCAAAAGGGCCCAAACAGAGAAATCCCTTTACAAAACAGCTCAAACGCCTTTTCCAAGGAAATGGGTTTCAGCCTCTCATCTCCCAGCTTCTCTTGGAAGCAAAATAAAGAAACAAACACATCTTTCGGGTTTCGACAGACATAGAGCCAATCCAGGCATCAGGTTTCATCCAGCATTGTGATAATAATGAAGTAGAAAGGGAGGTAGGTCTAAAGGCGTAGGAATTGGGTGAGAGAATACGGATCACAGGAATGGGAAGGGCATGTTCTGGCGAAGGTGCAATGATAGGAGACAATGAGGACGTTCAATATTAGATAATTAGTAAGTAAGTGGGTGAGAGACCACATTGTTAGTGGAAGATAAATTGTTAGTTTATTTTAGTCCACTACATACTATTTTATTTTCATTATTTTATTAATTAGATAATGTGCTAGCTTTTAGGATCATTTAATTAGTGGGGTTATTATTTTTATTTGTATTTAAACTTTGAATGTTATCAAGTAGGGAGAGAAGAGTTTAATAAAAGTTAATTAAGGTTTTATCTTGCATGAAGCATATAATATTAAGGTTTTATCTTAACTTGAAATAGATAAACTTTGTAGAGGGTGTCCATGATACAAGGTCATAACACAGCGAAATGCGTGGTGATCAGACGGAGGTCTCGATTAGGTCGAACATACGGAACTTAGGCGTGTGAATGCAGGTGGTGGTTCCTACATCAACAACGCCCGAGTTAACGATGTGGTTGCAATGTTGTCTAAGAGCCGTAGCGTCGAGCTACTTGTTTAAACAAGGTCGTGTCCTATTTTGAGGGATTCTGGCCCTTCATTGTTAAAACTTTCCTCGGTGGCCTCATTGGAATGACCCCCCGGTATGCGGAGTTCGTCCTTTGCAGTTTCTCGCTCTCCACTAGACTTGAGAGGGAATGCTCCTCTTGCCCCCACTTCGACTGGTCGTCTTAGAGTTCTATCCCTCTATCTTAAAATTTAATGCATCAACTATGTTATAACTTTATTTGACTTATATAATAAATTTTTAACAAAATATATATTATAAATAGAGTTACATTATGTATTTTAAAAATAAAAACATAAGACGGGATAGGGCTGAGATCTTGCAGTCAGTTTGAGCAAATAGAGCCGCTCAGGCCCTTTTAAAAATGACTTGGGTAGGACTGAGACGAGAGACGGGATGCGGGCCTTGAGCTATATGATACTTCCCATAGAGCATATTAGAAATTTATTAGAATTCTTATTTAAAATGCATAAATCTTGGACCATTAGACTCTCGATATGAGATCAGGACTACACATATATTGAAGGCATTTCTAAGCTATCACCTTCCAGGAAAAAATAAAAAATAAAAAATCCAGACTTGGCATTATAGAGGAGTCATCCCTAAATTAATGAGGAATAAAATACAAGCCCCACCCAGGTCCCATTGCCTTAGTAATACCCATATCAAACAGACAAACACGGCTGTCATTTATTCATTTTTAAAATGTCCGACTTAACCGGATAATAATGCAGGACATTATACTACATTAATTAAGATAAAACAAAAGTAAGCTAGTGACGGGAATTTGGTGATAGTGGTCTCCTCAAAACTCAGTGCGACCTTATTTTCATCTGGACTCAAGTGGACCTTCAATGGATTCTTCATCACTATTGCAAACTCTTGCTTCTCTGATAGATCAACTTCATCTCCCTCCACTGTCTTCCATTCAAAACCCCATACCAAATTCGCCACCAAGTACTCCAGATGCAGTATCGCTAACCCATACCCTGGACATATCCTCCTTCCTGCTCCAAATGTCATCATCTTAATCTCCCTGCTTCCGGTTATATCAAAATCAGACCTCCCTGATCATCTCAATCGATCAGATGAAACCGATCACGATTTTAACGTTGGAAAATAATGTAGGAAGATCGCCAAAACCATCATCGATAAATCTAAAAATCGTATCCAAAGCGTTTAGTTCTTTAATTTAAGCGCAAAGCGATATAAGCATTTTATTGATAGTGAGTAATAAGCGCGAAGATCAGCTTGTCATAGCGGCGAGGAGTGGCGGTTTCGATCCTTGGAGAAGCAATGATTTCGATCCTTGTAGAAGCAATGATGTCAATCGAAGTAGCGGTGGTGTCGAGGTTTAGTGGAAGATAGATCGGTGGACGGTGGTAGGGAGAATCGTTGGGTAGAGAATAATGAAAGGGATTGAGAGGTAGTTGGGTTAGTGAATTTTGTAGGTATCACCAGCGGGCAAACAAAAGCTCTTGCTCTTGGACAAAACTTGAAATAAATAGAAATAAGCATTTCGGATCGAAGTTAAGGCGTACGATCTGCAGTGCGTAAATTTAGGCACAAAAAATAATAAAATTAAGAAGAAAGCAAACAAATAAATAAAACGAAATTCTCGAGTTTTTCAATATTATATCAAGTCTACCAATAAATTATTTGTATTTGGATGCATATTTTAAAAAATGTTTATGCATTATGTTAAAGTGTTTGAATCATTCTTCTGCTGAGCATTTATAACGATTAGAAATGCAAGAAAAGATCATCATAAGAACTTATAAAATTGAAATGTTTGAATAAATAAACATTTTTCATAATTTTTAAAAAATATTTTTAAAAAAAAACTAAATAACTAAAATTTAATTTTATACATATCATGAAACCATGATAAAAAATTTAAAATAAATTAAAAATTCACTATATACGGAAACCATTTATCATTCAAATATAACCTATGGTATAAAAAATAGCTAATGAACCATTATCTTATCTTCACTTTTGTTTCATATGCATCAAAGATATTATAAAAACTAAAATACTCTAGGTTTTTTTCTTCACTAAAATCTTTGGGACACTTTCTAAACATTGTAACGTGATATATCTTGGTCCTTAGTTATTTAGGTGTGGACTCAGTTGGGATGGGATGGACTTTAAGCAGGTGGAGAGTGAGGTACAATAAGTAGATGATTGATCAGACTTCAATAATAATAAATGTTTGAAATAACAGTTATTATTTGAGTATTATGAGTACCAGGTTCAAAGTTGTCAGGATGGAAAGTACTGATAGACAACTGAAATGTCAGAGATATATGTCGAATTTTTCCTACTTTTACATAATTTTCAAAATTTTACCTATTTTTACATAAATTTTCGAAATTTGTTTTCTATTTTTTCATTATTTTTCAAAGTTTTTTTCCCTATTTTCACATAAATTTTCAAAAAAATTACCTATTTTTGAATAATTTTTTGGAATTTCTTTTCTATTTTTTCCTATTTTTTACATAAATGGTCAAAATAATAGTTTTGTCATTAAGATAATCGATTTTTAAGCTTTTGTATAAACTTTTTTTGATAAGCTTCCATGAAATTGAAATAAGGTAAAATAGGCTTATAAGGGTCATAAGTTATTGTATAAAATTTATTTATTTATAATTTTTATCAAAGTACTTATCTACGAAAAAGATAATTAAGTTCAAATAAGTTGTAAATAAGTTCTCCTAAAAGCACCCGAACAACTATAATTGTTCAAAGGGATAGTCGTATTTTTCATTGATTTTTTTCTTGAAAACATACAATCAAATTTATAGGAGAGGACTTTCGATATAATTCTCAATCATAGTTGGAATCAAACTAAGAAATTAAAGAAATAGAAAAAAATAATCACAAAGAATATGGAAAGAACCATGATTTGAAAATTTTCAAAAAAATTCAACATTTCCCCTCAAATTGGTGCTTACATATCACGTATGCCCAACTTACCCAAAAAAGTTGAGTATAATAGATAGAAATTTGTTTTAGTGAAAATGTTAGCTAGTCGATCTTGTGACTTAATCATTGGCAACTCCATAATCTTTAAACAATGTGGCAATTAAAAGAATATTTAGGATGCAACAAAAGACAAAAAGATCAACATGTGAAATTCTATCAACATGTGAATTCTATATGTGAAATTCTAGATTGGACAAGAGTAGTCGACAGTGAGCAAACCGAGGAGGAAGAAATGTTTATGCCCCTTACACGGTTTCTTTGCCATGGATGCTTAAATGGTCTACGACCTTGAGAGGTGAGGCCACCTGGATTACGGAAAGCAACCTAGGCGGTCTCCTTCAGATGGGGAGGCTCAGAAGGATTGGGCCATAGTCTCGGTGGAATCCCTAGATCTAGCTTCCAATGACCAGTCGACCTTGGGAGTTTGCCTCAACGAGGCTAATACCTCCCAAGGGAGGGGTTTAGGTTACAAGCCCTCAAATGTTGAAAAGTTGGAATGGGTGCCCCATGAGGGGTAGGTCACGCTCTAGCACCCCAGATCGAAGTTCTGGCCAGACAAGCTAAGAAATGGTTGCACGGCCGGGTCTTTGGTAAGCACGTATGTTCTGCCACTAGAGAGGGTTCATCTCTCGACGGATATGGTGGCTCTGGATCTCGAGGACGTGCTGAAAATTCTCCACTGCTGGAGCCCCCTTAACCAAGAGGAATCTCCGGTTACGCACATGCACGACCTTTATCCGAACTACTTCGGTTTTCGTGGCCAGCCCATAGAGAAACATACCATTCCGCTTCCTATTTATGGATAAAAGTGCTCCGGTCATGGCGGTGATGGGATGCTCATCCTGACCACCCGACTTCCATAGGTCGAGTTCTTGGTAAATGCTAATTTTTAACGTGACTACTAATTTTATTTGTCATTTTCTTCTAATTCTACATTCTTTTTTGGGTTGTATTGACATCAAAACTCATCTGTTGTCGACAGGAAGTTCAGTCCATACCTAGATGACAGAAACAGGCTTTATTCCTGGTCGTAGCTTTAGCATCATTAGACCTTGAGCAGCTTGTGGCTGGCGGAATCTTCGTCGAAGCATTGGGAGAGGAGCCCAAATGCCGCGTGTGACAGGCGTTATCCAGGACAAAGAAAGAAAGGACGAGGCCCAGCGAAGTGAGGCGGCGGTTAGTATTTATGGCGTGAGAAGATGCAGCTAGGAGTAGGATTGATTTAACTAATGCCACTAGAATTCTTTCATGTTGCGGAGGAAGGAGAGCGTGAGTCATGGACTCGCGATCGCTTGCTTGGGCCCAGGTCGCCGCATAGAGGCTAAGCGAAAGTCTCTTTTGCTAGAGCTCGAGGCGTCCAAAGGTGAGGTGTCTTCCCTTCAGGCCCGAGTAGGCAAGGATAGGGAAGACATGGTAAAAGACTACCAGGGGTCTCTGGAGCTCATCTTTGCTTATGGTATGGATTATTACGTTCAGAACAACATCGGGGACCGGCTAAGATCCGGATGGCATGCGACTCGTGACCGCCAGCAAATTTTTCAACCCAGGTGCCCACACATGAAAATAGTGTCGAGGTCGACGTAAGTAGATCAAGGTGGGGCGGTTGAAGACTCGGAGGGGGGTGTTGTTGCGAGGAATAGAGATAACCATATGTTTAGCCCCGGTTATTTTGGGAAATTTTAGAGTGCGTCATTTATTATTAATACATATATACTTTTTGTAATCGCGGAGACCTTAGCATATTTCAATGAGATTGAAAATGTCTGACCGGCGTGAGCCATGTTTGTAAAAATTCCGGCGGGGCCAACTGACCATGTGGGGAATTCCCAGCGGGATAGCGAGTAGGTAACTCTAGACTTTAGATGCCCGGTAGGACAACAACAGTATCGACTTTTAGATGCCCTTAGAACAACAGATATCACGGACCTTTGCGGTGCGTGATGACAATACATTATCTGGACTTTTAGATGCCGGCCCAGGACGATAGCAGAGTATTTGGACTTTTGGATCTTGTTTGGACAACAGCCAGTCTGCAGACTTTCAAATGCAATGGGACAATGCTTGCGTATCGGTCTTTTAGAAATAAGTAATTGTAAGTTTTAGAGGAAATGCGTAAAGGATAATCTTTTATTGTGATGTCTCACCTCAAAGATACCTTACGATAATACTTGAGTGCGTGGGTCACTACTATAGTGATCTCATCGGCTGCTCGGTGATAAACAAAGCATTACCTGAGCCAGTGCTTATGGTCCTTCGGTTAAATTTTGAACCCATCCACTAGGCTATTTGTGTTTCAAAAACCCTTCTTAAGACTAATTCCGTCTTTGAATGTACGGCTTTACCTTGGTTGTGAAGCTTGCCAACCCTCTGCTAGTATGGCGTTATGTATGCGATTCTTGCCTCCAGAAGTTAGTTAGTCATCCGGTCTTTGATTACGACGATGTTTAGCTATAGAATTTCCATTCGAATGGTAGGCATCCGGTTATGTAGGATAGTAGCCTTCATCTTGTGTAGAGGCGGTGTTGATTCCGTTGGCCTTGATTGGATGTCCTACTCAGGCTATGCCTCCTGATGGCATTCTTTTAACCATTTCCTTTGATGAATATATTTTCCAAAGTAGCAAGAGTGTTTGGTTAGACGCTTTTGCACAGCCATTCACTTCCCAGTCTGTGAAGTGGAGTATAGGTTTTTTATTTCAATTCACTGCAAAAGTTCCTATATACTCGGCTATTGAATTACGGCATTATCTCTGTACAATTGATTAGAATTATCCAAGACTCTACACACAATATTTTTTCCATATAAACTAAACTACTTACTTGTCTTTAGATAGATGCAGGCTTGGCCTCTATCCATTCTTTGAAGTAATTCGATGAATGCAGCGACTTCTTCTGAGCCGGGGTGGTAAGTAGTGGCCTAACTATGTCAATACCCCATTAAGCAAGGGCTTGTTATGGTTGTTAAATCTTGAATGGGAGCTGTGTGGCAACGGAGGTCACACTTCCTAACCTTAGGAAGCGGCATCCACGCATGAATTCGGTCGATAGTAACCTTGGGTATAGGCTCATGTCATGTCATCACTATGGGTTGGATGATTTCATATCATTTGTGGAGTTCTACCAATATATGTCACCAATTGTTGAGTAAGGCATTTAAGATAGGACCCGCCCGAGGGTGGATTCTAGTGACTAGTTAATAATAAGGGAGCTGAAATTTGCTGGACTTGGATCTTTTGAACATATTTCTGATATCAGTTCCATGAACTTGGCTCACTTGAATCTTTGGAGTCATCCCAGAAGGACTTGTTCATCTATTTCATTCACCAGATTGGTATTGATCGATGACTGCAGGCGATGGTATACGAGGAGGAAGCAGTGTTTCTTTTATTGGTAGGGACAATTTGCGGTAACCAAAACACACTTTCATTCGGCTTCATAGGGATACTCAATACTTAATACAAAAACTTCCCAACGGTAGGTTGATTAGACTCACATACTTGGTCATACGCTGGTCTTTTCTTTCATATTCTCTGTTTACCTGCCCTACCACCAATTAAGAGTCTCTTCTTATAATGATTTTTTTTGAGGACACGGAGATTGCGAGATCGAGCCCGGCTATGATCACTTCATATTTGACCGTTGTTGGAGATGGAAAATTAATCAGTGTGGCCTACTCTGTGACTTTTCGGTTGGGGCATTAAGTTGTAGCCAATGGTTTCCATCCAGCTAGTGAGCGCCATCACATTGAGAGTCCACGGCCAGGAGTTAATAGGGTTCCATTTCTTGTTGAGGAATTTACGCTAGAAGTCAGCAGTGCATATCATAAATGCTAGCTAAGGGTTGGTCGAATATTGGAACTCGCCAGTTGAATTGCCTGAAGGCATTCGCGCCAGTCGAGTTGTGTAGTGCTTTGGGGAGGTTTGGTGGTACAATAATGAGGTCAACTGGGGCGGGGGCGAAGTTTTTGTGACTACCCTAAGGACCCGATGACTTTGCTTGAGACGAATTTATGTCGGTTTCTATCTCGGATGGGACTTACTAATAAAGAATATGAGCAACAGGTGCTTGTCTTCACAAATAAATACATACTTGAAACATCGAGCAATTATGTAAGGATAGAGCATTTCACGTCTCGGGGCTAGCGGAGATTGACAGTTTGAATCTTGCGATTTAACATAAAGGCTTGGTCGCATTCTTTATCCCTGTCGATCCGCTTTGCTCCTTTTAGAGTGGTAAAAAACGGTCTCAATCGGTCTGTAAAATGAGAGATGAATTACCCTATAGCTGTCAACCGGCCAGTCAGTTGTTGCACTTTTTTTTCTGGTGGTAGGAGTCTTGGATTCCATAATGGCCTTGAGTTGAAAAGGATTGGCCTCAATCCCACATACAACGTCACCATAGACGAGAATTTACTCTCAAACTGACTCAGGCATTTGCTGGGATGGGACTTTATCTTGCTCGTGCTTATCCAACTCAAAAGTTTCTTGGGTGCCATTATGATCGGGCGTTCTTTAAACGGCCAACATATCGTATTATAGACCATTGTCACCCTTGTCCAGTGGCTGGAAATATCTTGGTCACCGTGCCACAATAGGTCGCCTAGGCGATTCTTGAACAAAAGGGCATCATGTTATAACAATATAGCATGTGCAGCGTAATGAAGGTCGTTTTCTCTGCATCAGGCGAGTGCATTGGAATCTATTGATAGCCGGAGAAGGCATCCAGAAATGACAGCATCCCATGCCTAGCAGAGGCATCAACGATCTAATCTATTCATGACAGGGGGAAGTTGTCTTTTGGGCATGCTTCATTGAGGTCCGTGTAGTCCACCTTACTGTGTTTATGTTATCTTTAAGGCGTTGCGAAGCCATTTAGGATACCTCACCTCTCTGAAAAAACATGCACTTAATAGATTGTCTACTCTGTTTGGTAGACCATCGATGGCGGTCGAATTGGAAGCACCTTATCTTCACGCTAACAAACTTTGTCATGGCAATAATGTTCAGTTTATGAGGCGGCGTTGGGTCCATCCGGCCGTGTTTGAGTGACTACAGCGGGTATACGTGTTGCCCAACAATACGTGTCGTAGCTATTCTTTTTCTTCGCTAGATAATAGGGTGCTGACATATGTGAATATCTCAGAGCCCGTCCGATGCTATTGTCTCCGGATCCATAGCTAAGGATCTTTTTCTTCGCGCTACCTGGCGGCATGGTGCTACGTGAATGCATGATCCTCGAGGAAGACCATCTAAACCCCTTCTCTCTTTGTTTCCTATATGGATAAGTGATAGCATTGCCGTCTGACCGATTAGGCGCAGGATCTTCACTGATCTTGGTTAAATAATTAGCCATTTGATGATATCAATGAGAACGACCTTCTAAAGCCAAAGTCTGAAACCCCTACTATCTGGCCCCCATGTGGCCTCAGGTCTTGACAGCCCCGAGGAAATAAAAACCTAGTGGGTGATTGGCCTTGTACGGGAAGTGTGATATCTCCAGAGTGTCATGGTTATTCTGCCCAGATTGAAACGAAGATTAGTCTGGCCAGAATTCAACATTGTGAAAATTCATTTAGTTGATAGCGGGTAGTTCTGACAAATCTGGCCATTTGCCGAAGATCTGCATGACACCTTATGCTATCAAGCTGATAATACAAAGGGTGACTACGAGTGCATCATAATGCGGCGCGCCGATGACCTGGTATGTTTCTTGAGGAAAGGATATGGGGCCATCCCATGAGCAAATCTCTTCAGGCTACGCTTGTGGATGAGTGTTTACACAGGCTTTGATCGTGGCTGCTCTCGGAAGCTTCTTTTGTTGGAATTTTGATTGGCACTTATCGTGAGGGCCCTCCCGATTATATAGTTTATGGTGGGCTGGATTGAGGCGGTGCGGCCTCAGTTGTGATTACGCGCTATAGGTGCGGATTCTTCCTCATGATCAACTGCTTGATATATCTTAGAGTGCGCTTTAATGGAGTCTTTCTACCATGAATTTTAGGCTTATTTTAATTGCAATTAAGCATACTAATGATACATGTGATAATCGCATCGTATGGATGAGTTCCTACAAGAGGTCCATCTAAGTTAGCATAGGCCATTTGAAATATTGAAATGTAGAATAGAGGCAGAAGCCTCATAGGTGATATTCAGGTGATTGGGGCTCCCTCTTGCTTAGTGGTTGGTCTCGGGAATTCGCTTAGATTTTTCCACGCTTACCTTGGCGGCATTGCCTTTGGTGGTGTTTTGACTGCTTTCTTGTGATCATGAAAGTTTGGTCGTACCCGCGAATGTTATCTTCCAGGTTGCAGATATCTATGCGCGAATACGTACAATTCTTCCATTGTAGTTAATGATTAAAATAATGGTGAAGACCATAGTAAAAACGTATAAGCTCTTCTAAAGTTAAGGTGTGTCCATATTATAAACTCTATATTGGGCATTTTGCCAATCTGGTGAAGTCTCTTATGGTTTCCCCTCTTCTTTCTTTTGTTATATGCGAAGACTAATATTCTCTTAAATCTTTGAACAAAGTGCGAGGAGATGAATAGATCAGAGCTCGTTGAGCGAATTTATCGAATGCAACGAGGGCTTATGGAAACAAGCTAGCATCGACCCTTGGAGACTAGTCGGAAGACTTTGCATAGCAAGTGATCGTTTCTGACATTCAAAGTCATTGCCTTGTTGTAATGGAGCATGTGGTCATAAGGATCGCTAGAGCCGTTAAACATAACAAAGGTTGGCATGATGAACCCTTGTGGTGGCTCGTAATCAAGGATGTGTTGCCCTAGAAGGGAAGAAAGCATGTCATTGGGACTTTGAATCGCTATTGTAGGAGGTATGTAGAGCGTAGGCCCTGTTCCAAAGGTAGGGTAAACCGTGTACATGGGCGGCATTGTGCCTGTAGGTAAAGTAAATGGGTTCCCGAGCACTTTGTTTGGCTAATTATGTCGGCCCATTCTTGGCGGAGCGATACCACTGTTGGCATTGTGAATGTGAGGTGATGTAAACGCTCTGTGAATCTATCCTTGTTGCTTTTTGCTAGGGAGAGGGTGTGGCTACTAGGATAACTTCGTCGTGCAGTCGGGATATCTACATCGTCAAGGAAAATGGACTTCTTTCCTTTATCGCTGACGACTGGATGCTTTGCTTGACCGCTATCTTGTGCGTTTCTTTCATCAGATCCTTTTCTTTCATGAGCCCATAGGCAGTCGTTTCGCTCTGCGCGAGGTGCTTTCCCGATGCGGCAATTCCTTCATCTGTCTCGCTTGCTCCTCCTGTTTCTTCTCCATATCTTGACATCAATGAAGAAATTGATCTTCAAGCAACCGAATCACTAGGTTGCTAGTCATTACTGTATGGAATGGGATGACTCACGGGAATGGAATCGTGAGCTACTAGTGGTGGAGGGCTACTGGATAGCTATTGGATCCAAGCCCTTGAACCTCATCGATGAGACTTTTTGCTCGGTTCCCACAGATGGCACCAATTGTTGTTACCTGGATCGTCTGATCTCCACAACATCAGCGGTGCAACATAAACCTACAAGGTCAGGCGATAATGTTCGTGGCGAAATCAGAGCTCCCAGTCGAAAAAGTGGAAGAGAAGGAAGTTCGATAGTTTGGATTGCATACCTTACCCTCCTAGGGAGTTTTTGTTTTATACTTGAATTTCTCCTTGATTCTTTGAAAGATAATCTTGTGATTTTGTGACAAAGTCTCTGCTCCTTATCAGACCAATTCCTGTAGTTTTGGAGATAATATCACAAACTTAGTGATAAAATTTGTCTTTCCTTATCAAAGACCAATTCTCCCTTATTAGAGATTAATGTTTCGAGATGTACTAGATTGGGATATTGAGAGATCCGTAGATAAAAATCATGTATGCGGTAGGACGGCCGATTAGGGGACTCGGGGACATCAAACGGGATGTAGGACTTTCCCATCTGATTAGTTCCTATGTGGTTTTGATGTAACAGGCTATTTTGGGCTGTATTGGGGTTTGAATCAGGTAATGGGGTCGTGCAAGTGCTAGGCCTATTGAGTAGTGGGTCTTGGGCCCAAAAGTCATGGTACTCATAGTTCGCGGTGTCCAGTATAACATCGCTTGGCATCTCTGACCCGGAGCATGGCGCGCCTGTTGTAAAGCCTCACGTGGGATCCTCCACCCTTCCTGGCCAGAAGGCACTCTGGCATGGAGCTCGGTTTGGAGGTTTAAGCATCTCATTTCGAAGCTTGCTCAGTAAGCCAGCTGTTGAGTTGTGGATCAGTTTACGTATGTTATGTTTTGCTTGTTGGTTCTCGTATGTTTTGGGGAATGACTTGGGGACAGAAGCGGTGGGTGAGATGGTTTAGAAAATGATGTTGAGGTTGCCTCATTCAATATACTAGCTTATGACTAAGTGGGAAAGTGTGTTGGCGGCGTTGGGAGGCGTGTTATGGGAATCTCATGAATCAGGAAGACATTCTACTACCATACATAAGAGCCAGGCAACAGCTAAAGTAAGAAGAAATCAAGAACAAGCAGTATCAGGACTATGAGTTGTCGTTTGTGGATACTTTCTTCCGGATCACACCCAGCGTACCCGAGGGAAAAACGAGGCTAAGCGAAGAGTGGTGGGGTTGTGCTGGAGTTTCTGAATCTTTGGGGCGATACACATCGGCTGCACTACAGGTGGATCATGGTGAGCACAGTGAAACACCAGTATCCAGACGAAGCTTTCGAGAGATTCATGGGGTTGTGGAGGAAGGGAAGGAGAGGTGGAGGAGGAAGAATTGCAAAAGATGCCATACTTGAAGGTAATGATCTTGGAAGGTCTTAGGCGGCATCCGCCGGGACACTTTGTGTTACGTTATTCAGTGACCCAAGATATAACATTTGAAGGGTATGTTATACCGAAGAATGCCTCCCTCAATTTCATGGTTTCCCATATGAATTGGGACCCCAATCTGGGAAGACTGATGGGTTCAAGGCTAGAGAGGGTTCTTGAACAGCAAAGGCAATAATGGAGATGATCAAGGAGTATTTGATTATGATGCAGAGCTTGATATTAGATTAGATGATGTAGTTTGGGGCGGGGAGGAGGATATGTGAGGCTGCGGATTAGCATTGTTGCATTTGGAATATTTTGTTCTTGATTTGGTATGGGTTTTGAATGAAAGCTATGGAGGAGATAAGTTGATTTATCGGAGAAGCGAAGAGTTCACAATAGTGATGAAGAATGTTTGCAGTGCACAGTGCCACACGATGGAAATAAGATTAAAAGTTGATGCTTTTGAGAGACCACCATCACTAAAATGGCTGATGTCATGGTGTTTAAAAATAAATAAATAAAAAGCATGTTTGAGTCTTAGAGGCACAAACACAGTTGCTTAGATAGATAGGTGATAGCTGGTGTTGGTAGCTGATAGTTGCTGGCTGATTATAAATTAGTGCTTAGTAAAATAATTGATTAGAAATAACTGATTGAAAATATTTACCTATATAAACAAGATAGAGTGATATAAATAGGCATATATAGAAAACATAGACCGACTGTGTCCACCTGTATCCATGATGGAAATAAGGTTAAAGTCGATGCCTTGAAGAGACCACCGTCACAAAAATGCTTGTTGTCATGGTGTTTAGAATAAATAAATAAATAAATGAAAGCCGTGTTTGAGTCTTAATCCTTAAAACTCCACTCATGCATGGCACCTAACTAGTGTGTGGAAATGAATTAATCCTCATAGAATTTGTATTTCTCTTGAGTTGTAAGAAAGATTATATATATCCTTTTAAGATTACAATTTAATCAATTTATACTATGGTAGTTTGCCACGTGTCTCCTCATTATTGGCTCCTGGTCCATCATGTCAATGGGATTCGTGGGAGTGGAGCGCATAGTGGGCTTCATGGGAGTGAGTTCATGGTAGTCTTACGTCTTGATTAAATCTACATATTTTTAAGGGGCGGGTCGCAATTCTACTTGCCCCGGTCGGTCTTCGGACCTCGAGCTTTGAGGAAAGGCATGTCAATTGATATGGGTGAGTCAATGATATTGGTGACCTTCCTTAGATGCCCGATATAGGAGTTATAGGGGTTGGTCTTGACACTCTGGGCTCGGGCCCCCTCGCTCTGAGCTTCTGTCCATACTCTTCCTATGTTTGGCCCCTCACCTCGCCGTGGGACATGTGAGAATGGAGCTTATCGTTGATTAGCCGCTAGCGTCAGTTCAGACTAGTGGTGTTGGAGTGACACTATTTGGCCTTGATCTCTGTGTTGATCCCATTTTGTCGTTCATAACAGGTGGCGGTAGCAAGTTGGACTCATAAATCATGTGTCGTCGGGTACGAATCCAACATTTAATGCTCCTTTGAATGTCCCGCCAACAATGATGGGCTTTTAGGGCTTTAACACTCCGTTTAATTCTATTTTGGAGTTCTCAACTGCTCCTTGAAGCCTTTCTGTATTACCGATTTGCTTGCCTAGCAACTGAACCCCTCTACTCCTTACTCATTTCCATGGTTATTTATCTTGAGCGTTGTCGACTCACTGACGATTGTCGAGCCGCGCTTGCTAATGGAGTTTTGGCTGAGATCTCGGTTTTTCCTTTCTTCGATCACATTCATTGCATTATGCTGAAGGTACGATCCGACCTTTTCCACGTGTAAATCTATCGTTCCTTTTTTTTTTTTTTGAAACGTCCAACTTACGTCTATTTTCAAATTTGTGCTACATCTTCGTGTTGACATTTCATTTACTTTACATGGTGGAGTCTGTGGCCTTGGATTCAGGGAGTCAGGCCACAGTGACCTCTTGAAACACATGTGTCTCATATCATGAGACCCATACATGAGTAAAAATGGTCACATCGGGCCCATACATCCATACTCACCAAAATGTATATTTTATACAAAAATAAATTAATTTACAATTTGTTTGATTTACAAATTATCAATGGGTCTTTACCCAAATTTTACAAATACATAACAAGGCCACATATGACTATTTCTTCATCTCTAAGACCTCGGATGCGTCCAATACTGAGTGAACTGGTCTGCAAAATAATTTTCCTCAACACAGTGAAGCGATGCCCGGTAATTGGAATTATTCTACATAGGTTACTCCGCTAAATTAGCATGCAATGACAAACTAAACATTCAAGCAAAACATATATATTCCTACTCAAATGTCTACATGAAATGGATGAGAATGTGACTCACCCTTTCCCACTTCTCGAGCCCTCTTAGTCTCCCTCATACCTAAGCCAGTATGAAAACACTGTTTTTTCAAACAAAAGGTTTTTGTTCCAGAAAACATAATCTAGGAAGTTCGGTAAAATCCTATTGGTGTGACCCTTCGAGGTGAATTCTTTGGATAACTCTCTAGAAATAGTCGTGTGTCTTCGCCAGAGATGAGCTGAATGACTCTCGAGGCAATTCTTTGGAAAATCTTCCTTTAAAATCCATTTGCTATACGTTTTTAAGTATGCTTTTTTCATATTATATTATTAGGTTATCCGGTCACGTATAAATGTAATACGCCATTTCACAACAATTCATGTTAATATATTAAGCATGCATATACTAATAGAATTTATTCACAATCATCATGTTACTCATTCATACAAACCAATAACATAAAATTTTCTCACATGGGCTAATATAAAATCCGGCAGTCCGTCTTGGGGCTGCCTATAGCATCACACAAATAACATAACATGTTATTCAATCAAGCAATAACATATTCACACTCAAGGCCACACCTGACCGTGCGGTCGGTTGGTTGTGAGAAATCACTAGGGATTTCTTCGCTCCGATCCGTATCTTTGGGCAAAAAACCTTGACCATCGAGCCTCGAGATATCCACACATCCATTAAAATGGCTCTTAATGAAGAATAAAGCAGTAGGAGAAGCATACGCACGGGTTTGTGACTCATGGCACGATCTTGTGCGTAGGTCTTACAGTGGGGATCAACTTTGCTTTTTGTCTCGCTAGAAACCACCGGTCCGATCGCCGGGAAATCTAGAGAGAAGTTAGACACTCTCTCTCTAAAAGCCTTATCTTCCTTCTTCCCTTTCCTTTTTCCCTTTCTTTTCCCCATCCCGTCGAATTTTGGTCGAGTTGATGAGAGAATTATCCTCTCGTGCCACATGTCGACCTCCGTTCAAATTAGCAGGTCTGGCTCGTCCGTATCATATAAGCATAGATTTCCACCCGATGACATGATGCCACATGTCTTTCATAGATCTGATTTGAGCTCATGTTTGACTCATATTGTACATGACCGCAGTGGCACTCTTGAGCCACTCCTGATGTGCCGTGTGTCACGTAGCGACTCGGTCTTGCCGAAAAGCGTGAAATTCAGGCTATCTCGAAATTCGGCGTGGTAGCTAGATTTCGCGAGGAACTGATTCCAATGGTGAAGTACGTTTCGGTCATCAGGGATCTAGAAAATTTGGATTTTGACTGAGTACTATTTTACCGCACTGAAAATTAGAATTTTCTTGAGTTTTACAAGTCCCTTCTACCTTGAGCTTTCGGGGTTAGTCCATGACTAATGTTGCTTCCCTTTTTTATCTGTATGCGTTGTTGCTTCCCCTTGATGTGTGACCTTGGTGGCTCAACTTCGTCTCACGATAGCAGTGATGGCACTCAAAAGTCGATCAAAGGCGACAGGGGGTTAGTCTTGGCCAGCTTTGCGATTGGGCAAGGAAAGATTTATCCTGCGCCTATTGAGAATGCAGCATTACCCATGCGTCGAAGGCAGCATTATCATGTGGCTTAAGCGGTCGAGAGTCTTTCATTTAATAAATTTTTAAAGAAGTATTCATTTCCGGCCAACATCTAAGTGATGTTCTTATTGTTTAAGCCTCAGGAAGGTGACTGTACAAAGGAGGATCAAGGGGATGAACTTTACCTATTGGCACGAGGTTGGTATCATCGAAGGGCTACGATTCACCCTTGTGACAATTTTAACAGTTGTATTACACCCACTTGCTGGTGCATACCATGTGAATGTCATTCGGCTTCTTTTAGGAGTCTGTGTTGAATCGACGGTTCGACATCCATCACAGAAATTTGGAGGAAGTCATTTATGCTTACACCATAAGATACATAGTTAAAGCCAAATACTATTTCGTGGCAAGAAATCCAATTAGATTCGTCCTCCTCCTCAAAGAACTATGCCTTTGTCTTATGTGTATACTTTGCTAGCTCTACAAGCGCTAGAAATTTGTGCTCAAGTTTATGGCCAGTGGGGTGATACCACATCGGCTGCCTTCTGATGGATCATGGCGAACTTGGTGAAGCCACCCATATTTAGGCCAAGATTTTTCAAGAGATTAGTGCTTGTTATGGTCAATGGCACAATAATGAAATACAAAAACAAAGAAAAACATTTGATCTACGTGGAAACCCTTGCAGGAAAAAACTATGAGCAAAGGAGAAGAAAGCTTTACTATGAATCTGAGAATAATTACAGAGTACAATCAATATATAGAATTAATCCTAGTATGTTAATATGATGAAATTATCCAAACACAGCGTTCGTACTCACTAGCAACCGCACCTCCTCTTCTCGGATCAATCAGGGCTACAAAGCTAGACCTATTGGCCTATCCCCTCTACTATCATAATAAATTCCTATTTTTTCTTTATTTTTTCTTTTCACAAAAGTCACACCACAAGCCTTTGGGTCACACATAAGCCCAAAGCCAAATTTGGATCACAAATCAACAACGAAGTTATGGGAGAAGGGAAGGAAGAAATGGAAAAGGAATATTTAGAGAAAATGCCATACTTGAAGGCAGTGATCTTGTGGCCAATTTGATTTGAAGTTTTGAATGGAAAGCTATGAAGGGAGATGAAGTTGATTTATCAAAGAAGCAAGAGTTCACAATGTGTGTGTATATATATATATATATGGTAACTAAGATAAGCAATATTTCCAATGATTTAAATTTTTGGTACCAATTTCAATTTGCTTCATAATGCAGATTCAAAAGCCCAAGATTTCCATACTAGCTTCCCCCTCTGCAGCCTTCCTCAATCCGAATTCTAGATATCCCCTTCTACCCAAACCTGTAACGATCTGACTCAATGATGTAGATATCATCCACTCAACCCAAAAGTCCTCACCGCTTTAAAACACGCTTACTAGGCCGAGAGGAGCCCATACTTATATAATGTCATAAAGCCCCCATTCGATGCAAGATGTATATCAAACGTATGTACCAATATGCAACTTGCCATGAATTACATCAACAACTTCTCGAAGAGCCAACAACGCGCTTAAGTCTCGCAAACAATGTAATCTACGCTTCATGCCTCGACTCTAGCTTAACCAATCGCAATTCAATGATAGTATCAATAGTCATTTTTTCACTGCACAACTTTCTTGCTAGTAAGACATGCTTAAGAGGAACTCATACTTATATAATGTCAGGAAGTTTCTCCCCTATCCGATGTAGGATATGACATCAAACATATGCATTAGTACTACAACTTGCCATGAATTTCCCGCATCAACAACTTCGAGTTATCAACAACGCTTGCTCGTAAACAACAAACTTTACACAATCCATGCCTCTGGCCCGCTTAAGTGATCGCAGAATTCAACGATAGTATCGTAGGTCACTTTCATCAGACAACTCTCTTTCTCAGAACATGCTTGGAACCGTAACCTGATAGTGCCATTTTAACTTCCTCAAGATTCTTCATTCCTAGATAATTCCTAAACAAACTCGGTCTCCATTGATAGTCCAGACATAGAAATCCATCCAATCTCGATTCGTTATCGCCATTAAAACCCTCGAATGGGGGGAATACAATGAAGGGAAGACGGTGACGCGGGAAAGCGATGCCTTGTCTCCGTTAAAGAACGGACATTTTATCTCCAGAACCCCGCCGGAATGCAAGCCGTTGACGAGCCTCGCCACAGCTCCGTCTGGGGAGGCTGCGAGCCAATTGTCTTCTGGGTTATTTTTATTATCGTAGACCTGAAATAAATTTTTAGGGGTGCGTTGTAAAAACCCAAGAAATCGAACCACCCGAAACCAAACCGAAACCGAAAATAGATTGCCGTATTTCATTATAAATGGTAACATCGCTTTGCACCATTATGAATATTCTTATCATGTTAATATATTTTGATTCTATTGAAACTACAGGAACATGAAGATTATAATTAATTTAATATTTTTTATTTTCAATCGAATGTTTTGTAAACCTAAACCGAAACCGAGAATTGTATAAAACAAAAACCAAAACCGAATCAATTGACAAACCAAACCAAAAATAGGTTAATTGAATCAAACCAATCAATTCAGTTTTGATTTTTGTTTATACAATTCTCAATTTCAATTTAGGTTTACAAAATATAAAAACAGTGGTTTCGGTTAATTAACCGATCGAAAAACAAAAAAATATTAAATATTAATATTTAGGGTGAGCAAAAAAACTTAAAAAATTGAACCGATCGAAAAAACAATCCAAAACCAAATTGAAAATAGGTTAACCAAACCAATAGATTTGGTTTTGGTTTTTGTTTTATACAATTATCGATTTCGGTTTAAGTTTAGGTTTACAAAATATAAAAACCATGGTTTCGATCAACAAAATCGAAAAAAAAATATTAAATACAAATATTTAGGAATGAGCAAAAAAACCTAAGAAACCCAATCTGACCAAGAAACCAAACCAAAACCGTACCCAAAATAGGTTAACCGAACCAATCGATTGGTTTTGTTTTTGTTTTATACAATTCTTGGTTTCAGCTTAGGTTTAGGTTTATAAAATATAAAAACCATGATCAAGAAATAACAAAAATTTATATAAAATAACAAAAAAATGTATATTATAGAAAATATTTTAAATGGAATTGAAATTTTATTTTTTGATTCTAATTAACCAAAAAGTGATGTTCGGTTAACCCCAAAAATTGGTCAACCATGTTGATGGTTAAGTTGTTGGTTTATTTAAATAAAAAACTAAAAGTCGTTGATTGATTTATTTTTAGTGATACGGTTAGCACGTAACCATGCTCACTCCTTACTCCGGAATTCGAAATATGACGCATTTCCCGCTATCGCCTTGTATCTTTCGACATTTCCTCTTTGATGTTGCTCCAATGTAGCCAGACACGGTGAGTGCGCACGCTTCGACTTTTCCAAATTAGAGCCGACTCTCAGGCCAAATGCATTCGCGCCGCTAAAAGTGCTAGCGGTCGGCTTTATGCTTCTGTTTGCCGCCAACTGCTGGAAAATAACTTGATTGAAGAATGTGAGGTTGCTGGATATAGTGAATGAAATGGATGACATTCACTAGATAATTCTTTGTTCTTAATTCTTGGATTTCATTATAAGAAATAATTATTCGATTTCAATATAAGAAATAATTATTTAGATTTCAAAGAGTAAGAAATAATATTTGGATTTCAGTTGTAAGAATTTAATGACGACACTCAATGAATGAGATGATTAATGACATTCAATGAATAATTAATTTCGTAATTTTGCTGTGGTCTGGGAAGCCAAAAGGTTTGACATTCCAAAGGTCAGGTCTCTCCTTTATATGAGGTCATCGAGGGTGCCTCAAAAACATATCGAGTCTTGAGTTTTCCTTCCTTTCGTCCTTTTGTCGGTGATAGAGCAAACACATCATTACCGCTTGAAAACACAAGAAGCGCTTTTTGTCGACCATCTCGACAACTGCTTTATCCCGGGAGACACTTTAAACTGTTGACCAACCCGAGAAGGCGACCTGTCATGAATTAACTCTAATAAGACTCCTGGGCTTGTTTCTCCAACTTGATTATATTCTCTCTGCTCTTATTATTTAATTATTTTGGTTTTCTGAATAACCATTATTTTGCGCATTATGTGTATGTTGCTCGCATGTCTAAACAACTGGTTTATGCATTCTGTGTTTCTACAACAAGGAGACAATTTGTTCTAAATAATCTTAAGACAAATTCAGACTCCACAAGAAAGGTTGTTTGGTTTGGTCGTGACATGAAAAAAAAAAAAGGAAAGGAAAATCCCTTTGCTGGTAAACAAACGATTTGGTTTGTTACCCGTGTGGGGAAAAAGCCCTTCTAACCGTGATCCGTACGCCAGGTCTTAACTCCGAGAAGGAATCGAGCGCAGCAGGATTATATACCAATAGCATAATTGGGTCTCTATCACCACCGTCTGACGATTGATGACAATGAACCAAGTTTCGTGTAAACAAACGATTTGGTTTGTTACATGTGCGGTGGGAAAAAACTTAACTAAGTTTTTCGTGTTGTGCTTTATTGTTGAAAGTTAATTTTATTTTTAATAAGGAAAAGTAGTGGAAACTCTTTGAAAAACTAACAGCATACGGTTTGTTGCCAGGGAAAAACAAACCACCAAACTCGTGATTGTATTGGTCGGCTCTTCTCGTAAGAAAAAGGGAAAGGAAGTTTTTTTTTTCCTGTTAAAACAAATTCCTAATTTGTGGCTTTCAGTAAGTTTATCATTTGTACACAAAATTGAGTTTATCTTTTCCAAATAAAAAAAAAAAAAAAATTGTTGGGAACAAGGATTTGGAAAAGAGTTGTATGAGGTTTTTTTAAGTGGGAAAAAACTCATTTGATTGAAAAAACTAAATATTTTTACAACCAAACAAACTAGTGGTTTGTTGGTCTGGAAAATCCTTGTTGGTACATACAAGGAGTCAGCTAATTATGGAAAATCTTTGTTGGAAATACAAGGAGTTAGCTGATTTGAAAAATCCTTGTTGCAACAGTACAAGGACAAGTATCGAACTTGAGACCTTGTGTAAAAGATCCTAATTGCTTATCGGGAACCTAAACCTTTAGGCTATAATTAAGGATTGTGTTGAATTATTGGAATTGACATTTTCTTGAATATTTGGAAAATGATCTTTGATTCCAATCACGGTATTGTGACTGAATTTACCCAAGTAGTTGGTGCTTTACATTGGAATTGCAATGGTATCATAGAAACCTCAAAACAGACGACATCGCTCAGATCCACAATGGAATCTTGAGTTTATAAGACTAGACAAATGTGGGGAAGAGGCAGAATGGCTACGCCCACTCCTAGAGGACATTCCGTTGTGGTTAAAGCTGCCTCCAATATGCATACATTGTGATACTAATCATATTGGTAGAGCACAAACAAGATGTATAATGGTAAGTCTAGACATATCCACAGACAATACCATTAAACAACAACTTCAACTGGGTTATCTCCAGAGATTGTAAAATCTAAGGATAACATTGCGATCCGCTTAACCAAAGGGTTAAACAGAGATGGCTGAAAAGTCATCGGCTGGAATGGGACTAAAGCCCGTGAAAAGAATAAAGTCGATGCAATGGATACCCAACCTAATTAATTAGAGATCCCAAGATCTAGGGTTCAAAGGACAACCAAATTCAAAGACTTTGATACAATCACTATAAGGATATTATCGTGTCCATTCCTATGATGAATGCTGATGCTCATAAGAAGGTTGTTTTATGCTTTTTACTGATCTCCAAGGTCGCTAGCAGTAACATGAGCCACTTAATTTACGTAGAGATCACCCATGTAGCATCGGGCGGCCGTCTGCAGGAATTGAATGCGGTACACCCTATTAAACTCTCGCAAAACTACAAGATGTCCAAGGCCAAATGGACATAAAAGTGAGAACTCGAATTGTGTTTGGAAGATTCCCTGCAGAGATATGTCATCGTCTACACAAATATGCATTAAAGTTCATGACATCGTGTCCACTATTTAGCCAAGAGAGTAAACATATTTTCACAAGGGAAGGTCTGTGGGTAACACCTACCTCTCCTATGCAAGTTTCAACCATTGCTTCGATCACCATGTCCGGCCTCGCCTTTGTCATCAATTTCGCTCATGTGGGGAATTATCAGATATAGTGAATGAAATGTATGACATTCATCGATAATTCTTTGTTCTTAATTTTGATCGCTTATAAGAAATAATTATTTGATTTCAATATAAGAAACAATTATTTGGATTTCAGTTATAAGAATTTAATGACACTTAATGAATGAGATTAATGACATTCAATGAATAATTAATTTCAGAATTCTAAGGGTTTGGGAAGCCAAAAGGTTTGGCATTCCAAAGGTCAGGTCTCTCCTTTATATGAGGTCATCGAGGGTGCCTCAAAACATATCGAGTCTCAGTTTCCTTCCTTTCGTCCTTTGTCGATGTGTTGAAACACATCATCAATCTCGCCTGAGGGCGGCAATGTGCTTTTGTTGACCATTCGACAACTGTTTTATCCTGGGAAACAGACGTTTTGGGAATCTCAAAACACCAACTAGAGAATATGAATTTGTCTTAAGAAATCGTGAATCTCACAAGACTCTGTTGTTTCTCCAACTTGATTATATTCTCCTCCGTTCTTATTAATTTAATTTATTTTGGTTTTTCTTGAATAACCATTATTTTGCAACATTATGTTTATGTTGCTTGGCATGTCCAAACAACTGGTTTATGCATTCCCAGGTTTCTACAACAAGGAGACAATTTGTTTTAACATAAGTCTCGTCGGAAAACACTTCTGGAGAGTGACTAAAACGGAACGGAACGGAACTTTCCTGTAGGGATGATTACCGAAATGACTGTTGGAAGTAAGCCTTCTCGCTTTCGTTCACCATTTCTCGACTGCGGATCGCTTTCTCCGTTCGGAAAAAATTTCAACTCGTGAAGTTTCTTTATCGCTTAACAAACAAAGATGAAGGAGGAGCTTAGAATAAAGATTGTCACTGCTCAAGGAAAAATATGTATCGCAAAACTTAAAGAGAAGAGGGAAAAAAAGATGGAGACAATGAATCTTATTAGTAAACAATGAAAGCTGAAAATAAGAAAATGTAAGTATCGGGAACTTTGCGAGGGAAAATTCTCTAAATTTTGAAGTTCCATGAACAATAACATATAAATGAAATATCAATCATGCATAACATGTTGCTCAATATATATATACCAGTAAAACTTTAAAAAGAAGAGGGAAAAAATAGATGGAGATAATGAAAGCTAAAAATAAGAAAATGTAAATATTGGAACTTTATGCTAGAAAATCTCTTCAAAATATGAGCGATAAAAAGAGGCATTTACCTATTACAAGGATGGTGCGATTTGACTTTATATATCCCTCTCAGCCCAGGAGAAAGACACAAGATTCAAGATGGAAGGAAAAGACACTATTGAAATAAATCTAAAAGGGTTTTCCTATGAGATGGGAAACGAAAACTGTTAGCTCGTGATTGTCTGATAATGAGCAAGGAATATCCGTCTTTCTGCTAAACAGGATGTTAAAATCTTTTTTGGAGATATCCAGTTTCCTAGAGAAACAAATAAGATATCCCGATACATCGACATCTTGATACCACCAAGAATGAGAAAAAAAAATCCAAGAAATCAAAAAATTGAAAAATTGGATCTATGTCCAAGGGATCACAAGAATATTTGGCAATTCAAGAGAACACTTATCATTATTCATTTTAAATTTGAAAGAACTCTTCAACTTTATAACTATAATTATAGTATAACTTCATTATAATGGATAACTTCTTCTTAAATATACATTGGTTATTTTTTTTATTACAAATATCAAATACATAAATAAAATATAAATCATGCATAACGGTTGTATGTTACATGTTGAATGATCCAATCTACTTTAATCCCATGCAAATTGTTCCAAAGCTGTAACACTTTTCCCGTTGAAATCAATGGCATAATAATAAAATACGAAAACAAAGACAAACATCTAGATTTTACTTGAAAACCCTTGCGGGAAAAAATCACGAGCATAAGAGAAAGTTTCACCATGAATACAAGAAAAATTACAGAGTACAATGGAATAGAGATTAAACCTCAATATGTTGCTATAACAAAATTATCCAAGTAGAAAGTTGTCCATACCACCGGCGCCCCAGATCGCTATATCACAAACTAATCTCTATTGTTTTTTCTTTTCACAAAATCACATCATAGTCTCTGTCCGACATAAACTCCAAACCAAATTCGGGTCACAAATCAACACTTGCAATGAAGAGTAGATGATAAAATCTATAATGTCAAGAGATATTCTAGCCCATTTGCAACTCGAAAAGTACAAAGGAAAGAAAATATGAGAATAATTAGTTTTTCAGTTAACCATAATTATATAAAATTGTATTTCCATAATCATAATAAAGTTCAAATTATAATAATTATTATAAATACAATAAAAATGAAAGAAAAAATGAATATAATTCATTCATTTGCAATCTCATGGCACTTGTATAATTATAATACCATCCACAAATATATGAAACTTATATTAGATAATTTAATCACGGAAGCTTTAATCAACCACTTGTTTTAACAACTTCAACAAAAAAAACTAATCAAAAGAAATCACAGCTTATATGCTTTGGTTTAAAGGAAAATAGTAAAAGCTTGGTTTGTAAGAAAAAGTAAAAGCGATGAATAAAAATGGAAAAATCACAACTCACAAGCTAGAAACTTATATATATATATATATATATATATATATATATATATATATATATATATATATATATATATATATATATATATATAAACCGAAACTACGCTTTTGTATTTTTGTAAACTAAATCGAGATTTGTGTTAAACAAAACCAAAACTAACCGCACTTCCGATTAACCAATTTTTCGATTCGGTTTTGGTTTGGTTTTCTGTCGGTTCAGTTTCTTAGGTTTTTTTGCCCACCCCTAGTTGAAGTGTTAAACATGTGTACAATTTAAATTGAAACTAAGCAATACATCCGATTGAAACACGGAATCAAATTAGTTAAAAACATTAAAGGATGGAGCAACATCTAAGTTAATACGATTCAATATAATGACTGGGCATAAAACCCATACATTTGAAAATCTATGATTACTGAATTCATAAGATTCCGCCATAAAGATACTAACGACCTCACCAAATATGCTTTGACGTCCGAATCACCCAAAACACTAATCCTCCTCAGAATGCTGGCAAAAGCCCATACAAACAACATACGCAATGAGACTAAGCACAAACACAAATAAAATAAAATAAAATAAATTAGAGATTTATGTGGAAGAATCACTTTATTGTGCACAAATGTAAGAAAGAAATGCATAGGTGATTTCAACCAAATGGTAAAATCTATCCTTCTTACTTAAAGAAAAAGGGCTAAAAGAGAACAAAAGAGGAGAAAAGAAGGTGAGAGGTGGCTAGGGTTTTTCTCCACCAAACACTTCAACCATATCTGATTGGGAAGATAAAATAAAATATGAGTAAAGTAATATACTAAATCTCATTCGACAAAAATATGTTTTCTAATGGGATCTCCAATTCAACATAGTTGTCCTGTGGAGTTTATGTTTTGAGGTAGCATGTGTTAGTATATTTTCTTCAATATTTAAAATAAAAATTATACCATATTGCAATATTTTCTACTCAAGAAAGAGTTACCTTCAAGGTTTTGAGGTAGCATGTCTTATCTATTTTATGCTATATCCTAATTTAATAGACCTTATTCTTCAAGGGTTTTTTTTCAATCTTTAAAAAAAATAAAAAAGGAAAGTCATATTTGATTATTCTCATAATTGTTGAGATTTAATACTGAATTAACACACAATATCTCCAGATCAATAATTCAAACTCATCTTGATAATAATAAAATAATAATAAATAATATATATAGATTATAATGTTGAGAACACGTGAATAAGAGAGATTTCTATATCGCTTGAAGAACACGCAGCCCATGAGAGATTTCCTTCGCTTATAGATCTTAAATCCTTGATCTCTTTCTTTTTCTCTGTCAAACTTTGATACACATAATTTTTCAGATCATGGAAGAGTACTAACTCAGACATGAAGGTTTCTATATATAACTTATTGATAGGAGAAGAGGGCCATGAATACACATTCAAAACCGTTTAAACGTAATTCGAATAATCGTTTTATAATAAATATATTTTATTATACTTACCCACTCCATCAATGGTAAATATCTTCATAATGGGCTTAAAGATATTGGGTATTCTTTTCATTGGCTAAATACTAGGTTAGTAGGCTACCCACTTAATTTTAATGTGGAAATAACATTCTCCCACTTGGCCCACTAAACCGATTATGAAAACTATAATATATCTGACATGTGATCACGATTTCAATAAACTTTAGCCAATATGTCCAAAATCATATACCACATCAATCGCTTCTTTAGATCATAAATGCGAATATCATGGCGGTCACATGACCATAATATGTTTCCTTCCCATGCAATCTTCACACATCACGACCCTTTACTAACCTAAATTCATACGCCAAATAGTCTCTGTAATTTGTCTTGTCAGGACAATTCTTGTTTATCAAACAATAAAACGTGCACCCATAATTGAAAACAAGAATAAACATAAACAATTTTAATGCGCAAATTGTCAATTACATAACCACCATTCATTATCATATATATTATGGATTACTCAAAAGGCCCATCCTCATAACATGTTCTAAATATGCCTTTGGAGGTAATCCTTTAGTTAATGGATCAACAACCATAAGTGTGGCTCCACATTTTTTACCTGACACTTGTTGTTTCGGACTCTTTCTTTAACAACTAAATACTTTAAATCCATGTGTTTCGATCCAGCTAGAAAATTTGCCATTCTAGGAAGAAAATGAATGTTGTTATCACAATATATTCCTCAAAGGTTTAGCAATAGAGTCGATAACACCAAACCCCGAGACAAAATTCCGCAACCATAAAGCATGACTTCAAGCTTCCAAAACAAGCAACAAACTCACTCCATCGTGGACGGCTGAAGAATCGATTGCTTTTCACTCTTCCAATGGCAGATTGCTCCCATTTGCTAGCATAAAGACAAATCCTCGGTTGACTTTAAGCTATCGAGACAACCACCATAATCGCACTGAAAATCGATAACCTCTAATTTTTCGATCTTTTATATGTGAGCATATAATCATTTGTCCTCAGAAGTACCTCATGACCTTCTTCTAGAGCTTCCAAAGGTTCGAACTCGGATCACTTTGGTATCTTCCTAATATACCTACAAAGAAAGCTTCATATCTAGTCTTGTACATGTTCAGCGTACATCAAACTCTCCATAGCCGATGCATATGAATTTTCTTCATTTGCTCCCTTTCCATGTTATTCCTTGGCACGTGATTTTTACTTAATTTGGCACTTTCAATATAGGTGCACCATGAACATGATCAGACATTAAACTTCTAAACCCGATCAATATATCCTTTCTGAGATAAACCAAGCACTCCTCGAGATCGATCCCTAAAGATCTCGATGTCAATAACATAGTTTGCCTCACCCATATCAACCATATGTAAGTTTTTAGAGAGATATTCCTTGGTTTCACCTAATAAACCTAGATCACTGCTAACAAGCAAAATATCATCTACATACAAAGATCGTAAATATAAACTTGTCTCAATTAACTTTCGATACACCGATCAACATCTCTTTAAATTCGAAAGATGCAATGGTATTATTAAATATACCATTGTCCTGGAAGCTTTGTTTAAGACTCCAGAAATGGATTTCTTTAATTTGAAAACTAGTGTTCATTTCCTTTCAGGAACCCTTCGCTGTTCCATGTAGATATCTTCATCCAAATTCCCATTTAAGAATGCAAGCTTATTATCCATTCGATGTAACTCTAAATCAAAATGAGCTACAAGTGCCATGATGATTCTAAGTGAATCTTTCGAAACCGAGAGAATTTCCGTATTTTGTAATCATACCTTCCCTTTCGGGAGCTAAAACCCCGCCACAAGTCTGGCTTTAAATCGCTCGATATCGACTTTAAATGGGCCGTGCTTTGGGCCTTAAAGACCCATTTACAATCGACTGGTTTACAACTATTAGGCAAATTGGCGAGATCCCCGCATGACCGCTATGGGCCATAGATTTCAACTCTTCATTCATAGCTTCCATCCATTTACTAGAATCATCACTTTCCATGGCTTCAGGAAAATGAAACCTGATCCTTCCTATCCCAATATCAAAACCGATTCCTCAAATACACCACATAATCATCCGTAATGGCAGGCCCCCTTTCTTGAGACTCTCAAAGGCAGCTTCTGCCAGGTGGCTCTACAAAGATTTTCAATGGCAATATTTTTTGGTGGTACGAACCATCTCTATTATGTTGCTCATTTTCCTCGTTGTCAAGTTGAGGGACAATAATTTCGAGGTAAAAAAAAAAATGGTGGGGACATCCACTCTTATCTCTTCAACAACATCTACCTTTCTTGGTTCATTACTCCCACTACTCGCCATTCTCTAAGAATCCGGGCATTGCTCCGCTTCAACTATGCCCTCACACTAAGGGCCATTGGGACAATAAAATCTGCATTCTTCGATTTATCCGGATAGCCAATGAATATCCGTGACATCGCTCTTGAATCTAAGCTTTTTTCTCATGTGGGTTATAGATTCTGCTCTCCGTCGACAACCCATATATGTATATGTCTCGTTAGGGGTTTCCTACCTGGGCCCATAACTCAAAACAGCTTGAACTCGCCTTTACTAGGAACTCTGCTCAAGATATACATCGTGTTTTGTCACCCTCACAATGAAATAGGTACTTAAGAGTAACTCATCATACTCGTAACCATTTCCATTAATGTGCGACATGCCAAAGAACACCATTCTCATTGCGGGCGCACTGTGCATTGTGTGTATCGAGCACGACGCCATTTTTCAAGGAATTTGGCAAAAGACCAGATTTTGTCCTGATTCATCACATTCGGCTTACAATATTCGCACTCACCTCGATCCCCGACATCCACAATTTTAATCTTTTTATCTAATTGTCTCTCAACCTCTATTATGAACATCTCAAAGATGTCAATGGCCTGAGACTTTTCATGCATTAGATAAACATAACCGTAACGAGATAGATCACATCTATAAGGTGATAAAAATGAGGTATTTCTCTCCTCAGAAACATAACAAATGTGTAGAGTGTCCACAAATATCTCGTATGAATTATCTCAAGGAGCTCATTACTTGCGGGCACTTTCTTTCGTATGTTTAGTTTGCTTTCCCTTTATTCAATCCACGATAATATGAAAATCCCGTTGAAGTCAAGATTTTGTAAAATTCCTTCCTTCACTCACTTCTCAATTCCTTTCCCCTAGAGATGCCCTAGTCTTCTATGCCACAAGATTGAAGAATTTTCTACAATTATGCCACGTTTTGAACCAACATTTGAATGCGTGGTTATCAAAGCCTTGCAAATCACGATCTGCTGAAATTATATAAACCACTACATAAAATACCGTAACCAACTGTAAATGCACTTAACATCAAACTTAATTGTCTAGAACTGAATAAAACAAAATATCCAGTAGCATCTAATTTGGACAAGGAAACTAAATTCCTAGAGATAGAAGGTACATAAAAAGTGTTTAAAAGATTCATCCGATGACCCATCTCTAATAGTAAGCGATAGGTACCAACAGCTATCACTAAAACCTTGAGACGGTTTCCCATATAGAGAACTTTCTCACTTCCTTGCTCCCGGTTGTAAGGAACCCGCATTAAATTAGTTCACATGAGTTGTGGCCTTAATCAATCCACCATGTATTTTAGTTGAACTTCAAAGAAGATTAAATCCATAATATACAAAAGATATTTGAGACTCCTCTTTCGAACCAAGCCTTGCGCCTTGATACGCTCCTTCTTCACATACCCTTTCTTGCCACAAAAGTAGCAACTTACCGTGAATTTTCCATCATGACTCGCTACCTTCCCAGTCCCATTCTTTTTCTTGGTGGAGTTTCTTTCCTTCTTTTTGAATTTCACTCTATGAGTTACACAAAGAAGAAGCAAGATTATGTCCTTCTTGTCTTAACTTCACTTCCTCTTGTATACATTTACTAGTGAGCTCATTCAAGTCCCACCCCATCCTCGTTAGTATTATAGTATTTTGAATGGAAGCAAACTGTGATGGAAGTGAGTTAAGGACAAACTCGTACTCAAGAAGGACTCATCCATACCCATGCCTAGTGCCTTAAGCTTTCTCATAGCCTTAGTCATGTTTTTAAAATAATGTTGTCGATCACCTTTTGACCATCATATTTCATGGTGGTCGCATCTGAAGCCATCAATGTCCCGCAAGTGGACTTTAACTGCCATAAAGCGCTTCTCAACAGACATTTCGTAGAATTCAGGCAAACTCCTAAGCCAGGGAGAGAGGTCTTGATATTATTGGCACATGCAGTCGGCTCTCATAAACATCAGATCGGACTGCTGGATCTTGCCCAAAGCTTTTGATTGTTCCACTTGCCCGAGTACCGTCATCCGGTGAATCTCCTAGAGGTTTATCCATTATTAAAGCCGTTAAGATCCAATGCACGCCTGAGAATCAACCCTTTCATACCATTCTAAAAGTTCGACTCCATCAAAAAAACAACCATTCCGCACAAGAGAGTGTAACGGGCGGGGAACTATGAGCAAAACAGAACAATGCTCACAAATAAGGCCTTGCAAAAATAAATAGCAATGAACTATTGATATCATAAAAATTCTCCCTTTGGGTAAATTTTTAACATACCCGTTGTTCACTGAGGGAGCTAAAACACTTTACTATTTTGTGTGTCATTTATATGTTACCTTTGGGTATACATTTTACCTTTCTAAAGCAACACAAAATAAAAACTATTAATCAATAATTAGCAGAATTGACTCCTCCTTTGGGTTAGTCTCCATTCTCCCAATTATAAAGATAATTATTAAGAATTTTATAAGTCTCCCTTTATTCCTTTTATGCACTAATAACATATGCTCACTAATTTAGGTTACTTTGGCAACTATCTAAATTAGTTAACCTTACATTTATAAATTCTGCCTTGAGCTAAAATTTCACAAGATGAAATTAATCTTTTTTAATTGAGTTAAAATCAAGGAAATAGTATCTTTAATAATCTTCGATTCAATAATCAATCATAATAAAATCAAGAAATCGACATTCATCAAACACTTCACACAAAGGTTCAAATCATGGATACATGGACATCTTAAAAGAGAATTTTGGGTTTTATATTCAAATAAGTGATAATGACAATCAGCCAACCACGCGATTCTATATTTCTCCTTATTAAAGCTTCTTAATCAGGTCTAAGCGCTCGAACGGCCAGCTAATGACGCCAAAGAATGGCGCTAAAATCTCACGCTCACGATCACGCCAAACCGCTCACCAACATTGATCCAATTCCACACAAAGGAAAAATAAAAATTCTCATTTATCGAGGCGTTTCTTATTTCTTTATTTATTTTTTTAGTGAGACGAATAATCCAAGATAAATATCAAAATTTAATTTTGGCAAACAATGATTCAATATTTAAATTCAATCGCTCGGCTACCATTTGTTGAGATTTACTACTTAAATTAACAGACACTAATATTCCGCATCATTGAATTCAAACTCATCTCTAATAATAAAATACACAAAATATATAGATTACATACCAGTTTGAAGAACACACAAACATGAGAGATTTACATCGTTTGAATAAACACACTACGAGAGATTCCCTTCGCTTTATAGATCTTAAATCCTTGATCTCTTCTTCTCCCCATCAAACTCCTGATACGTAATTGTTTTCTGTAATTGGATGGAAGAAAGCTCTCTAAATCGCATTACAAGCGTTTCATATATAACTTAGTTGATAGGGAGAAGAAATGCAAGAATAATATCTTAAAAAACCGTTCTAAACGTGTAATTAATAACTGTTCTTATAATAAATTATATTTATTATAATTTACCCACTCCATCAAGGGTAAATATCTTCATAACGCTTAAAGAGATATTGTGTATTCTTTTAATTGGCTAAATACTAGGTTAGTGGGCCACCCACTTAATTTTAATGTGGAAATAACAATAATTTGAATAAATCTTATATAATAATATTAATTTAATTTTTTTAGAACTTTGGGGAAAATATAAAGTTTTTTTTTCCCAAAAGACGGGAAAATATAAAGCTAACATGTACCAATATTATACCATTTTGAATTTTTCCATAAAGATATATCGATTTTATCCTCATTCTTGAGTTCTTATTATCATCTCGACTTTTTGAAGTGCTCCTACTAGTTTTTTTTAAGAGAAAAATAATTTCATTGATTCAAACTAGCAATACATTGATAGAAAACATAGAATCAAAATTGCTAAAAATCATAAAGGATGAAACAACATCCAGATTAATAGCATAATCAATCAACTCAATTGATATATATCAGAGGGTTATCCACAAAATAGATTATCGGAGACGGTCCAGGATTTATATCGGAGGTTTGTCCAATAAAATAGATTTCTCATTCTGAGACTCCATTCCACCTATTTATATCGAAGGGTTGTCCCACGGTTAAAAAAACAAATACCATTTGCTGAATTGCTTCTCATACATGGCAATTCTGTACTATGAGAGAGTTAGCGAGATTGTTATGACATAAACATTCATATAGAGATATGCATATTTTATAGAAGTGAATGTGAATGGATTTTATGGATTACGCCATCGCATGTGTGCACTTAAAGCGAGTGTTCTCGCTGTAGTAGACTTTCTTACTGGCATAGCTCACCCCGTTGTGGGAAAGATTTTCGTGTAATCGAGACACACCAAGAGTAGACACTTCATGAGGTCTTAGTTGAGAGAAATAATTCAAGATGGCTTATTGTGTTCTTTTGTAAAATTTCTAGAAAACCCAACTAGCTTTAAAACCCGAACCTGTTGTCAAAATTTTTGTACTTGTGATGTAAATAAAATTGTAATTAAACCCAGACATATGTGTATCACAATCCGGGTAAGGGTCGTGGTCTAGCCTTGAAGGATGTCTGTTGCGGTCTCGAACCATAGGAATGCCTATTTCGATCCTATGTATTAGCCAAAATTTAAGATTAGTTGGGAAGTAAAGGAATTTTGGCCCTATTTCCTTCTGGTATAATGTAGCCCCATCAGTTTCTTGATGTAGGCTTCCCTTCGAATCCCAAATCTGGTCTCTACGCCTAAGTGCTACTAAGTGGCCTCACTCGGGAAGAGTCCGGAAGGAGAGCCGTGGACAGCTCTCCGGGCGTGACCCACCTCTTTCGTCAGCCAGCCTCCCGCATGAGCCGTGGCCCAGCCTCCCGCATGAGCCCGGCCGAGCCCCCCTCGCACGGCCGTGGCTTCAGCCTCCGCATGAGCCGCGGCCGGCAGCTCTCTCGCATGAGCCGGGCCGGGCTCTCCCGTATGAGCCGCGCCAGCCCCCCGTACAGGAAGCCGCGGCCAGCTTCCCGTATGAGCCGACCTTTGCGTAGTTGAGCTCTCCGCAGCTCAGCGTGATGAGCCGCATGAGGCCGAGCCGACCTCCTTGACCTGTTTCTTCCGGCCTGGCTCAGCAGAATGAGCCTGGTGTGCCAACTTCTGACGACCATAACTTTCGGTCCAATGTCCCGCTTCACGTCAGACTCTTTCGGGGAAATCCCTTTGAGTCTAGAATCCATACATATATGGCTCAATATGTTCTGAGCTCATATTTTATTTGAAAAAGACGAAAGACATTTGGTACATATCGGATCTGCATGTCAGTTGCTGCTCATGTGAAGTGCCAACTTTGGATGACCATAACTTCCTCGTCCGAAGTCCGTTTTAGGTGTTCTTAGACTCTATGGAAAGCTATTTGAGTCTAGAATCTGACCACGGCCTGTGGATGGAATTTAGTTCTCAAATATAGCTGATCCGAGCTCTTCCGTGCTGAGTTGACCTCCTTTACCAGTCACCCTGCCCAGGGAACGAGCCGGCAAAACGCCAACTTCTGAGGACTGCAATCTCCTCGTCCGAAGTCCGTTTTGCACGTTCTTGGACTCTATGGAAAGATATCTGAGTCTAGAATCTATCCATATGCCCTTAGATGGCATTTGGTGCTCACATAGTTTCTGAAAAATTGATCATTGCACTAAGTGCACTAATTACTATAATCTTGAATGAGATGGACTGTTATGTGTCATTGCTTAAAAATTGAGTGACACGTGAATATGCGGGAATGAGGTTATTATATAGCTTGTTGAAGGTTACCTGTGAAAAAAAAAAAAAAAAAATACCCCCGGGATTTAGGGTGTCACATTACAAAAGGGAAGACCTTACCAGGAATCGGGTTAGCAAAAACCCGAATCCTTTCTCCCAACTCAAGACCTGATTTCTAAACTCATTGGAAATCCAAGCCCTAATTCTCACTCGCGAGGAACTTCAAAGATGGAATTTGAAGCCAAGAAAAGCTGATGTCGGGAAGAAGAAGTGATGGGAAGGCTTTGCTGGTTCCAAGGGCGGATCCAAGATAGGACTAGTGGGGGCAATTGCCCCCACTCAGATTTTGAATTTCTTTTTTCTAAATCGTAATAATATATCATTTTGTCCCCACTAGAAAGCCAAAAATAAAAACAAAATTTTTCCCCAACTAGAAGACTTAAACCTTGGACTTTAAGTGTGGAATGACAAGGCTTTAACCACCAGGCCAACTCATGTTTATTGTTCCACTAAGATAAATTCTTGGCTCCGCCGCCCCTGGCTAGTTAAGTCAATTGCCCTTCACTCGTTGTTTTCTTTATTATTTGTGGTTTGCCTTTACTCAAGATAGAAGATTTTTGTCATTTTAGTATAAGAAAAAAAAATGCTCACTGGATTTGGTAATAATTCATTTATTTGGTTGAAAAGGTAAAACCTAGAGTGGTTTTACCTTATGAAATCTAACTCTTCTCGTAATTTGCAAGATTTGAAAAAAATATATTGATATCATTTTTTGTAAAAATAGAAATTTCTTTTATAAAACACATGTAAATATGATGAGTATATAAAATACTCATTACAACCCTAAGTTTTACTTTTTAATAATGTTTTAATGTCAAATAAGTGTCCGAATGCTCTAAATGTTCATATTTATGATTAGGTCATCCATTTGGCGGAATTGTACGAATTTGGAGCGAAGACAAAACAAAAAAGTGGAAAATTAGCAAACATAACACAACATATCTGACCTTTCAATTTTTTTGTATTAATGGGGAGATCAAATGGCTCTGAACTACCTATAACTACATTCTATACTTCACAAGCTTTCCAAAAAGACCAAGATCACTCAATTCGGAATCCGGACAAGGGAGATATACACTCGGGAAGTTGAAATAATAACAAGAAAGCAACTACATAGCAGTAACAACGAACCAATTCTGATCTATTGCATTCTAAACCTATAAAATGACAAATGATGGAAATTTTCTTTGTGTGTATGGATTCTTGACTTCAAGATCTTTTCGTAGAGTCTAAGAACCCGTAATTCGAGTTCTCCAAGAGCATGGGCCGCAAAGGCATGAAGAAATGAAATGTACCAGTGGGGCCACGCACTTGCATGGACCCTACGCACCTATGTGCCCGAGGAGAAGTTTTTTTTTGTGCTTTCCCATGCACCTGCGTGCGGGAGCCACTCACTTGCGTGGGACCTCCACTCACCTACGTGGGCGACGAAAATGAGCCTTAATTTGATCCATTTCAAGGCCCATTCGAGGGGATTTGATGGGGGGTATAAATTGGACCTCGGGAGACATAAAAAGAGTTTTTTTTAGGGAGCTTTTTGCAAGGGAAAAAGAGACGACAAGGGACAGAAAGATAGGCGTGGAGACACTCCTCTTGGTGGGTTCTCTGTGAGGAGAGCCTAGGTTTGAAGACGACTTGCAAGTCAAGCAGAGAGATCGAGAGGAGACGACGCTAGCCATCATTTTGCCCTAGTTTTCTCTTCCTTTTCTTTGTTTTTCATTGCTTCCTTAGAATGTTTTAGATTGGTTTCTAAGGCTTTGATGTAACCTTGCTACGTACTCATGGATTACTCTTAGTTTTAATTATTTAATCTCAGCTTTCTTGCTATTATTGAATGTCTTATCTCCATTCTAATTCCATGCTTGTACTTGATCAATATAGGCATGCTTAGGCTAAGGTTTTGAGATCGAGAGATGATAAACCCTAGGGACATTCAATAAGATTTCGTATAATCAATCATAGAGTAGAGATACTGTGGTTTTATACATGGCATTGAGGGTAGGCACTAATGCATCCTATAGAGTTCTAGGGTTTGAGGCAGAGATGCAATATAACCCGCTCTTGGGATAGTGTGTCAATGCTCGAGAGAGATCGACATTTACACAAGATTAACTTGTCATCAATAAAGGCTTTGAAAAACATTAAATGATTTTGCGAAAACATCCTTCGGATGTAGCTAGGTGAAATCAAAACCCTAGGATTTTCTTTTTATAAATTTCTTACTTTTTAGTTTAATTAAATCACAAACAATTTGAGTCATCCAAATAGGAGTAAGACTAAATTAGAAATTATATTAAATAGGCCTATTCCTCGTGGGAATGATAACTCAATCTTTACTTTATTACTTGTATACGACGCGTACACTTGCACACAGGAGGCGAATTTAATCCACACATGCACATGGCTTATCAAAATACATAAAAGGATAAAGAGTGTTTTTGTCTATAATGAGTTATTTTTTAAGAAAAAAGTATGAGAAGGTTTAGATTTACAAATTTTGGGTTATTTTAATGTATTCTATCCAAATATTTAAAACATAATTGTAAAAATCTAACAACCTTCATTTATTTTGGTTTATTTTGGATAAAAAGTACTTCTATATTTTTTATGTAAAATAACCTTTTTTTAAACATGAACGTAAATATTTTAAATAAAAGAGGGTATTTATAGCTACTATGAGTTATTTTCCCAAAAAAAGAAAGAAAAAAAGAGAGAGAAGTTACTAAGTATTTATGAATGGGGAAATTTATTTTAGGGGTTTTTTTTTAACCAAAATATTTGAAAATAGTTCAGCTGGATATAGATCTCTTAGCATTAAGTATAAAACAAAAATAAAAATGATGATCTATCTCTTGAGTGCAGGGTTCAATTTCGTTAACTCTGATATTTTGGACCATTATTTGTAATGCTAATCTTTGATCATTTAAAGTTTCACAGTAACAAAATAATTTAACAGAATAAAATATCATACTTTGTCTAAAAGAAATTGTTTTTTAACATAAATAATTTAAATATATATAGTTTTTGATGAATGACACTTTATTTCAAAACACAAGGTTGTCATTTTTTTCTATTTATAAAAATATATATATATATATATATATTGTTCCTATCAAAAGATTTACTCTTCTTCACTCCATGTTTCAATGCAATACTCTGGTGGTGTTTGTTTTTTTACTTAATGCCGAATAGAACTTTTTTGAGCTTAATGTCGAATAGCACTTAATAGCACTTTGGGTATTAAGTTTGTTATGTTTTTAACATTAGGTAGTGCATTAGGGAATCACAACGGGACGAATTATTTTAAGGTTCCCCCGTCCCGCTCGCTCTTAATGCCACATGCTTTACCGACTTTAATCGGGTTTTTGAATTTTGTTTTGAAAGCTTATTTTTTCAAATCCGATTGACGTTCTGCATGGCTTTCTATAAAACCCGAGAAAATTAGAAATTTTCAAAAAATGGTAAAATGTTAATAAAATAATAAATTGTCATAAGGGTTCGTGAAAGTTTATAAAATTTCTGAGATTCCTGATGATCTGAAACGATCGCTACTGCTAAATTGCCTTGAAATCTAGTGACCTAGAAAGTTTCTCGTCGAATTTAAGACAAGTTTTGAAATTTTTCATTTCTAGTGATAAGTTGTTAGTGACTCTAGAGACAAGATTTTTACTTAAAATCTCGAAGTCGTGAAATGGATTGGGCTGTTTAAAATAAAGTGAACTCGAAAAGAAATAAAACTGAGCCTGGGTATAAACGAACCCGAACGAAGCAATATGAACTATATATATAAAATAATAATAATAAGCCCCACTCGATTATATTTATCAAATAATTTTATTATTTTATATTTTTATACTTTAATATAAATAATTATTATTATTATGTCAAGCTTTTAATAAATAATATATAGTTCATAATATTTTTATTTTTATGAAAATATTAATTTTAATATAATAAAAATAAAAAGCAAATATAAAAGTACCAGTAAAATTAAAAATAAAAAACAGTATGAAATGTGGAACGTGTGAATTTGGGGAATTTTTCCCATCTCCGCCCGTCTCCGCGAATTTAAATGAGACAAGTTGGGAATTGAAAAAAATAACGAGCCTGGGCCTGATGGGATCGCTCGTCCCAAACCTCCCATTGGCCACCCAAGAGTGTATCTTGCTAGTTATTCTTTTTGTTGGGCAATGATTGAGTTTTTCTATTTTTATAAAACTCACTTTTCAATAGAAAAGCTAAATACTTACCTTTTCTATTCAGAACTTTTAAAAAAAAATTCATGAATAAGTCGTGAAAATTTTAAAAATAGTCTAATTTAATGTCGAAAGCTATTCGCCAAAGATTAAAAGCTTCAAAAAAAACAAACGCCACCTGTCTCACGCTCTATGATCATCTCAAACCATACAGTGTTTTAAGAGCTCAAATTTTCCATCCTTTCTTTTGAAAGAACTTTCAACATTTTATTTAATTTTGATCTTAATTTTCTAGAGTATTGGAACTAGAAAACTATGGGTTTGTCTTTATAACATTAATTTTCATAAAAATATTGAAATATTTAATTAGAACCCTAATATATAAATATTGAATATTCTTTTATAAAATGTTAAACAACGATTTCATACATAAGAAGTAATAAGTAATATATTTTATAAAAATTTATTTATTACACATTAGAATTCTCAAAGCAAATAAATAGTACTTCATTTACAATGCGGTATTGTGCTATATGAAATACAAACGTAAATTAATCTTTAGGCTAGTTTACATTAATGCCTTAAAACTTGAAGATCTAATAATCATCTAGTCGCGATGAATTTGAAAACTTCACTTATTAAGTGGGATTTGGTGAGAATACTTTTATTAAGTGGAACTAGGGTGTGCCTAAGGAGAGGCCCCTAAAATTTTTGAAAAAAATTGCTTATAATGGGAATTGATTTCACATCTCTGAGTAAAACAATAATTTAACTAAAAATATAGTTTGCTCCTCTACTATATGTTTTCAGTCCGTCACCCTGTAAAAACAAAGATTTTGGCATGTTTTGTTCATGTTTTTTAAAAATAGAGTAACACCATTTTGGTGTTATCTAAAAAGTGTTTTTATTATTCGAATTTAGTGCTTTATGTGTTTGTGTTAAAGAAAAAAAAAACCTAGGAACCGAACGTGTTCTCTATATTTTTCTTGTTTTTTTGAAACAAAAAAACAATTTAAAAACAAGACAATAAACAAACAAGCCCTTCAATTCTCACTTTTTATTCTCAGGCACTAAACATTCCCATAGTCATTTAGGGGCATGCTTTATGCGAATGATGCAAATTTTTTTGACTCAAAATCCCCGATTTTATATTTGATTTGTATAACATGCTAGTTTATTTTTAAAATTAAGAGTATTTATCGATTCTCAAAACAATTGATCAATAATTAAAAACCTAATAAATGTATTACAAAATGTAAACAACTTTATTGAACAAAAGAAGTATATCAATTCATATAATGCGTGTAGAAAATAAACCTGATATGATACGAAATTGTCTGGCCCTCATTGCCTCCCAAATTTGCAAGTGAGACATAAAAAAAGTTATAATTGAAGATGTACTATTTCTTCTCCCCAAGCCTATTCTATCAAACCCTTAGAAATTTAAGGCTCTATTTATTTATATATAGAGAGCACAAAGGGAACAATTAGGGCTTTCAGTTCAATGGCTGTACTAAACAAGGGAGAATATAGAAACATGAGTTCATAGCTAGTTAATATCGTATGGATACTTTTCTGTTTGGGTATGAAAAAATACCAGTGGAATTAAAACAAACCCCTTCAACTTTGGAGAGGATATGATCCCTGTTTTGGACTTCATTTTGACCTTTATTTATTTGGGATTCCCTCCAAAATCATATCAAATTGTACTTGCTCTTTCTCTCTCATAATTAATACCTCCAAAATTTTGGGTCGCATTCAGGTCTTCATCCCCTCTAAAAGCTCAACTCCTATTTTCTTTCAGCTTTCATTACCTTCAATTTCGCTGGGTTACTCCAAAAGTCACACTACTTTCAATTATGGCCTCATGCCGTATTCTCAACATAAGGACAAGATCGTAAACAAAGGTACATAAATATATTTCGGGAAAAAGATACTATGAGTTGTTATTTTCTGTTGGTCTGAAAATGGCAGAAAAAACTAAAAATTTTATAATAAAAATGAAAGAAGCACAAACCCGCTGTAAAGAGGTTTCAGTATCAAAAGAGTGAAATTGCATTCATAACATGTAAATCTTGACATAACTAATGTTAAGTTTCTTTTATTAAAAACTTAATAATTGTTAAGTTTTTGTAAGATAACTTTACTTGAACATAAATTCGCCAGCTATTTCTTAACAAAAAACTTTAACAAATTTGTTAAGTTTGTAATAAAACAAATTGAAATTTAAACTAATTATAGTTAAGTTTCATTGACAAATAACTTAACAGTTTTTAAGTTTGTAAGGTATCAATTTAACCCAAATGAAACTAAAAATAAATTTTTATATCTATTAACTGGTTACTCCTCTTTAAAATGAATATCAATAATTGATTATTATGTTAATATAATTTTAATTTTATTTTGTTATAGTGATCGATGAAATGGGAATAATGCTTTTAAGGCAAAGATGGGAAACAAGTGTCCGGAGGCACAAAGCGTGAGCCAAGCACGCACCTGAGGGAAGGTGTAAGTAATCCTGCTGTGGTTTTGGACAATGGTCGTCACGACACTCACGCTGTAGGCTCCTGGCGCGGCTCTAGGCAAACGGAATCGGGCCATGGGAATGCTCACAATTTATGTGCGAGCTCATGGCAAGCTTCCTAATCCGTGGGCAACAAGGATTCCTACTGTAACACCCCGTCCCGAGAGGGTGTATGGTATGTGTAACCGTAAGTGCACCAAGGACTTCCTTAATTATTTAAGTGCCATAATAGAATTTTTGAAAATATGAAATTATAAAGTTTTCAAATACTGTGGTAATTCTTACCAAGGAAAGTAGGTGAAAGCATAATAATGTGGAAGTTTAATAAATAATAATAAATAAATTACCAAAATAGTTCGTAGTTCAAGATTCCCTTTCTTAGATCTCGGATGACTAAACGGATTGTGCCATATTAAGTTCGTTCCTACAAATCTAAAACTCAGAAAGCTTCTGCTAAATTCCAGATAGTCGGAATATTTTACGACTTCTAGCGACGTTTAGAGTGAAACTCCTGAAACGGGATGTCAGGAAATTCAAAATGACAAATATTTAAGAATAATTAATTATGATAAATAAAATTTTCCTCGAAATAGAAATAGACTTTAATGGGGTAATAGAAATTATTTATCTTAAATAATAAAATAATAATTAAAAATCTCTCGCCTTGTCGCTCTTTCTCCAGTCCCCAGCATCCGTTCGTTTTGCTTTTATTGATTTTTCTTTTTTTTTCTTTTTTTTTTTCACTCCTTATTCTTTTTCAATTATTATTTTTATTATTTAGATAAATAATTCTTCCCTACACCCCATTCTCGAGTCTATTTCTTATTCTAGTACTTATTTCATCATACTGAATATTCTTTAAATATTTGTCACTCTTTTTCTAGATGCTCTTTTCAAATCCCGCTTTTCAAGTTTCACTCTTAAACCAGTTTTTACTTAAAATTGAAATATTCCCGACTATCTCGGAATTTCATCTTTCAAACTTTCTCCTCGGTTACTTCGATTTCCTAGATCTAGCATCTACACAACTGCCACATCCGAGATCTAGAGAATCTTTCAGACTTCCTAACTATTTTTGCAATTTATTATTATTATTTTACTATTTAAACTTCCACATTCAAGTGTTACCCCCTCTACTTTCCTTAATTGTAAAGTGCCACAATTATTTGAAAAACTTTATAATTTCACCCTAAACCAATTTTCAAAAATCTCATGTATTATGGCACTAAAATAATTAAGGAAGTCCCACCCTTACACATACCGCACACCCTGGATTCGGTGTTACAAATCCTCCTCCTTAAGAACATTTCTCGTCTCTCGAAATGAACGTAAAACTAATATAACGAGGGATACTCTTAATCAATGAACAACCAGGATATCGGATCGCGCATCCCGCAGCCTCCTCGACCCCATGGGCCTCTTCTTTAATCCCATGATTCCAAGCAAAACTTCTCACTAACTAATGACCTTATTCCCAAAAACTGCAAGCCTCTCTCGCGATTCTACTATCCGGTGACGGCCTGTCTCCTTTATAGGTCAAATTATCCTTTAGTTCTCAACCTGGCCGATCTCCGAGTACACGGGAGGATCCTGAATGTATGAGCATGGATACATGAAACACATTATGAACCTTAGACAACTCGGAGGAAGGTCTAATCTATATGCTATCAACCCACTCCGAGCACAATCTCATATGGCCCTGCGTATCTGGCCCCGCCTTCCGCCGCGCCTCTCCAATCCGAGACACCTTTCCAAGGAGAACCAGAAAGACCTATCGCCCACTTTGAACCAGAGACATCCCTGCACTGCTGAAACCCGCATAACTTTTCTCGTCTGGTCCTCCTATTATCTGAGTCCTGCCCCCTGACAACTGGATCTTATCTAAGGTAATCCACTAACTCTCCGGGCCTATTAGTTTCCTCTCTCTCCTACTTCATCCCAAAGATACTGAGTAATGATACCTCCGGCCATACAATGCTTCGCCATGCCTATGCCGGGATTGATAACCGGCAGTTATAGGCGAACTCCACTGAGATAAATGCGTATCCCAGCTTCCCTCTCAAACTCACGCATGTTCCAAAGTATCCTCTAACGCCCCGAATAGTTCTCTTCCGACTAATCCATCGGGCCTCGAGGGATGGAAAGCCGTGCTAAAGTGCAATCGAGTCCCCATGGCATCCTCAGAATCAGACCAAAATCCGCTGATGTGACCGCCCGGGTCCGAGACCTGTCGATATAGGGAACACCCGGCGTGGTCCTGAACCACTCCCTCCACATATAATTGGGCCAATCCAACGTGGTCACCCACGCTAACTCGGAGAAAAATGCGCCGATTTCTCGCTAGTCTATCCACTATCACCCATATGGCATCGCGGTGTTGTCTCCGGGAAAGCTCTCAGCCCTGCTAACAAAACTATAGTAATCTTATCCCACTTCCATACAAGAATTGGAAGGGGCTGTATCTTCCTCGCTGGCTTCTCGGTGGTGTTTCGCCTTTACCTCGTCGATGTGTTGGCATCCTGGATACGAAATCTCGCACTTCTCCTTTTTCTGTATGCCCTTCCACCAATAATGCTCCCTTTAGAGAAGGATACACATCTCGTGCTACCAGATTGCATGGTGAAGCATGTCAAGAGTGAGCTCCTTCCATGATTCTTTAGTTCAACTACTGTGCGCACAATATCCGACTTCTCTAACCGAGTTACGCCATCGTTCTAACTGAACCTGCTTCCTACCACCTCACCCCGCCCCTCAACTTAATCATCATCTCTAAACCCAAAGCCACCTTCCTCTTCCTCGATCCGATCCACGAGAAGAGGACGCTCATAAAATGATGCCAATGTCCTCAGACGCCTTACTCCTCGCAACTCGAACTCCCAAAGATCTCAACTCACCAACAATGGGAGCTATTATGTAATTGGCTCGGCAGATAAGCATAGGAACCCTCCGGCTCGACTTAAGGCATCGGCCACTACATCGCCTTCCCCGCATGGTACTCTATCAGGCAATCATAATCCAATCAACTCCAACCACCGGCGCTGCCTTAAGTTAAGCTCTTTTGAGTAAAGATATATTGCAGGCTCTATGATCGGTGAATATCTGACAAGGAACACCGTATAGATAACAATGTCCCGCATCTTTAGAGCGAAAAACCACCACAAGCAGGCTTCTAAATCGCTGGCCGGGTAGTTCCCGTCGTGTTTTTTAACCCTACGGAAGCATAAGCAAGCCATCACTCTACCATCCCGCATCAAAACACACCCTAACCCTTGTCTGAGGTATACCACATAACCGTCCTTTTCCCCGATTTCCAGAACACAAACACCGAGTCGGCTGCCAATCTCTCGTCCCCGCCTCCGAAACTATGCCGGCGTATCCGACCACCACTTGATCCTTCAATAGATCGGGTCAACGGCTGCTATCTTCGAAAACTCTCAACAAATTTCCCTGTAATAACCTGCCAATCCGCTGGAAACCGCGAACTCGTAAACACGGTGGGCGGCTCGGGCTCACTATAGCTTCGATCTTCCAGGATCCACACTAATACCTTACGCCAAATGACATCACACCCAAGAAAGTTACTTTGGCTCAACCAAAATCGGTACCAATAAAACTTAGCGTATAATTGGCGCTCTCTAAGAATCTGCAATACTGTCCGAAGATGCTCTGCATGTTCCTCTGAACTGCCCGAGTACACTAGAATGTCATCAATGAATACGATCACAAACTTATCTAAATACGGGATCGAACACCCCGTTTCATCAAATCCATGAACGCACTGGGCATTAGTCAATCCGCATCGCTAAAATCCCTAGTATGATCAGATCACACTGAAGGCGCCTTTGCAAACATTTCATTCTCTCGACCTCAACCGATGGTAGCCTCAATTCTTAGGTCAATCTTAGAATATACTTCAGCAGATCCATGCAATTGGTCAAATAGCTCATCTATACGAGGAAGCGGATACTGGTTGCGTATTGTCGCCCGATTCAGCTGTCTATAGTCTATACACAACCGTAAGCTTCCATCTTTCTTCTTTACGAAGAGAACTGGAGCTCCCCACGGTGAGGTACTAGGTCGGATAGTTCTTTTACTGGGGCAATTCCTCCAATTGTGCCTTCAATTTTTTCAACTCTCGTCGGGCGCCATTCCAGATGGAGGAATGGATATCTGCCGGTCCCTGGAACTAGTTCAATCAACGAACTCAATTTCTCTATCCGGGGGTAAACCTTAAATATCATCCGAAAGACATCTAGAACTCTTTGACTATGTGATGTCTTCCACTGTCCCCTCTCATTGCCTCCTATCCACTACAAATGCCAAATAATCCCTCGCAACCTTTCTCGATGCATTTTCTGTGGCGGTCATGGCATTAATGTGAGACTAGGCATCTCTTCCGAGCCTCCCTAATGATCACACACACGCCCCATGTCCCTTCCATCAACCCTAATCTTACTTCTTTCTTATAGCAATCTAAGGTGGCTCTATGCCCGATAATCACCCATACCCAAGATTATATCGAAATCATGGATACCTTTAACACTATCAAGTCTCGCCGTGAAAATCCTTATTCGATCACCACTCCATTACCTGAACTGTATCCTTTCGGATGTCATAATATCCCCATTAGGTACGGAAACCACCATACGACCATCTATAGGTTGGGACTCTATCTAGTGCCTCTCAGTGAATGGTACTGAAATAAATGAATGAGTGGCTCCTGGGTCCACCAATGCATATGCATCATGATCGTGAATCGAATCATACCAAGAATCACGCCTCAGGATGCATCTGCCTCCCCGCCAGATCGTAAATACCCGAGCCTGAGTACAGTACCACTCAACCGCGACCTGCATCAGCCGCCTCCCGCACTCTACCGCGCGACCCTACCAGTAATCAGACGCCACCTCGCCCGAACCACCCCTACCTCACTGACCAATCGCTAGTGCTCCGGGTAGATGCTAATTGCATTCCACCCCGGTGAGGTCTCACGCAACCACTAACTCCGTGGCACTCTGATAGCGACCTTCCCGCCCGCAGGGCCGGAAACATCCCGTCATATTCATCCCCGCACTCCTAGATGCCTCCTCCGACATGTGTGCACAATGGAAAAGATATCCCCAAGATCACCACCTCCAAGGGCTGGGCCGGTGATCGAACGATCCCTCCCCGCTAGATGCCGAAGCCCCTCGTCCCGAGCCTCACCGCCGTGGGTCCACTTCTTTTCCTTTCTTTCTACTAGACTCGACCCAGCCTCAGTCGACAGCGCTGAGCACCTCTCTTACCGCTCCGCTCGCCCGGCTGGGACCGTGAAACCTGCCCTTTCTACTCCTTGGGCGTACCTCAACTCACTCTCCAGTTATTTTTGAGATGCCCAGTTAGGTGAATCCTAATTTCGCTGCCTGCCGCCCATGAATCGGCCACACTTATGTTCCTCATTTTCCTTCAGATTATGGCACCAATTTCACGAGTTCCTCAAAACCTCCCCGCCATATCTCCACACCGCCGTGGACGCCTCGCTCTAAATCCCGAAGAATTCTTCTATTTCTTGCATCCCGATAACTACGCGGGTAAAAATCCTGGTCTCAGAATGTCCGTCTTAAACCGGTCCCAAGTGACTCGAGGGTGTCTCCTCTACGGGCCTCCCACCAGCTCCTGGCCCTAGCCGCCATCAAGAACCCCAAAAGAGGACTTCGCTTCATCTCAACACCCCATCACTGTATAAATTTTCACTAACCCTGCTCTAAATCATAAGTATGCCGCTCTCAGTCTAGCATTCATCATGGGTTTAGCCCCACTTTGTGAGCGCTCATCATGCCCCTCTCGCTTTTCCCGGAGGCTACCCCGTGCCCCGATTTCCGTAGCCGCCGCAACAACTGTATGACCTGGATCCATCGCCAAGGTACGCGCCAATTACCCTAATTTCGCTTGTTCTCGCTTCTGGGCCGATTCATTTCGAAGCATTTTCCGATCTAGGGGTGTGCTCATTGACACTTCTCCTCGGGTGGTGCTCCGGTGCGGAAGTCCCAGATCTTACTTCACGACCAGTCTCGCATAATGCCTGTGAATTTCAAAGTTAAAGATCTTGACACTTTTCAATATCCCATTTTACGCATGATTAGCAAAACAATGTAAAGCCGTATAGAAAATCATTATAAAAACAATTCTTATAGAAACACTGCGGAAAAAACGTGAGAAAACATGCGAACTATCGCCTGTAACCTAAGCCTCATACTAAGTTGACAGACCCCTTCCTAGTGACAGTAAATCACGGCGAACTCCACGGGGTATCCTCTCCCCACCAAGCTCGCCGACTTTGCTGCTACCATGAAGCTGCCGCGAAAAACCGCCGAAACTCAGATTTGGAAAACGTGGGTTATGTTTCTTGAGCTGGAGGCTCTGACTGGAGCATGGTACCTAGAGGCTCTTTCACACCGCCAGCAGGCGTATCAGCTGGTCTCGTTTAGGAAGCTCCTGCTACCAACTGAGCTAGTAGCTCGCCTGGTGCGCACGCCCCTGCACCCAAGCCTGTAGACGGCCCATCCCGAGGCGAAAGAAAAACCCGGTGAGCAGGGATATCTCAGGTGAGCGAGGAGAATCCATCTTAAGACCTTGAGGGTGACGACGGGCTCCACCTCGCGGTAGGCCCTCCCGTAGTGGGACCTCACACCTGGCTCAAGGAGTCCTATGTGAAAGGACCCTAGGCATGAAGGACCCTACTCTAGGGCTGGAAGTACACCCTACTCCTAGGTGGGTGCTGAACCCGCAGAGGGTCGACTCCTATGCTGAACACCCGCATCGGTCGGACTCCAGCGGAAAGACCCCCAAAAGTGGGAGGACTCACTCAGGTGGTGGGAATTGCATGGTCAGGTATAGGAGCTTCACGGGGCTCAGACTTCTAGAGCTGAAGGATGAGTCGGATTGAAGACTGTGGTGCCAGAGTAGGACTCTTAGTCATATCGTATCAGACTCGCCTTTGAGCACATCCATATAAAGGGCCCCACGCCTACTCGTTAATTCATATTGCATCGGAGTTGATCCGGTTAAAGCATGCTGAGCCCCGAGATGGGAGTTTTGGCGGGAAATGTCATGCCAGCAGCCAATAAAAATACAAGCGAGAGCGCCCCGGGACGCCTGTGTCTCAGAAAATAGTGAGGCATTGGAGGCACGCCCGGGCCGGCTCCCTGGCTGCAGGAGCCAAAAAGAGGCTGCATAGCTGGCACGAGCCGGGCGGGATGGCCAATGGAGGATGGACGGCAGATGCCACATGGAGCAAGAAAGGACAGAGGCCAGGCAGTGGCACCTCAAGGTCCAAAGCCAGACATGGATAGCACAAAGTGAATCGAGGCGCATCCAATTCTTTCGCACTTATCACGATGTTGTCTGGCCATTAATTTCTTCACAACGGAACTAATGAGGACCGGTGAGAAAGCCTTCGAGAACTTTAATGGGTCATTCCTAAGATTCAATGCACGATGAACTGAGGAGTTCGAGAGCCAATGGACCCAAAGGGAGATCGTGTTACTTCAAGCGGTGTGCAGTGTGAAACAACCAGTCACTGCAGATCTCGGCTCCCCATGGATAAAAGACAATCCTGTTCAAACTTTTGGTGGTGAACCCAAAGACTGGAGAACCTCCCATTAGCGATACATCATCACAAGTCCTAACACCAAATAAGAAACATGTAAACTTATTAACCCACTATAATGACAGTATTTGCAAAAGCCGCGGTGAACTCAACTGAGCACACACGCCATATTTCCACCAAAGATCAGACGGAGATCTTGGAAAAGGAAGCTCAAGGATCAGTTTTTACCCAATGAACACACCGTGATAGATAGGGAGTTCCAAGAAACCGACCGACGGGCTCGCTCTTATAATTCATGTGAAAGAGTTTAGCTCTGTTAATCCCTTGACATCATGGACACAAGCCCTGGGGCCTAATGTCGCTCAACTTCCCCACGTCCGGACACAGTGACGGGCTCAAATTGAACTCAGGTGTGCGTGCTCAAGCATTCCCGCTTACCACGGTGCACGTGACCGCCTTATCTGACAGCAGTGACCTTCCTCTACTCCCAATCTGCGGTGCCACACAACAAAAGAGTCGAATCGAAGCGATGGAAAGACCTCTAAGAGTGGGAGGTATGGGCCAAGTAGTCAGGATATGCGCATCAAAGTGGTGAGGCGAATCCTCCTCACAATACCAAGTCGCTTCTGATGTTTACTGGCGACTGGCCACATCTAGAGCAGGGATTCCCAAAAGAAGTGAGAAGCTCAACACCATGGCTGGAGTGACCAGGAAGATTAGCGGGCGTAGGTCCCCAAACAACAACCCTCTTCACTGTTGAATGCAAACGGTCAGGCCACCACAAAGGATCGATGTATGTAGAGTCGCCGACCGAGGGAAGTAAAACGCCGGAGGTAGTGTCGCGAGACAAGGCATGCACCCAATAATTTTGTTTCAACAAAGGAGGCACTGTGATCTTAGGTTTTGAAGTTAGCTAAAGACAAGAAGCTCACAAAGCCATAAACAAACTAAGCACAAAGAGATCGCAGTTATGGTACATGTTGAATATGCAATCAGATGGACTGGAAGGTACCATAGACTTCCTTAGTGTTCCTTCGATGACTTGACTTACTTTAGCAAACTACTCTTCCAAAGTTTCAAGGTAGCCTTGTTGCCGCACTTGAATGTGACCGTTGATCATGGATGAGAAGCAAACATGCTTTGTGGCCTGCAGATCAAGAAGTCGCCTAAGAGACCCTTCGTGGAGAAGACTTTGTCCCGCCTGCAACTCGAGAAAGGCCCAGGAAGTGCGAAGACACATATGTCGCGGCAAAATGACCGAGGATCGTTTTATAAGCAAGTCGGCGCCGATGCCATAGCCCCCATACTGAGGAGATTTGCCGATGTTATGCTCCCGAGTTGTCAAGAAGCGCCACCAGAGTGGCACTTACTCAATGCATAGAGCTCTGCCGTGTCAGACCTCCCGCCAAGCTCCCATTCTGATGACTCCAATTTAGCGCTGAGAGAGCTAGCAGCTGCGACCTGAGTCGCTGATGCGGTCCGGTCCGTACCTCCAAAGCCGTCGTATGGAGCAATCTAAGTCGCTTCGTAAGAAGCAAGATGGGACGTCTGATGTGTGTGGATTATCTAAGAACGGAATAAAGTCAATGACCTAAGAATTGCAAGTATCCGATACCTTGGTCATGAATCAGTTCGGGCTCTGATTGAGTTAAAGCCGGAAGTGTCACCAAGCCAGATCACACGGGATATTGGCAAGGCGCCGTGGTCGAAGGGGATGAGGCAAAGACTACATGCGTAACACTTGTGCATGGAAGTTTTGAATTTTTAGTTATGCTCAAGTTTGACCAATGTCTGCATTTTGTAACCCTTCGCTTGAATGATAACCTGGCCTGACTTCGATTCCGTCTCGTGGTATACTTGGACTCGACATAGTGATTTTCCTACAGCCCGACTCCCACAAGATCACGTGGTACACCTTGAGATGGTGCTGATTGCATCTGGAAAGTGTAAACTGGCTGTATTTCAAGAAAGAAGCGTGAGTTTGCTCGTGACCGAGATCAAGTTTTTAGGTCATCTCGATTTCAAAATCCGAGATGGAAAGGATGGATGGCGAATGCGAAAGAATTTGAGATCAGCCAACCCCACCAAGGTGACGTAATCCGACCGTTGCTCCTGGCGAAGCAAACGCCACAGAGATTTATACCGGTTAACTCAAGATAGCCGTTGCTCTCACCGACCTTTGAAAAAGAGAGGAAGTGGAATTGGATGCGCAGTGCTGTCGGGCCTTTCCAAAAGCCTGTAAAGATGTGATCACCCCGTGAGCCAGCTGAGACTTCCCGACATGGAGAGTTTCGTTGAAGTGCAATACCTGACTGACAAAATCAGGGTATACCAAAAAGAGGGGCATCCAAAGTAGCCTTTGGAGCTCAAGTTTGAATGCGCCTTGAGGAAAAGGCACAAGGCTCCACAGAAAGAGATGACTGCGTCATCCATTGCCTTGAGACTTGAAGCACTACTTGGATGGAACTCCCGTCAGAGTAGTGACCGTGGACAATGTTGCCAACACCTTCCTTCATTAATCTTAAGAAGCTTGCTTCTCCAAGCAAGCCTCAGCACTGGCAAGAGTTCTCGGCCTACCTTGATTTTGTGTAGTGCACAAGTCGGGTCGACACAACCAAGTGGTGGATGCTTTTGAGAAGGAAGTGGTGCAAGAGTAAGGGATTGTTGAGCCTCGCTTTGCATATTTCAACAATGAAGTTAGACTTGAAGCCGCACAAGACTCAACGTGACAAGTCGGTAGAGCTGTGAGAGAGATGAATTGGCAAGGCGACATACTGCCTGAATGAGTTGCTTTACTTTAGGGGAGGGAAGCTGTATGTGCCTTCAAGCAAGCTAAGACAGAGCCGCCAAGGAAACACATGATGCACGAGATAAGTCGCTCACCAGAGAGGAAAGAACTTTGGAATTACCGCACGCAACGTCTTTTCATCGCCTAAGATGAAGGAAGATGCAAGTTATTGAGCAAGTCAAGACATGCCATGTTTTTCAAGTTGACAAGACCGAGCTGGAAGCGGCGAAGCGGATTGTTACAAATTTCTCGCCCATTCGGAGAAGCCATGGCAAGGTGTATCGATGGACTTCACTGCTGGTTTCCGAAAGCAGAGGTTTTATGATCACTTTGGTGGTGGTAGACAAGCTTCCAAGTACGCCTGCCTTCATCCCAACCCTCGAAAGTGAGTGTCCAAATTGAAGAGGGAGCGCGCATCTTCTCTTCCTCGCAATGTCATGAAACATTTTGGGATTTGCCTCAAGGACATAGCAACATCGAGATGCAAATACGAGGTTTACAAAGTTTTAGGTTGCTTCGCCAAGATGTAAGGGCTGCACAAGTTTCTGACGCGAATCACCCGACCGATGGTCGACGGTAGAGAGTAACAACTGATGCCAGAAGAGTATTTGCGCCACCGCGACAACCCTCTCGGAAAATTCTGGTTGGAACTTTCTAGAGTCGCACAGCCCACAATCCCAAATGGGGTTCACCCACAGTGAGCCCGAGGTAGCAATCGGAAAAGTTCCAGCCCACGTGACGCCGCGACGCATCGGGTTACAAGAGCAACCTCGAACGTAGGCGTGAGCCCAACAGGCCAAGTTTAAAGTCTCTAGAAGATTTGCTTTTGATGAAGCCGTATATGCCTCAGAGAAGCGCGGGCAAGTAGACGATGAAGAAGTATATGTGGACGTATAAGGTGAGACCCGGAATTTGAAAGTGTGCGGGAGATGGTTCTCGTTGAAGCTAACTCCTCGGGATCCGGGAAGCAAAGCATTAGATATGCGCTTCGCAGGAGGTTTGATTCCGAAATATGATGGACCCTTTGAAGTTTTGAAGCGTATAGGGAACGTGACCTACAAACTGAAGCTACCGTGAGAGGTCAAGCTTCAATTCCGACATTCCATGTAAAGCTTCAAGCCTTATCACAGTTGATCCTAGTCCGAAATTGTGAAGTTCAGTGCCGAACCCGCCTATGGTTCGAAATGAAGTTCAAGAAAGAGATTGCAAGCATCCTGCAGGATAGGAAGATGGGGAACTGGAAGAACAAGTGGACCGAATACTTAATTCATTGGCGGGACGCCCGTCAGCTCGAGGCAAGTCGTGCGCGGGTGCTACATTGCGGGCAAATAAGATCAGATCCTTGAGTATGGGCGGTCGAAGTCAACGAGGACATTGAATACCTCTAGTGGGGGAGGGTTTGTTAGCCCCTCGACTAGATAACACGAGTCCCATGCGTACGAGGGCGCTCGCCCGGCCCCGCGGCCCGCCTAAGGTGCACCGGTTACTAAGGCAAAGATGGGAAACAAGTGTCCGGAGGCATAAAAGCGTGAGCCAAGCACGCACCTGAGGGAAGGCAAGGCATCCGCCGGACGCACGCTGGGGCTCTGCCACGCACTCTCACTACTTAAAGGTGGGGCCTCGCATAGCACTTGAGGCAAACGGAATGGGCTGGGAATGCCGCACTTACAAAGCAGCAGAGCCTGACAACAAAGCTCCTAACTGCGGCAACAAGGATCTTACTGTACCCCAAGGAGTCTCATGCAGCAGAAGACTTCTTAGGCGGGAAGGACTCCTACTTCCCAAAAAGGACTCCTACCCTAGTGGGAAAGAACTCTAAGCTGCTGACTCTAAAGTGTGGAAGACCCAGACCAGTCGACTTCTAGGGCGGGAAAGACTCCTTGTGCGGAGGACTCCTACCGTGGTGGGAATCGCGTGGCTGTGTATAGAGTTTTTACTTAGTCGACTCCTAGAGTGGGAAGGATTGTGCTGGCTTGCTGGATTGAAGACTGAGCAGCAGGGACTCGGTCATAATTGTATCGATTCCCTCGAGCATCCCATATAAAGGGCATGCCAAAGTGGCCCACTGGGTTAATTCATATGTATTGAGTCGATCCACATAAAAGCATAGAGCCCCCTAGATGGGAGATTTATAAATTGTTCGTGTTTAGTAGCCAATAAATACAAGTTGGGAGAGTGCCTCGTGTGACGCCTCAGGTTCGAGAATAGTGAGGCATTGAGAAGGTCGGGGCCTAGCTGCTCTAGCGCCGCGACACGAGCCAAAAGAGGCGTGTGACAGCTTGCACGAGCCAAGGATGGCCACAACCCAGGATGACTCCGCACGCGCCGTGAGCGCAGCAAGGATGGGAGGCCGAGGTAGGCACCCAGTGTCCAAAAGCCATTTCGAGGATAGGCACAAAGAATCGAGGCGAATTAGATTTGGTGCAAAATGGAGACATGTACCACTTAAAGCAAGTTATTGTGACACCCCTATCCCAAGGGTCCCGTTGACAACCCATCAACCCACGGAATACTCGTGGATGTCAAGTAACCTAACACCACACCATCGTGTCCCCTTTTCCGAGACCCATGATTTAACGACAATCGGGTAGAGTCTCTTTTGTATGGGGAGCTCTATACAAAATACAACCTATACAATTACATGGGCAACATAGAATCTTTACGATGAAGTACAATGACCACACCGAGTCCATATACTTGTGCGAGGTCCCTGGGTATTTCGCCCCCGGGAAGACATCCTCATACTCGCAAACTACCCGAGGTGGACTCAAATCCTGTCTCACCTCATCCTCTAGGGTAAGGCTTGCTAGCCAACCCATCAACTGTCCATGCCACCTGGAGTCATACACTGTCTGGGGTAAAGCATCATGCTTATCCCCTTGGAAGATAACACAACGACTCATCCCGTGGTAGCAAGAATCCTCTTACTATCACAAAGCCAATGATGATTCGTGTGCCGTCAACCAATCCACATGCCAAGAATGACAGATCAAAATATGATATGTCCATCAATCCGAAGGTCCAATCGTGAGTAGAATCCCCAGGATCCTAACTCCTCAATCTCGATATATCTTATCAATCCTCACCCTAGTCCCAGTGGGGAGAACTCAATGAGTACCGCCTCATCCAAGGTCTCTACCTCTAAACCCAAACATCCACACTAGTTGCAGCCAAAAAAGAATGCGATTCACCATGAATCAAACAATATCTTAGAAGAAGATTGATTCTCCTTCCCTTTAGTAATACTCAGCACCCATATCCCTGATGTCTCGCGGTGTCATCTACTCCTCTTCCAACGCGCTGTCGTCCCGACCATCGAGTCCCTCCTCCCACATGCCTGAGGATGATGTGTGCCCTCGAAACCCCTAGAGGTTACTCGCGTCCCTCCTCGCTCCACTCCAGCACTAGTCCCGCAAATGGTAGCGTGCCACCGCTCACCAGGTGCACATGACACTACAATAGCCGTGATCCTTTCCGACTAATCTAAACAACGAACGCACTAACACCACCGAGTCTCCTTCCCGAGGGGCTGAGGATAATGTGCTCTAACCCCGAGGTTACTTGACCTCCCTTAGTTCCCAATTGTATCAGCTTAGGTGAAAATGCAGTGGCAGCAACAACACCTCCTCATAAGGGTAGCAATGTAAAGCAACAACAACTACTATGAAAGTCCTGCTAGTCTAAAGCCGGCCGGGTTACATCCGCCTCACCACCCCGACATCCTCCTCCGTAAGCGAAGTCATTTACACGTGCAATGTCGATAGCAATAGAGTTATCAAATTTCTATCTCAGTCTAACTAGTAGTGCACATGCCAACCACTAATAGACTTAACATCATAAACTACATTGTTCATCCTTTTTTCCTTAGTGGTGCATAATGCCAAATACTAATACACATCGATTCCCGAACTATCATGTTCATTTTGTTTTCAACCCCGAAAGGTGTTTTCAACCCTAGTGTTCCATACATACAATCCACCATGTATTATTCACAATAAAATCACCACACATATCGCGCCAAATATGTTAAGCACAAAACACGTAACACACAACAATGCATGATCTAGACCCATGCCTATCGCCCCCAGACTGTGGTGGCCCATACTCTTGATACCTAGCTGAGATGAGCTAGTATCAGGACCATACTTGTGGATACCCACATTCGAGCTCCCTAGGTAATCGTTTACCTAAGCTCTGATACCAAGCTGTGACACCCCTATCCCGGGGGTCTCGTTGACAACACGTCACCTTGTGGAAACCTGTGGCTATCGGGGTATCCTGGGTCACACTCATTCATCTAAATATATTGAGACCTATTCCCATATTTAATTCACAATATACAAAAATATATGATAGACTATTTAATCACCGCCCATTTGGCGCTCTCTTTATACAACAAAAAGGTATAATGAACTATATCCAAATTCTATCCCATATACTCTGCCGCCCACCACAACTGACTTCCGCATTCGAAGGTCCCACAACGGGATGAGTAAAGCCCAGTAGTGATAATCTCCTACAGGGGTTACTCCCCACCTAAAATGCACATGAAATGGCATACGTAAACATCAATCACATTTCATACAATTTATGTAACATTATATGAATGTTCCGCAGCTATGGCATGAGATGTGACCCCTCATGCTCACAACCTGAGTCCCAATCGATTCCCTCACACCTGGAATGCCAAGTGTGAAAAATCAGTCATCGGTGTTTAACCCAATGACTCAACCCATTGGTAGAAATTTATGAGACTGCCGACAGTCCGAATCGGTTTTGAAATGAACTGCGTTTTGTTCGACCATCGAAAAATGCATGTCGGGATTGTTATTTTGAATTTACCAAACTTCAACATGATGATCGTTATCGACAAATGACTGTCTCGAGAGTCATCATCTTGGGCATCTCTAGTGTGGCGGCGAGGGTGGCCGATCTCTGAAAATGGATGAAGATAAGCCTGCTTTTCTCCAGATCGCCGACGCTGGTCACTAGAGACTAGAGAGTAGAGAGAGGAATTTGGCTGCATCATGACAAATGAGAGGGCATTTCAATACTGGAAGAAAGCATGTCATGGTTTTACCGTTCACTTTATAGTCCTTTACTCATGGACTCTTAGTTGAAGATAAGATATCTATCTGTAAAAAAGAAAAAAAAAAACCAAAGAAAATTTTGAAGTCGGGCTAAATACTGTTGGGTTATTTGGTTAAAAGGGTAAAACCCATTTTTGGAATTCTAGTAAACTCGTAAAAATAGGTATCGACTAGCGAAGTATAATCATAAATATGTAATTTTATTTATCTTTTATTTGGTTATTTGGTTAAATGATTAAATCTACAAATATGTAATTTTATTTATATTTTATTCTAAATATAAAATCTTTTTTAATATTTTTTCTTTCCTTTATATTTCTTCAAGGTCCAAATACAACTAAAATATAGAATTTAGAAAACAACACATGGTTCTCTTTATGGATTTGAATAGCTTCTTTTTAATTCCCCCAACTGAAAATACCCAATTCATTGACTTTTATCTTATACTTCATATTTTCTCAAAAATTCTTAAATTGAAGGTGCCAAGAATTTAGATAATCAATTTTCATATTTTAAATATATTCAAAAACAATTTTTGTATTGTACTTAATTATTTTTTCCAGTGTGAAGAGATTTTTACTTTTTATTCATTTATTTTCATTTTTCCCTTTCATTCTCGTCCTTACTCCCACATGTTCACTAATTTCATATCTTAGCAAAAAAAATTTAACCGCTACAAGTTCAATGATAAAGCATTTAAAATTTAAAAACAAAACGAAGGGTTTCAAAATTCTTTGAATCTTAATGAAAATAATTATTATGGTTATAATAAAAATATTTAATTTTTAAAAAAATCCATATTCCTTTAACTAACCATGCACTTATTCTCTCTCCAATAATTTATAACTTAAATAACAGAAAATCATTCCTACCTTCCTGTTCCCTTTCTTTCTTTCTTTTTATTATTTTTTATTTTTCTTTCTTGCTTCCCTCTCCTCAAATAAATCCACACACGTCTAGTTTATGCCACTGCAAAAACCTTGAGTTTGTGGTTTAGCTTTTCATTTTTTATTATCTTATTTTATTTGATTGACTTGATTTGATTTGAGTTTAGTTTGAAAAGAAAAAAAAAATAAAAGTAAAGGAGGAGAATTTTGAAATTTGAAGAGAAAGGAGGGACGATCAAAAGTGAGAAGGGAGAGGATCAGAAAAAAAAGCTTTTGAATGGGGGATGACTCGGAGGGATTTAAAAAATATATTTTAAATAAAATTTTAATATTTCTACAAAAGTATTTTAAATTATGACCTAAGTTTATTTATTTATTTATTTATTTATTTATTTATTCATATATATATATATATATGATAGTGCTTAAAAATTCAGCCCATAAGCCTAGAACGCAAGCCTAAGGAAAGAGCCCTAAAACGGGTTGGCATCCTCTGTGGGCTAGTTGAAGAGCCTCACGGGAGGACTCGGCCCATGATAACTTCCTAGTTACTCTCAAGGAGTAAGCCCAGGACCGAAACCAAGCCCAGTAGACCGGATGGGTGACGAGGATAATCCACTACTCACCAGTTGAGTCGTAAGAAAGGAAAGCACCCCACCATTATAATCTGATATCTACCCATTAAGGGAAGAAAGATCTCCTACGATTACAGCTCTCTAATTATCCTCTAATATTCAGTTAGCGATAAGGAAGAAAAGATCCTTTGCCTAATTGGGAATATGTCGTATCACCACTAATAAGGAAAGTCATCGTGATCATCCACTATAAATATCAAGCAATCCCACCAAAGAAAGGCACGCAGTCATAACGCCATCAACAGTTGAATTCTTCACTTTTCATAAGAAAGAAACTGACTTAGGCATCGGAGAGCACAGCTTTGCAGAGTCGGATCACCACTTTCGGGGTCACGACCTACGGGTGGTGCGATGATCGATCAACGGAGCTGGCGACCAGAGACACTCTTGCCCGTATTGATAGAAACACCATCGGTTTAGCGCCGTGCGTAGGAGCAGCGAGTTCCTTTACAAATAAGCGATTTCGGTGGTGATGGTATCAACTTGAAACTATGACTGGCGCCAGAGCCGAGGCGCAAGACCAAGGGCGGCGTTGACGGCCGACAGCCGGAGGCGTTCCTCGGCTCTTCACCGCTGCTAACCGCTCAAAAATCGACCCCTCTGTCTGCGCCAATTGGCGTATCGCGGGGAATTGGTGGAACTCACCAGACAGGTGCAGCGACCATAGGATGAACAATAGGCCCATGAAGGCCGCAATAACATACCACAGGAGGAGCAACAACACCTCGGTGCCCCCTAAGACGCTGACAAATGAGGAGAAAATAGACGGACCAGGGGGCATGATCCCTACATTGCCCCGAGGAGGCGATGCTTGAAGGAATGTAGCCGGGGACAATGGAAGTGAAAGAGCCAACCCCTCGTATTTGAGGGGAAGGAGGAACGATCTTGGGAGCAATAGTTCTTGGATATCCAACAAGAGCTCAGCCACATGAAAGAGGCGGTAAAAGTTCGAGCCCCAGTCTCCATGGATGCTCTAGTATAGCAAACAGAATCCCCGTTCATGACCGAGGAACTACACTTCCCTCTCCTAACAAAGTTCAGGATGCCACAGATCAAAGCTTTCAATGGAACGAAAGACCTCATAGACCACCTCAACACCTACAAGAACCAGATGGAGCTGCATGGATACCAAGATCCCATGAGATGCAGAGCCTTTGCCATCACGCTTAAGGGCTCGGCCTTGGCATGGTTCAATATAAGCTCCACTTCGACCTCAGTCTCATCAGCCGAGGAACTCTCCATTGCTTTCATATCGGCTTCATCGGGCCGTGGACATCACCGGAAGTGAGCTACCACCTCTTGTGATAAAAAGCAAGGCCCTCGAAAACTGAGATCCCTACATCGAGAGTTCAACTAGAGTCATTAAGGGGTGGACATCGGATGAAAAATTCGCCATCCGCTGCCTTTATAGACCAGGCTGAGGCACTCTGATCAGACACAATGTTCTCCGTCTCGAAGAACCCTCAAGAAAAGCGCATAGCTGGGAGTGCTCGCCAAAGCAGAAAAGTACATAAATGGCGAGGAGGCCCTTGTATCTAGCGGGAAGCTCTTCTATCTGCGAAAGGAAAAACAAGGATGAGAAAAAGCGGAATTCTGAAGCGAAGCGAAGAGATCGAGGCGAGATCTCCTGAGAGGCGGCGAAGGCGGTCGATCCCCAAGCCGAGGCGTTAAGGGACCACTTAGGTCTACCCCAGCCGAGCTCTGACCACGGTACCCACCTCGGTGGATTCACGCGCCGGCTGGCCTCGGTGTCTCAGAATACGTATGAGGTGCGTAAAAAGTTTTTGAGATGGCCTTCTCAGATGAAGACGGACCCAGCCAAAAGAGACATGACCAAGTATTGTGACTTCCATAGAGATCACGGGCATCGGACGAATGGTTGTATTCAATTGAAAAAAGAAATCGAATTCATGATCCGATGTGGACATCGCCGTCGTTACGTGGATCCCGAAGATCAGAACCGGGCACCTCCTCCACGCTTCGTCGTACGACCCACTGCTCAGCATCAACAACCTCCAGAGATCAATGCTTGATTTTAGGGGATTCGTCGGGGTGGGGAGTCCGATTCAACCGGAAGGCTCACCTCGCAACCCGGTCGGAGACACTGGGAGGTGTGAGCCGTGTCAGAGCTCCTCGGTTGGACACCTGTAACGCCCTTCTCGGACGTTGACACGGGAAGACTACCAACACCCTCATGATGACCCACTAATGTGCCAAAAATTAAATTAGTGCCCCTCATAGCTCAGTCCATAGGGTCTGGTTGCAAGCGGGAGCTCGGCGGAAAGACATCATCTTTGCGTCGGCATTTGACAAATGGGCATTGGAAGGAGAGTGGAACCGGTAGCGCCGCAGGGGGATTCTGGGAGAAAATCTAGCCCCGGAAAGTACAACCCGGTGCTACTCTGGGGACCCCATGCCAGGCCACACTGGCTTGACAAATTCCCTCCTCATAGTGGAGGCCCTATCAGCGTACAACATGTTACTAGGCAAGCCTTCTCTCAATTTCATAAGGGTAATCCCTTCCGCTTATCATATGGTGATCAAATTACTCTGACGAATGAAGTAGAGTGGTTGAAAGAGAGACTTGACGAATAGCGAGGGAGTCTTTACTTGAAAATCAATGAAGCGAGCGAGTTGACGTCCATCTGGATGAGCTCGACACTCGACCAACACCCTTAGAAGAGCTGGAACCAGTACAACTTGATGACCAGCCATAACACCTAAACACATCGGATCGAACCAAAATTCGTGAGAACTTTTCATAATGTCACTTCTTAAAGCAAAGCGAACATATTCGGCGGAAGCAGAGGACATAGGAAATTGACCCAGCAGTTATCCGCCCTGAGGTGAATGGCCCCCTCCTTCAAACCAGTCAAGCAGAAGAGAAGAAGCTTCGCCCCAAAAAGGCAGAAGGCGATCAACGAAGAGGTCAGAAAACTCCTCCAAGCTCGAGTTATCCGAGAAGTGGATTATCCCGATTGGTTGGCTAGGCTAATGGTAAATGGCGACTTTGCATTGACTTTGATATTACTTAGGGCTTACCACTGAAAGAGCGACTTTCCCTCCCAGATCGACCTCGCCGTGGGCGCCACCACTGGCGGCCGCGCTTCTCGACTTCATGGGTGGCTTTCGAGCTATGTCGGATCGAGAATGGACTAGCGACCAAGAAGACCTCGTTGTAACGGAACGGGGAGCGTCTTGTTATAAAGTGATGCCTTTTGGGTTAAAGAAACGTTGGGGCCACATATCAAAGGTTTAGCATTAAACATAATGTTCAAAAATATTGGAGCAACCATGGGAAGTATGCATAGACGACATGTTGAATCGATCAGTAGGAGCACCATGTGGTTCCCACCTAGTTGAGATCATTCCGGTCTGAGAAGGACTACAAAATGAAGCTAAACCCAACAAAGTGTGCTTTCGGAGTCTCTACAGGGAAGTTCTTAGGTTTCATAGTCAATAGCCGAGGAATAGAGGCAAATCCAGACAAAATAAGAGTCGTACTCAGCTTGTACGACTAGCCCTCGAAACACTAAAGTTCGGCGCCCAATGGGAGAATAGTTGCGTGGGTGGCTTTATGTCGAGATCATTGACAGAGTGTCGACCCTTCTTTCCAAATCTAAAGGCTTTCCCGATGGGACTTACTTGTGAAGAGGCGTTCACGGTGCGAGCTTGTAAGCTCCCCTATTTTTGGTAAGCCCTTCAGGAGAACTCCTCACGCTCTGTAGTCGTTTCCAATTTCTTATTCGTGCATCCTAGTCGGAAGGAAACGGGATAGAGCAGCGGTGGAGTCTATTACTATAGCCAAGCTCTAAGAGGAGTAATGGAAAAGTATCCGAAGATGGAAAAGCTAGTTCTAGTGTTGGTGACCACCTCTAGAAGACTTCGGTCATAATTCAAAGCCCACGCTATTGAAATTCCGAAAGAACACCTGATGAAGTAAATATTGCACAAACCAGAAACCTCAGGAAGACTGGTGAAATGGGTCATAGAGCTGAGTGAGTTTGACATTAGGTACAAGCCCGGAAAACATTCATCGAGGGCAGAATTTTGGTAGATTTCATCATGGAATTCACCTTGGCAGAGCCTACTGAAACCGCCCAGCTCGCATCCGACCTCCCCATCTGGAGGTTGTCCGTAGATGGGGCCGCCCGATGCCCATGGAGCGGGCGGGGTTGATTCGGCCTCCCGGATGGGATCGACGTGGAATATGCACTCAAATTCGGGTTCAGACTCCAACAATGGCCAAGAATATGGAAGGCTGTCATTCTTAGACTTAACCTCACCCACTCCATGGGTGATCAACTAAATTGTCTGACGATTCCCAGGTTGGTGGTAAAGCAGGATAGAAGATGACTCTGAAAGTGAAGGTGAAAAGATGATCCATTATTATCTCAAGAAGGTCTTGTGAGTTACTCTAAAAATTCGTATGGGTTCGAGGTGGGACCGTCCAAAGAGCGAAGGAATTCACGGGGCGGACGCCTATTAATAGCAAATGACGTCCTTGAGAAGACTTGGACGGGACGGTACCGATGAGCACCTCATGGAACCTTCAATAGATGTGCGGCGACGAGGTCCTCCCGTGTGAGCACTTAGAAATTTGGATGGGATCATCTGGGACTATCTATTGAACGGGATATTGCCAAGTGATCTGAAGGAAGCATCTAAACTAAGAGCAGGTCGGCTAGATTCGCTCTTTTGGGGACCCTTTATAAGCGAGGTTTTCCTCGCCCCCTCATAAGTGCACATAGGAAGGAAGATGCCAACTACATACTCGGAGAGAGGTGCACGAAGGCATCTGTGGCTCAATATCGAGAAGCTCGGGCCTTAGCGGGAAGCCCTTAGGCAAAGGTATTATTGGCCCACGATGCTCGAGGGCGCCACATAACTGGTCGGAGAGTGCAAAATCTCTGTCAGAGCATGCCAGAGATCTCCCGCCTCCCCAAGCTAGGGCCCGCGGCCTCGATCATAGGCCCACGGCCTTTTCAACGGTGGGGATTAGACATACTCGAGCCACATACATTGGAAGGGCTTAATGCAAATTCGCCATTATAGGAGTGGACTACTTCACTAAATGGGAGGAGGTCGAGCCATTAGCAACAATCACTGAGCAAAAGGTATGCAACTTCATTTGGTGGTCCATAATCTGTAGGTTCGGGATCCTAAAAGCGCTAATATCAGATAATGGAAAACAGTTCGACAACTATAAATTCAAAAACTTTTGCGCTGAGCTCAGAATCAAGAATTACTATTTGTCCCCAGCTCATCCACAGTCTATCGGATAAGCAAAAGTCACTATAAGGACTCTCAAGGCAGCATGGAAGACTAAGCTGGAAGACCATAAGGGAAAATGAGTGGAATACCTCCCAGAGGTACTATGGGCGTACAAAACTACATGCAAGTTTGCAACTCGAGAAACTCCATTCGCCTTGGCATTTGGCACCGAGGCGGTAGCCACTGTGAAAGTTGGAGGGCTCGAATCACAGGGTGAGTCGCAAATCATAGCGCAACGAGACTCTCACTTTGAACCTCGATCTCTTGGAAGAGAAGCGAGAGCAAGCTCTGAAACTCGCCAAGGACTACCAACGAAAAATAGCTAGGTACTATGATCGGAAGGTCAGGCCTAATAGTTTCAAGCCCGATGACCTAGTACTCGAGAGCTCACGCATCGAACTGTGACCCTATTCACGGGGAAGCGGGACCTAGTCGGAAGGACCACATATCGTATCACGGGTAATCTATCACGGCAGCTATAGGCTCCAAACGGAGGGAGGAAGGAGCCCTCTGGCCTCTGGAATCTTAGGAGCACCTCAGCGGTTTACCGCAAACCTCATATCTTTATTAATAAAGCGGAACAATTCTACTTTCACTCAAATAACTTTTTGTCATTTATTTGTAGTGCCTTTTCTTTCTCGTAAATCATAATAAAAGAACCGGGAGCTCGGTTAGATGAAATCCAGTAAGATGATGATTACATAAAACGTCAAACAAGTATACGAGTTTTCAAAGGATTGTACTTTTATTACAGTTACATCAGAAGATTCTGATCAAAACCATTTCTCTACATATCGAAGAAAATTAATTGTAAACAACCGTTCAAAAAAGCCCACGGAAAGAGAAAAGGAAAGTAAGAAAAAATGGGAGGAAAGGTATAGCATAAGAAGCGGGACTTGAAGCCATTCAAGGCAAAAACCACAAGTAAGAGAAAGAGGAAGCAGAAGAAAAAAAGAAAAAAAAGAGAAGAAAGAGAGAAAAGAGGGGAGAAGAGGTATAGCATAAGGAACGGGACTTGAAGCATTCAAAAGGCTGCCCCCTCCGAACGTGTTCCATGACCCAAGTCCATCAAATGGCTGGACTGGGGAGCAACATAACTCCAATAAATGGCGGGACTAGGAACCTGGCACCAGTAGTGAACGCGAAACGAACATCATTTGTAAACCGCAACGGACTTCCTCGGTGGCGATCAAACCACGACTTCATCATATACAGGCGACCTTGTCAAAGCGGGGAAGGGAATTGGGGGTGAAGTATGCCTCGAAGGAAGGCGGTTCATTTATAAAGAGCACGGACACAGAAGTCACGCGATTATCCGCCACAGATTCGGTCGACCCGATTAGAATCATTGGGTTTCGAGGTGTCACGAAACATATAAATTGGACTCTTTACTTTTTTTTTTTTTTTTTGAGCTTAACTGCTCGTGGGTATACAAATAATTTTATGTCTTAAAAGTCATTTACATATCTGAAAGGAACTACCAGGAGTGGTATCCGTTAAAATATCTACACATATGCTAAGTCCAATTACTTATACAATTACTTATACATGTACATATCTAATACAAACATCGAGGGTGCGGAAAAGCAGTGTGAGTGAGCACCTATATCTAGAGATGGCCCGTGCCGTGGTGTGGAATGTCTGTCATTTTATCTCATCTTGATTACTACGGATTGAACACAGTGTCAACTTTCACAGCTTAAGTGAGATTATATGGAAACGATAGCGACCAATAACAATAATCACCGTCACTATCTTTTCATTTACTTTCCTTATACCCAATTTATGAAACCTATTGTTATGTGACTTCTAACTCATATCATATTATACATGTAGATTTTATTCTTTTTAGATTCCATATCATTTTCACGGTTGTATCACTTTCATGTGTCATGTCTTTTACAAGTTTCAATTCATATCTTCTACATGTATGGCATGTCAGATCATATTCAAAGCAACTTATACATCTACAATGGCAAATCGGAACAGATCAAGTCATATCAATTACATACAGGGTCAAATTAGACTAATACCAATACATATTAGACTCTTATCACTATCACGGACGAAGCCATTAATCAACTCCCTTTAGCAATTACGTTTCATGATTTGGGATGCCCATTTAAAACATTTTGTTTCGTTATATTAAATTTTCATTTTCAAAAGTGTCGCGACCCGAATCCCCGACTTGACCCGGTTGGCGGATCAAGGCGGGCGGTTTTACTCAGCATTTTCAATGCGAAACATTTTGTTTTATGTTATTCCATTTTAAACTTTTTAATTACCCGAAAACACTTCTTTTCGGGCAATCCCATAACCACTTACAAATTCAAAATATCCATAACACTCTCATTTAACAAAATAATGCCTTTATACACACATATACTCATTTGCTATTCATTTTTCGCATGCTTTTCATTTACATATCATTTATCATATCACAACATACATTTTCAGTAATAATTCAATTCACAATTCAATTTATGAGATTTAAGCATAAATATAAAATCTCATTTACACTAAAATCAATGTTAATTTCACTTTGACTATTTAATTCACATTTATGACGGATTCCATTTAATGAATCCCGCCCTTATTATCATTCGGTAATGTGCTTTTACATTTTATAATTCGGTCTCCCATCATGACGGATGTCGTTTGGTGCATCCCGACATGTGGTATTACTTATTACAATGCAGTCTCCCATCATGACGGATGCCGTTTGGTGCACCGAGCCGCGTGGTATCACTTATTCGATGCAAAAAAGTAAGTGCTTTGGATCTTGTTTAATTGCATCGACGCGTGTAAGTATCAGGTGTGCCATACGCCATCAAAGCCGGATCTTGGAATTGAATTCGCATCTCGCCAAGTGGGACATTTCTTCAATGCCATACGCCCATCATGGCGGATGCGATTGATTGCATCCCGCCAAGTGGGACATTGGAAAGAATTTCGGGGTGCGCCGTAGCGGATGCCGTTTTGTGCATCCGTCGGCGGTTCGTCGATATATCAATTAATTCATTTGCCTGGCGGATTACATTCCAATGAATCCGTCTTTATCATCATTCATTATCATTCGGTTTCAAATATCACATTTCAATTTCACAATCATTTCGTATTATCTTTTCAAAAGATATACTCCAATCTATGTACTTATTTCATAAGCACATTCACGTACTCATTTCATATGCTCATTCATATATTCATTCCACATACTCATTCATGTACTCATTTCATATACTTATTCACATATTCATTCACGTATACTCATTTATGTATAATCATTCATAAATACTCATTCACGTATTCATTCCACATTATACTCATTCATGTATACTCATTCATAAATACTCATTCACGTATTCATTCACGTATACTCATTCGTATGCTCATTCATAAATACTCATTCACGTATTCATTCGAATACTCATTCATGTCTACTCATTCATAAATACTCATTCACATATTCATTCCATTATGCTCATTCATGTATACTCATTCATAAATACTCATTCTCTTGTCCTCGATGAATCTATTTTAATTAGAAATTGAATTGTTCAATTGGATCATCAAAATAAATTTATGGCATTTTAATGCAGGCTAGTCGATTTGCGGATTACGAGGAACAGTTTGTACTACTAATTTTTCCGGGGTCTTAACTCCATATTTGACACTATCTCTTTGTACTATTTTAAATCTAAGGTTCTAAGGGTTCCATTCCAATTGGTCACCCGATTGAACCATAGAAACTCAAATTCGTCATTAACCCGGACTACTCTATGTTCAAAACTGAAATCAGAATTTTGCTTGCACATGGCCCCACTTTGAGTGAATTTTTGGGCCACTTAGAGCCATAATTTGACGATACCTATTTCTTTAGTTTAATTCTCCTTGAAGTCTATTTTAATTGGCCGCTTGAATCACTCAAATCGGATAAGAAATGAGCAAGTTATGACCAAAATCACGAGAAACCTAGTCGAGCTGGGAGAGCGAGCAGAGGTGTACACATACACCCCTAAGGTGTCTGGTACACATTGGCCAAAAATGGCCCAGAACACAAAGTGTACGGGTACAGGATTCAAAGTGTACCGGTCTGAGTCTCAGAAAAGTGCCCGAATGTGTATTTTCTCCCGGAATTTTTTCATGCACTTTTCCATCCCAAACCAAATCTATACTTTATATACACTTCAAAATCATTTCAAATTCATCTTTTAACCTCAATGATGCTCAATCCAGCTCTTTCAATGGATATCTTTCTTCCAAATTCTTTCATGAATCATGGCTCATTCTAATATGGGTTATAACCCATACACAACCCAAATACAAAGATTTGTTAAGGTTTGTTCTAAACCCTAACTCAATTATTTGCAATTTAACATGAATCTATCCTCAAAGGAAGGATTCATAACCATCTTGTGCCATATGGGGTTTTACCAACCCTATTTTCATGAATTCCAAGGTTAGGATGCAATTTTATCAAAACCTGACTTTTGAAACAAGCTATTAACCATACAAAACCTTTAAATCCCATAGATCCATGCTTGGTTCGATTTCCATACAAAAATCAAAGTTCCATACCTTGGCTTGATTCCTCCTTCCCTCTTCTCTTCTTCCTCTTCTCTTCTCTTCTTCTCTTCACGGTTTGCTCCATTTCCCGAAATGAGACCAATTTTTGGTCTTTAAATCATAGTTTATTAAGGCCATGTTTGGCCCTCCAAACTCCCCATTTTTTGGGTTAAGTTACTTTGCAACTTAGTCCTTCAACTCTTGACTATTTGGCTTTCAATTTCCACTATTATTGTATTTTGGCCTCTAATCTTCTGAGGAATTACACAACAATTCCTAATGGCTATTCTTTGGCCTTTACGGACAAATTACAATTGTGTCCTTGGTTTACCTTCTGGGTCTCTCGTTTCCATGTTTAGCATTTAACTCACGAGAACATTCAAATCCCCTTACAAAAATACCTAAACATGTAAGCTTATTCTAGGGTATATTTGGGGTGTTACACCTTGATCTGTTCAATTCTCCATGAAGTAGAGCTTGTTAAAGCTGGCTTTCCCAAAGGGAAGGAAGGCGAACCCACGAGAAGCTCGATTCGGGAGCCCAATAGCTCGAGATATTAAAGGCCACATAGCTTAATTCGGGAGCCCGATGCTTCCGGATATTAAACTCGTAGCTCGGTTCGGGAAACCCTGCGTAGCTCGGATATTAAAACCCACGTCAGCTCAGTCGGGAGCCCATGCTTTCGGATGTGAAATCCAGTAACTTCGGTTCAAGAGCCCGATGCTTCGGATATTAAAGAGCCACATAGCTCAAGTTTAGAGCCCGATGCTTCCGGATATTAAAAAGCCCACGTGCTTTCAGTTTAGAGCCACGTAGCTCGGATATTAAAGAGCCACGTAGCTCAATTCAGGAGCTCAGTTATTAAAAAGCCACGTAGCTCAGTTCAGGAGCCTCGTAGCTCGAATATTAAAGAGCCACATAGCTCAATTTAGGAGCCCAGTAGCTCGGATATTAAAGAGCCACGTAGCTCAGTTCAGGAGCCTAGTAGCTCGGATATTAAAGCTCGGATATTAAAGAGCCACGTAGCTCAGTTCAGGAGCCCAGTAGCTCGGATATTAAAGAGCCACATAGCTCAAATCAGGAGTCAGTAACTCAAATATTAAAGAGCCACATAGCTTAGACCAGGAGCTAGTAGCTTGGATATTAAAGAGCCACATAGCTCAGTTCAGGAGCCTAGTAACTCAGATATTAAAGAGCCACGTAGCTCAGTTCAATAAGAGCCACGAAGCTCAATTCGGTAAGAGCCCAGTAGCTTAGTTCATCAAGAGCCAAGCATCTCGGTTTGTTAAGAGCCACGTAGTTTAGACGCTAAGTATGCAGCAGCTCAGTTATTAGAAGAGCTGAATAGCCCGAGAACCACGCAGCTCAGGTTGTAAACTAAGATAATAGAAAAAACGGAAGGTCCAAAGGGTATAAAGGCAAACATCAGCGGATCGATAAAATGGGGTTAGTATTCTTTGAAATCAAGGCAAAGCCTCCAAAGTTAACAAAATAAGTAGAAACTACGGGAAAGCCTGGGCGTACGTATTAGGGCTTCGAGCGACATGTATATCGGGTGAAGTACCGGCGTAGGGTAGGAGCCGTGCTCAGCGGATCTCGACATCGGGTTCACCGGGGAAGGAGCAGTAGGGGCATGCGAGAAAGCACCATGGGGTCCGCTTCATCGTTAAAGTCAGATTCTTTCGCCTCCCCCTCAGTAGGAACTTGGAAATTGAAATCCAACCTCGGGAAAACCTTAGTAGCCTTACGATGATGACCACTGAAGGCCTGAGTATAGGCCTCGTCTCTCGGCAGCGATCACCCCTTCCGCCCGGTAGTAGGGCCTCCTGCCTCTGAAGATCCTCACAAAGCCCATGGCATTCCTCAGTTAAGCGCTCCACGGAGCTCACAACCTGAGAAGCCTCTTGGCTAACCCGGCTTAGTGTCGTGGCTTTGAGCGCTGACTCGTCCGGTTCACGTGTAACGTCGCGGACCACGTGTAACTGTCCTAGCCACACGGCTCATCCTGGCCACGTGGCTTGTCCACTGGCGCCCCGCAGCGCATCCTAGGCAGCCTCGGCTCGCCACAGGCTTTCTTTTCCTTATCTTGGCCCGGGCCTTCGTTGTCGTGGTGTACTTGGTCAGGTTATACTTTATGGCGTCCACCTTGAATAGCACCACCCGAGCTCGAAGGGTTAGCATTCTTAGCGTCGGGGAAACTGACAGCTACTACTTTGCTTTACTTTAACAAAGCCCTCGTAGCTGAGACCCTCCTCGCCAGGCTCTTCATATAGGTGGCCATATGTAGAAACGAGATAAAATTAACAGATAGCTTAGAGCAATGATGAAACGAATGAATAAAGGCGTCCGGACTTACGGTAGCCGCTCCCTTAAGCGATAGGGCCAGAACCCCCTCAACAGGCATGGCATCCGCCCTCTTGAGGTCAAGTCCGTGGGGCCAAGCGATAGCCTCGTGCGAGCTCTGCGGTCGCGAAGCTAATCCTCATCCCTCTCAGGGACCCAATGTTTCCTCCCCCTTGTCCTCGTGGGACGCCGGAAGAAGCTCGGCGGTTTGCGGCAGGGGCTCGAGGCTGAGAAATAGGCATGATATCCGGAGGGGCTGGCGGTCCTCAGGGGACTCTGGCTATGTGACCTTAGGAGAACTAAACTATGGACCTGTCATCTTTGACACCTCGGCCGTGGGATGTTGTGAGCAACCTCTGACCCCTAATTGCCCCGGTGGTCCGTGCTCCCAAGTAAACTATGGCGATGAGGACGCCCCTAACTTCAGGACTTTGCCTCGAGCCGCATGGCTGTCCTCTAAGGCAGCTGGGACCTTGCATGTGGCGCTTCTTTTCTTCTTCACCAAAAATTCAAATCGGGCTTGAAGCTCTTCCCAAGAAGGCCTTCATGACAGAAGATTGAGGTGGCCCCAAAGCGGAGGGTCGAGATAGCTTCGTACGAGAGAGGCTGGGAGGTCGAGAAAAGTGCACGAGAAGGTGGGAATATCCAGGCGCATAATGAGTTCGGAATATGTTCGCGGATGACATTTAACCAACTTCCGCTTCACCTCCTCATCCTCGAGCCGGAGTTCGGGAAGATCTTGAAGCGACACAAGCCAAATCAAAGTTAGAGCGCCTCGCCTTTGAGAAAAAACCCGACTAGTCACGAGACGGAAAACTCACGCGGATTCTGCAGGGCCTCCATGCGTCGGAATGCCAGCGTATCCTCAGGTGGGGTTGTACTCGAGTTGCAACCCCCGATAAAGAAATAACATTCCTTCCAATGTTTATGGGAGGACGGAAGATCTGAAATGATCAGACTAGCACTAGACCATTTGGAAATTTACAAAAATCCCTTCACGGCCTCTTTCACACTAAATAAGTCCAACAACAGAGCTATGCTAGGAACGTCGAGGCCCTTGTCCCTAGCGACCGAGAAGGCCGACCGAAGCATCGAGAAATTAGGAAAGTTGGGACGGACAAGCGTTGAAAGGCGTAGGCGTTCTTGATAAAAAGGGATCTGAGAGGAAACGGAGAACATTGTCGAAGATCGCTTGAGCGGACCATGCAAGACTATACTATATAGGAGGTGAAGTTAGGGCGGACTCCAGCATGAGAGGGGGCCTATAACGGGTAATGAAGGTTTCTTCATAAAGGGGCTCGACTCGACTAGGACCCGTGACGTCCGTATACCTCACGGCAGCCCTCAAATATTCGGAACCACGAGTGCCAATCTGCTGTTTTCCCTTGCCCTTGCCGGCGGGACGGATGACCAATTAGAGGGCCACATCGACCGCGGTAGATTGCGAATCCCTGCTTGTCCCTTCTTGACTTAGACTTCTCAGCGGGCCTTCCCCCTATGCGCAGACTAGAAGAATGATTGGAACCATAGGAAGTACGCATGATTGAGCGAGTATAAGAGGAGACAAACAGTGACCACCAGGGACCCACGAGATCCAGAACAAGAAAAGGTAAACAGGGGCAGAAGAAGAAAGACGTACCAAGCTAGCGAAGAAAACAAAAGAGACGACCCCAAGAGAGATAGAACGACGGAAATCACCAAGAATAGTCTTGAGCCATGATAAGAGAAGACTCGGGAAAGAAAAATCCAAAAACCGTAAAGAAAAAAGGTATGAAGAACAAGGGATATAGTTCAAATAGTTGTGGAGGTGCTTCTAAGAACACTAGAAACGTTAGCCGATATGGACGCAGAAGTCGAAGAAAAGCCATCATTACCGCGGTACGATGGATGGCGACAAGCCTAGATCAACAAACCCTGTTCGGCCACGTGGCATTCACTGTTTGATCCAAGAAACAACTCAGCCCTTACCTAAGCTCAAGCTTAGACTGAGAATTTGAAATAGCAAATAGTCTGCAAAAATCGTATAAGCCCGAGACGCGAGGCCCGGGGAAGAGCCTTAAAGCGAGTTTGGCATCCTCAGTGGAGCCGGTGAAGAGTTGCGGAGGACTTGACGCAGTAACTGGTCACTCTCGAGTAAGCCCGAGGCGAAACTAAGCCAACGAGGCCGGACGGGTGGCGGATAATCCGCGCCCACGGTCGAGCCATAGAGAGCACCCACCATTAAGGAAGAAAGATCTCCCACGATTCGACTCTCTAATTATCCTCTAATGACCGGTTAGCGATAAGGAAGAAGATCCCTGTAATTGGGAAGATGTCGTATCACCATCCTTGAGTCATTACATTATCTTATAAATATCAACAATCCCACCGAGAAAGATGCAGCGATCATAACGCCATCAACAGTTGAATTCTTCACTTTTCATTAGAAAGAAACTGATTTAGGCATCGGAGAGGAGGCCGACACACCCCCGCCGGATCACCCTTTCATTGCAGCTTGTAGGTGGTGTGACGTCAGTCCAACGTGACATTGATGACCCCAGGCAGCTTACGCGCCATTATCGATAAAGCACCATCAAAATATATATATATATATATATAATAGAAGAAATAGAAAAAAAATTAAAATAACAAGTTGTTGATGTATGCTATATAATTTTTTGTTCCGAATGGTAGTGAAATGGATTGAATAGATATGTCAAGCCCAAACCGTGCAACCTCAACTCGATTCGATAAAGCCCAACTCAAGAAGATGCCGGTCCAAGGTTTATTTTTCAATTACTAATAACTATTTCTCCGGCCCTTAGAAATTTTAAATTGAAGGAAATGGCTAGACGACTATGCAAAGTAGAGCTGGTAAACGGGTCACTCTAACTCATTTCAGGCTAGTCCATTCGGGCTGCGGGACAAAACGGGGTTGGGTTAATTTGACCAATTTCTATTCGGGCTAGTTTTTCACCAATCCAACCTAGCCCATACGGGTTTAAAGCCAAAATGGGTTAAAACAGACCAAAACCTTAAAAAATATTAAGAAAATTAATTTTACAAATTCATTATTCTTCAAATAAAAATAAATAATATACAAATATATAATAATAATTAATATATAAAATGATTGAGTCTAGACAATATAACAATAGTAAACAGACTTAAATAAATAAGTAATGTTAGAACACTATTATAATCAAAGTACCAAACTAACTAGCTAAATAGTATCAGAACAATAGTAACAACTTAATAATATATCTAAAAAAACAACTCCAAAGTATAAAATGAAATCTCATATGTCTCTAATTTTCATCCTCATCCTCATTATATACAATAAAAACATGTGACTACCAATGGTAGTTGAGTTATCATCATCTATTTATGTTTGGAATAAAAAAATATTTTTTCTAAAAATGCATCTCAAAGGTATAATAATTAAATATTTTATTTGTTTGAAAATTCATATTACTAGAAGATCATATTAGGAAAGAAATTGTGAATAATTTTGTTAATTATTTTTTAAAAATAAATTTTTTATTAACACTAGTTTAAGTAATAAATTATTTAAATATAATGATAATTGGTATTAAATTAGAATTTACAATGATAAATAAAAAATGAAATTGTAAATATTTGAAATAAGATTAATAGAGATAAATGAAAATATATTCGATATTAAAATTGTAATTTATTTAATTCAAATGCATTAAAGTAAATTTTCATACAGATTTTTAAATATTAAATTATCATATAAATTATATTAAAATAAACATTTAGAAATTGAAAATAAAATATTTTTTTATTTAAAAAAAATAGTTAAAACAACAAAGTCTAATATATTAATCATATATTATAATAATAATTATTTTTAAGAATCTTTGAAAATCTTAATTACTAAAAAAAAAATTCGGGTAAATTGAGTGAACCTGAACCAAACCCACATGGATCACAGGCCAAAGCGATTACGAATGGAAATTATTTCGATTTTATTTGGGCCGCTAAATTTCCCATGCTTGACCCTCACAAATCCCAGGGTTAAAGTAGGCTGACCTATTGGGCTCAACCCATATTTGTGACGCCTCAAACCTGGGGGTCCGTCGACTACCCGTCAACTGGCGGGGCTGCTGTGAATGTCGGGTGACCCAGGCATTTCTCCGCGAAAAATCGGGCGAGTCTCCTTTGTACGGGAGCTCTACCCCGAATACAAAACACATATACTGTCTGAAACGATGCAATAGATCAATATATCCAATATATACAATCACACACATGAGTATCTGACCCTTGGGCCTAAGCGATACTCATAATACATACTAACTATGAATCCAACTATATACCAAAATAGTTACAAGAGTTACAATATTTTCCTCTTATCTGATACATATATAAAAATTAAGACATTTGATACATGCTATATATCATCAACGAAGCCCTTGACCAGACTTTCTTCTAATCCTCAATCCCTATGATTAGCCATCCCCTCGCACGCTCCATTTTGTGCACGTAAAATATTATCCTCGACGGGGTGGGCTATTAACCGTGGTGGAATGCGCCTAAATGGGCTACTCTCACTTTAGGAGTGCGGTCTGATGTTCGAAATAAACATACATTCAAGCGAATGCATGATCCTGTAGTTTCTACATGACCAACTCGGATCCCGAGGAGTCTCACCGACTCTCTCACACTCCTTTAAGCCTCATTATGAGAATTATTGTTTTGTTAGTGGACAACCCTCCCGTGTATATATATCAATTGGGCCGTCTCTGACAGATTGATATATTATTTGTTTGTGGACTACCCTCAGATGAATATCAATTTAATGCTAGTTCAGGCGATTGATATTTTAATTGGACTACCCTCAGATAATTAATATTTTAGACAACCTCGAACCATTTTCTCTGCTCTCATCTCAGCCACTCATTCCTATAGTCTAGGGTGTTCAGTGCATATGGAATGCATGTATCTTGGTCGATACAGTCTAATCACATGCAAATATGGCAAACATACACATATCCACATAATATCGATCACCGCAATCATGTCATGTAATTAATCGAATTTCATACATCAAAATTAGCTCACTTGAGCTAATGATCAAACACGAAACAATTCGGCTTCCGAATCACTTTCGACCCGCCTGCGTTTTCACCGCAAAAAAAAATTTTGTGAACGCACATTCTGGAATAGTAAAACCCTCGATTTACTATTCTGACGAATCCACAAATCATCGGTTCGCGAACGCGTTTCCACCGGCCATTCCTGGCCTAATTTCAATCACTACATGATTTAACATAGAAATATACAATTTCACGCCCCAAGCAGCCGTGGTCAATCACGGCTGCACCATTTTGATTTCAAAATTTCATATTAATTCGGTTCCAAGGTTTAGGACCGGTCAGAAGCAGCCCTAACGACCTCGGTCGACTCAAACATGATGGCCAAAGCACTTAAGAGGGAATAAAAAACCCAAGTAGGGAGAACCCCTACCTCTTGGAGTTGTCGAAACTCCCAACTTTGGTGTCCACAGTAGTCAGCTCCGGCGTAAATATTTCCTTCTTGTCCCAGGCGCAATGATCGGATCGCCCGATATTTTAGAAAGAAGTTTCTCTCTCTTTAAAGAAAATCTCAAAAAAAAATGGCTACTATCGATTTCTCTAGTTTTCACGTTTTTTTTTCTCCCTTTTTTAGGTTAGAGATGGTCACTATTCATTTTTTGGCATTATCCTCATTTAAACAATTTCTAAAATGACCATTATGTCCTTCTTTTCCCAGTTTTGTCATTCGGCTCTATCTCGGCCATCTATTTTCATCATTTCTCTACCCATGCCACTTATGGCACATTAGTACTTGTTATATGTGATTTTCATTGAATCGAAAATCATTTTACGGCACCGAACCCATGATGCCGAAAAGCGATGTCGACTCCGTGTCTCGAATTCTGAAATTTTATGTTCTAGCTAAGATTTGGTGAGGCGATTCAACGGTTAAATCTGTTTCATCGTCGAGATCCAGAGAATAAATTTCCAAATTTTTAACGAAATTACTATTTTATGTCCAGAGTACGATTTTGCCCTTTTTCCAGAAATTTGAATTTCTCGGGTCTTACAATATTACCAACATTAACGCAAAGTAAATGTCAGAGAAAAGACACGTGAAAGAACAACTATACAACTATACAAAGAGGTTGAAGATTTGACAAGCTAAGATAATTGAAAAAGTCAAGATACTTGTAAAGGTAAGATCAAAGGATTATGGGGTGAGGAAGTTATAAAAACAGTATTCCCCAGTGGGTTGATGCGGTTTTTCTAATGGAAAGTGGGGAAGAGCACTCTAATTGAGAGTGGGAAAGAGCAATTTATCCAAGGAAGAGGTTAACTGAAGCAGTAGACCTTAGTGGGAGATTACGACGGCTATTTAGGAAAAATGTGAAGAACGGAACATGGATAGTCACTCGAACCTCTATAAAAATGAATTAAAGCATAAAAGTAAAAGACCTATAATTGAATACTCAAAACCGAATAAGAGCATTTCAATATTTCTATAATTTTAATAATCGTCGTTTTTTAAATTCTTAGCGATTCTATATGTTATTTTTTCTATTCATTTTGTTAATTCAAAGCTTTTGGCATTTGTTCTGAAAATGGATGAAGATAAGCTCACATTTGGCATTTGTTCTGGAAGAAATTTGGAAGAGATAAGCTCTTGTTTGGCATGGGATCTGTTTTCTCCATGATCGCTGATCAGCGGTGACTAGAGACTAGAGATAGGAATTTATTGCATCCTGACAGTCGAGAGGACTTTTCAATATTCTTGAGAAGCAAGAAGCTTATGTCATGGCTTTGCTGGTTCACTTTATTGTCCTTGACTCGTGGCTCGCCTTAGTTGAAGATAAGATATCTATCTCTAAAAAAGAAAAATAAAAAAATAAAATAAAATAAAATAAAATATTTTTTTTTTTGAAGTCTTGCTAGATACTGTTGGTATAGAGCATCTTCAATAATGAAGCAAAAACAAAAAAATAGATGCTCAAATAAAAAAACTCGTCTCTAATAATAAAACAATTCTTCAAGTAAAAAGATTGCTTATGAACAGTTGATAGTAATATTTGGGCAAATATTCTTTCAACTGTTCATCAATAGTTTTGGGTATATGATGGAAATTTTTATTTTGGGTATGGAGTGATATAGATGAATGAAAGGTATATGATATAATTATTAAGGAAGAGAAATGATAAAATTGGAATATATTTAAAATAGCTAAAGTTTTAGATGCTCACTGTTAGAGCTCACACCCTTTTAACTTTAAGCTAAATCTCAAAAAATTGCTTTTTGGAACAAAATATAGCTTTAAATATTGGTATTTTTTATTAACTGCTGGAGATGCTCTTACTTGGTTAAAAGGGTAAAACCCATTTTCGGAATTCCAGCTAACTCAGAAAAATAGGTAGCGAAGTATAATCATAAATATGTAATTTTATTTATCTTTTATTTGGTTATGTGATTAAAAGATTAAATCTACAAATATGTAATTTTATTTTCTTTGAAATTTTATTATAAAAAATCATTTTAATTTTTTCTTCCTTATATACTTTCTGATCCAAATACAACTAAAAATACAAAAACTTAGAACTAAAACTAAATATAAGAATTTAGAAAACAACGTGGTTCTCTTATGCATTTTATAATAGCTTTTTACTCCCCACCCGAAAATACCTAATTCATTTGATACTGTTATAAATATTTTAATGAATGACCATTATTATGAAAGGATCTTTAGTTTTCTCACTGTAACCTTTGGTCTTCTCATTATAAGCCTATAAATAGGCCTTATCAAGAGTGGAATAAAGATCATCCTCAGTTTTCTTCTCCTTCTCCTTATTTTATTTCTATTACAACACGTTATCAGCACGATTCTCCTGAAGCGATAGGCAGTTTCAGACATTTGCGACAATTTCGGACATTTGCCAAAACTCGCTCCACCCCAGGTCTGCCCAAATTCTGTTTGTTATTGATTTGTTTTAAAGCTTTTCCTATATGTACTTTGCTGGCATCTAAAATTTGAAGTTTGGAAATTGCTTAAATCTTGGAAATTGATTTCCAATCGGCTAGATTCTTATTTTGTTTTAGTTCTCTACTTAAATATTGGGAAATTGATGGCGTTTATTTTTTGATGTCTTGTTTAGCGATTGTTTTTGTTATTATTTTAATAGTCAAAACAATAAAAGGAGATAACAAGCATCATGAGGATTCGAACTAGTGACTTCTATTATACTATTGTTTACACTCTACCATTATGCTACTTTCTTCTTTTGTTATTTTTATTCTTTTTATACATGGTATCATTTCCAAAAGCATTTGATACCCATTTTCAATTTGACATAAATTCCAGTAGAATTCCATATTGTAATAATTATAGCTAACCAGCCTAACAGATTCCGGAAAGATTCAATTTTGCCATCATTCAGGATAGATTTTGCAAAACTCTTTGTATTCACGAAATTCACATTGCAATAATTTCGAAAATTTTGCCTAACCCTTTGAATTCTAAAGAATTCATTATTCTTGATAATTTAAAATAAATTTTGCAATATACTTTAATTCTGAAGAATTTTACAAACTATAATTCCAAGGCACAATAGTGTCATTTATTTTAGATTCTTGAAAAATCTATATTTATTTATTTCTTCTTGTTAAATTTGATCATTTTTGTACAAATTTTATTAATTTTTTTGTTCTATTATTTTCAGAATATGTCTAATCTCACAAAATTAGAATTTATTTGCCCTTGATATTTAGAGGCAACAACTACTTATCACAGATTTTAAGCCATTTGAAATACATAGATGCTTGAACCTAGGAGAAATCATCAAAAACTAATAGTGCATCTCTGCGAGGATCGCGCTAAAGAGCATAAAATTTTCATTCGCCATCATCTTGATGAAAGTCAAAGAATGAATACATAGTAAAAGACCCAGCTGGTCCTCTAAACGAGTTTAAGACGATATGACCACTAGAAAGCATTAATACTCCCAAAAGCGAAAATATGATTAGGTACATACTTTGACAGGCTTTAAGATACGTGCGCGAATACAATTGACTTTATTTAAGGATAAGTTAGCAGTTAAAGCTTTGCGAGGAGAACATCACTGATGAGGATATGCTCGAAAAAACTTTTACCACTTTTCACGCCTCTAATGTGCTCTTGCAGCAGCAATATAGCGAGCGTCGATTTACTAAATATTCTGAACTGATTGCATGTCTCTTTGTGGCTGAAATGAATAATGAGCTTTTACTTCAAAATCATCAATCTCGTCCTACAGGGTCTAAAGCATTTCCTGAAGAAAATGCTACTTTTGCATCTCCCCATAGCAACAGACAAGGGCATAAAATGGGCCGACTATGGGGAAAGGACGAGGACGTGGTGGTGGTCAAGGCGTGGCACGTGGTAATAATTCCGGACATCATATCACGGTCCCTTCAAAATAAGAAAGGCAATTCCAATCAAAGGAAAATTTTGCCAAATCCACAAGCAACCATGGCGGTAATAAACCAGCGCCCAGCCGAGATAATACACCGCTATAGATGTGGCATGGGTCATTGGTCGCGTGCGTCGTGCGACCAAACATTTGGTTGATCTCTACCAAGCCTCGATCAAAGACAAAGCGAGAATATTGAAGTCAATTTCTTGATGATGATGGTGATGGATGAGTGGATTTGACCCACTTTGATGTTTCTGATTTCTTTGAGGATCCTACTGGAAATATTTCCCATCTAATTGGTGATGGGCATGTCAATTCTGATTAGTTCTTTTATTTATTTTCTTATGTAATTCCTTTTCCACACAGAACCTTTCAATGTTTTAGTAGTATTTCGTTTTTATTAATCTCTAAACCTTATTTTTATATATATCTTTGAAAAAACATGGATGCCTCTACCAACTTGACACCTCGAGTCAAAATCCTTTGGAGATATTTGTACGCGGCGTGCACAACTCATTATTCTCCGGCCGAAAGAAGTATTTTCCTGATTAACATTGGCCGCTACAATGTTACTCTTATTAGGTCTTGTCAGCCTAATTGAGGGCTCATTAGAGCCCTTTATTATTCTACGGTGGCCTTTATTCTCCACCTTGAGATGCCGCACTATTTCACCCGATCAAATCACGATTTACTTGGGTTTTAAAGATATCCCATTGGAATGGATACCATCCTAGAAACAATGAAGCGTGAAACTCTTGAATTTCTCCTCATTAATGCAACTCATGATGGAAAAAATGTATTACGGAAAAATCTGATCATTAGAATGTGGTTTATTTCTGCCACCATTAACACTCTTGGATCTTATGCAGTGAACCCGAGTTCGATAACTCAACCCCATCGTTCTATGGCATGAAACGACTTGGTCATCGAAGCACCTCGTGCTTAGGCGAATACTTCACAGTCTAATGGTGTTCCTTGACCACTAATCATATATCGGTCATCGATTACAAGCATCTTGCTTGTACTCAAGGAGCGTTTATCACTCGACCTTCTTCCCTCCAAAGTCGATTGACACTCCTCGATTCCTAGACGTATTGAGAGACATTGTGGACTTATCAACCCGACCGGTGGACCCTTTCGGTTACTTTATGGTTCTTGTTGATGTATCCACTTTCGTTAGTCTCATGTTGCCTTCTTTACACTAGGAACCTTGCTTATGCTCATTTACTTGCACAAATTATCAAACTCCGTGCACATTTTCCTGATCATCCTATTAAGACTATCCGTTTGGATAATGTTGGTGAATTTTCCTCTACAGCTTTTCATGATTATTGCATGTCCTTGGGTATAGAGTTGATATCACATTGCTTTCGTACCCATACTCAAAATGGACTAGTTGAATCTTTCATTAAGCATTTGTAATGGATTGCTAGACCATTACTCTTAAGAACCAAATTACCTTTATCTTCTTAGGGGCATGCCTTACTGCATGCTGTAATTGAATCCGTCTTCTTCCTATTGGTGATCATGATTTTTCTCCTTCTGAATTGTTTGGGTCTGACCAAATATTTCTTTATTCGTGTCTTTGGTTGTACGGTTATCCCTATTCCTCGAAACAACGTTACAAATGGGTCCTCAGTAAATGGGTATTTATGTAGGTTTTTCTTTACGCATCGATTATCCATTACCTTGAGCCTTTAACGAGGAATCTTTATTACCGTTTGCATATTGTCATTTTTGATGAATCTGTTTTCCCGCCATTAGGGAAGATAAGCCAAGTCCCAATAAATGGGCGTGAAATTGCTGGAATACACCGTCATTGTTGTATCTTGGTATCATACTAAATAGTCCCGAACTAGAAGTTCAAAGAATCATTCATTCACGAGGATCTTGCGAATCGATTACGGATGCTCTCAGCAGTCGAATAAAGTACTAAAGTCACATATTCCAGGTTGTTAATGCACGGCCTATATTGCAGAATCCCTATAGGGGATTCGGAAATGCTATAAGCGATTACAATAAACCACGTCCAAAGCGTGGAGAGCGTCGGATCTAAGATTCTTTACGAGGAAAGAAAATCTAATAAGTTGCCCCTCCTGTAGAGAGTACAATTTTGATGAAATTGCTCCTGAAGAGCCTATTACAATACAGTCAGCTCCTGTTGAGCCAAACACATTACAAGGGTTAAAGGAGCGACTCTGAGTGGGAAATAATGACCCGATTATCTCTATAAATGAAGAGATCTCACATAAATTATATGAATCGAGAGAATGTGGGATGAAGTAGACATACTCTTGTCAGCATTCTTTTTCTTTCCAAGTGGCTAGGGTCATCATGCAAAATAACGATCATCGGGAACCTGAAAGCTGTAAATGAATGTCGAAATCGAGCATGATTAGGAAAAATGAAAAGAAACGGTCGAGCGACTTGAATTGTTTAGCTAAAAGGAGAGTATTTGGACAGTAGTTCCAACACACGAAAATGTTAAACTTTGTTGGATATAGATGGGTCTTTGTAAGAAAGAAATGAAAATAATGAAATTGTGATATAAAGCTCGCCTTGTTGCACAAGGTTTTTCATAAGACCGGTATTGGTATGAGAGACATATTCACCAATAATGGATGCAATCACCTTTAGATATTTAATACATTTAGCAGTTTCAGAAGGACTAGAAATGCATTTGATGGATGTTGTCACAGCATATTTGTATGGATTCATAGATAGTGACATATACATGAAAATCCCTGAAGGATTTACATTTCCTGAAGCAAAATTTTCAAAACCACGTGGTATGTATTCAATAAAGTTGCAACGATCCTTATAATCTGGTCGAATGTGGTACAATCGTTTGAATACATACTTATTGAAAGAAGGATATGTAAATAATTCAATCTGCCCATGTGTATTTATCAAGAAAACATAAGTCAGTTTGACAATTATAGCAGTATATGTGGATGATTTGAATCTAATATTATGTTTTCCGAATCGAGAGAGTCTGATGCAATGATCTTTGTAGGGGTGTATAAAATTACCAAGTGTCATATTGTAGTATCTTGGGTAAAGTGGAAATGAAGTTTATGGAACCCGGAAATTTGTGGTATTAAACCAAGGGTACAATGGTCATTAAGCAAATGGATATGGAAATTAGAAACAAATTAGAGATGGGCCATAGTAGAAATTGAATAAGTTACAATTGTAATAATTAAAAGATGAGGGTTATTTACAATTAATGGGAAAGTTGATATTTTAAAAGAAGAAAATTAAAACAAAATTTCATTTTGGTCTCAGGTTGCCACTAGCAAACCAGGAGGAAGGAGGGAATGAAGAGGAAGAGAAGGAAGAAGGAAGAGGAGAGGTTCAAAAATCAGGTATGCCTTTGTCTTAGAATCAAGTGTATTGGATTTCTAGGGCTTTGGTAAGGAGAATTGATGTTCCTTTGGTCTAGGTTTTGTGTAATGGTCACAAAAACCTTTGAATTGTTGGGGTTATGAGAGTAAAACCTCAATTGATGTAAAAGAAACTTGGAATCATCAAATTACATGATGTGTAGAAGAATTGGTGGACCTTAGGTAGTGTTCTTGGATTTTTCACCTAAGGTTTTGTATTTTGAGGTTCCAAAACACCAACTCACATGTTGTGGAGTTGTTTTAGATAAATTCAAGTTGGTTTTGGTGTTGTAGTTATAGAAGTTATATGGAGTGAATTGGCGAGTGGGAGAATAAACAAAATCCTGGGCATTTAGTTGTCTTGTACCGGTACTTTGAACTGTGTGGTACATTTTGATTGGTCATTTTTGGCCACTTGTGTACCGGTCTGAAGTTAGACATGTGGGGTACATCTGTTCTAATTTTCTGTTTCAACCGAGTTTTGTATTTAGCCGCTAACTTCCTCATTTCTTATCCGATTTGAGTGATTCAAGTGGATACATAAAATAGAATTCAAGGAGAACAAAACTTAAGAAGTAGGCATCGTCAAATTATGATCTTAAGTGGCCTAAAAATTCACTCAAAGTGGGGCCATGTGCAAGAAAAATTCCTGCATCAGCTTTGGACATAGAGTAGTCGGGTTGTTTGAGGACGTAACTTGAGTTTCGGTGCTCCGGGTGGGTGATTCAGTTGGAATGGGAACCCTTAGCACCTTAGCTTTAAGAGTATGAAGGGTGTGACTAAGTCTAGGAATACGTTAAGTTATGCGATTGGTTGTCGTCGTATTCGTTTGAGTGTAGGTTAAAAGTAAAGGCGGGATAAGTGTGGGCGTATCGAAGTTAAGCAAGCAAAGAGAGGTGAGTGTTCTAAACTCATTTTTTCCAAATACTGATTAATATTATTATTATAATTATAAATTGTTTACTGCGGTATTTCATGGTTTTAGATAAACCATTTTCAGAAATAATGATGAATTAGAAAGCAAGCAAATGGTTTTGAAGTTAAACCATTTTTTGAAAAGAAAGCATTGGTTTTAAATGTAAAACCATAATTAAGCAAGTAAGCAAGTAAGCAAATGGTTTGAAAAGTTAAACCATTTTGATGTAAGCAAATGGTTTAAATTGTAAAACCATTTTACAAAACAACGAGCAAAGAAAGTTTGTGAGCAAGGCCTTACTGGATTTTAGCGAAGCAAGCTGGTCGGAGGTATCCGTGCGTGCGGTGGTGTTGGGATTTCATACATGCATTGTAGTTTGCTTTGGTGGCAAACTTAGGACATACATCATGCATTTAAAGGAGGCAGGTGGCGCGTGCGGGGTATATATAAGATTATGAGCTCTAACTAAGTATGGTGATGGTGACCACAGAGGTAAATTCCACCATACACCTAAAGGTGACGCGGACAAAGGTCCTTCCACCGCAACGAGACAAGGTCCTTCCACCGGCACGGTTGAGCACAGGTTCCCGTGTTCACTAGGGTATAGCAAGCAAAAATAGGCCTCCATTGGTTGATGTTTTACAAACATGATATACAGTTTTGAAAAATCAACCATTGGTTCCCGGTCGCCAAGGCTTCCTGAAGCTTCAAATGACGGTTGAGCGAGCTCAGTTTAGATTTCAAAAGCGATCGGTTGAGCCAAGCTCCGTGGGTTTTATTTTCAAAGCATTAATTCGAGCTCAAGCTCCCATTTTTATGAAAAAGTTTTGAGAAACTTTTTAAAGCAAAATTTGTGAAAGGTTTAAGAAACTTTTCAAGCATGATAAAACAAGCAATGAAAAAGTATGAGAAGTTTTATAAACTATGTAAAAATAAAGAGTTTTACAAGCTTTTTAAGAAAAACCCAAAATAAAGCAAGCAAGTACAAAGCAAGCAAGCAAAGAAAAGTTTTGAAAACTTTTAAAGCAAGCAAAGCAAAGAAAAGCTTATGGAAATAATTGTAAAAGAGGTTTTACATTTTTTGAGATGTTTCAGGAAAGCAAAACCTTTTATAAGCATCGCTCCATAATTTCGTTTAGCTCATTGGATTTCCATTTAAAAACTATTTTCGGTACATGTCTACGCCAAGGCTGTTGCGGACCTGATAAGTTTGTCACGACATCAGTATAAGTCTTTGTGTATTAATTATATTTGTAAGAACATACTTTGAATATGTATAATGGGACATATGCCGACCAACCCACATAGTTAGTTGTGAAATCATGTTGGTATCTTTGGTTGCCATGTTGGATGTTGGATACCATGTATATTGGATGTATCTGAGTTTGGAATTATCTTATGTACGGCGGAGTCATCATGTGAGAAATTTTTCATTGCTAAGATTTTACCCAAATCCTAAGTTGAAAAAATAAAAGAAAATTTTTATATACAAGGTAAACCAGCCAGATAAACGGCTTCCCACAGGGAGTTTCTAGTCAGTTAGGGGTAATGGTGGGTTTATGGAGTGGCGGCTTATACCATATTTGGTAGGGGTGGGGGTGTGTCGGCTTGTTAACTCCAGTTGGTACTTGAGGATGCTTCCCTAAGGACCTTAAGCTCTTGAGTGACGGGTTTCAAATCCTAACGGAGCGAAAGAAACCTGACGGGGGATATCCAAGTGAGTGAGAGACCATCTAAGGACCGGGGTGACCGATGGAGGCTCCACTGCGGGTGAGGCGGGGTGGGGATACTCACAATAAAGGCGCCTTTATTGAGGCCCGCCCCACGAGTCCCGCCCACTTAGTGGTCTCTCCCTTCCACGAGATGCGTATGGCAAGTCCCGATTGCTTTTGCTTTCGCGCCAGCGAGGTTCGAACACGACCACGGGGACGCCCATTGAAGTGGGAGGCGGTTTCTCGGCCTACCAGCCCGAGGCAGTGGGACTTCTTAGTAACATTATGCAGTAGGTGGGAGACCACTAAGTGGGTGGGACCCGTGGGTGGGGCTCTCACAAATATGGACCCCTGAAGGGCTTCTAGAAACTACTAATTATTTAAAGAAGGAATTTGAGATGAAAGATCTAGGTAAGACTAGATATTGCCTCGGCCTGCAGATCGAGTATTTCTCAAATGACATTTTTGTCCATCGATCAACATACACTGAAAAAGTCATGAAGCGCTTTTACATGGACAAAGCCCATCCCTTGCTCCCCACATGGTTGTAAGATCCCTTGAAGTGGATAAAGACCCATTTCGTCCTAAAGAAGATAATGAGAAACTCCTTGGTCTAAAAGTACTATACTTAAGTGCAATTGGAGCATTAATGTATCTTGAAAATTGTACAAGGCCAAACATAGCCTTTTCAGTGAACTTGCTTGCAAGATATAGCACAGCGCTTACTCTTAGGCATTGGAACGAAGTAAAACATTTGTTGAGATACCTTCATGGAACAAGTGATATAGGGCTCTTTTATTCGAAATCACAAAACCCGAGTTACTTGATTATCTTGATGCAGGATATCTTTCGGATCCCCCATAAGGCTCGATCCACATTCAGGGATATGTATTTACTTGTGGCGATCTTCTGTCTCTTGAAGATCATTAAGCGAGCCATGGTTCTGACCTCCTCGTCATTGAGCTATTAGCGATACATGAAGCTGACGAGTGCATGTGGTTAAGATCCATGATTCAACATATTCGTGACTCTTCGTAGTCTCTCACATTTCAAACACGGCAACATCATTATATGAAGATAATATCGCTGTATTGCACTTCAGCGGATACATCAAGGAGACAAACCAAACATATTTCTCGAGTTCTTTCACACGCATGAGCTTAAAAACAATGGTGAGATTGATATACAGCAAATCAGGTCTAGTGATAATCACAAATTTAATTCACCTAAAGGCATTACCTCTTCATGACCTTGAAAATTTCTCATGAGTGGGAATGAGAAGGCTGAGATCTCCCAAATTGAAATGTCTGACATCGAAGTCTTGAATCTTTCAGGAGTCGCATCTTTCTTTTCGCTGAGTTTTGTCAAGTGGGTTTTCTAGTAAGGTTTTAACGAGTGGTCTCTTTCAAAATACGTATACTCTTTTTTCCTTCTTAGGTTTTGTCACTTGGGTTTTATAATGAGGTTTTATTGAGCGTCTTTGATGTTGTGAGATATTCAAGGGAAGTGTTATAAATATTTTAATGAATGGCCAATCATTATAGAAGGTCCTTTGGTTTTTCTCATGTATTTGGCTTTTAAATTTTATAAGCGCATAAATAGGCCTTATTAAGAGTGGAATGAAGATCCTCTTGAGATTTCTTATGTCTCACGCCTCGCTATTTATTCACATTACAACACACCATATTTTCAAATTTTAAATTAGCAAAATATGAATTTATATAATAATTAATTTTCATATATTAAATATATTCAAAACTATTTTTGTGTATATTTAATTTATTTTTCAAAAATTATTATTTTCTTTTTATTAGTTTATTTTATTTTCATATATCTGCCTTTACTGCGCTCATGCTTTTTAATTTTCATATCTCTAAAAAAAATTAACCCACCTACTCAACTCCTCTCATTCAATGTCCACATACCTAGCAATTAATGTTTCAAAATTTAAAACATAAGATATCCCACAAACATAAGGGTTTTAAAGATTTGAATCTTAATAAAAATAATTTATTATATTATAATAAAGTACTTAATTATTAAAAAAATCCCTTATCTCTAATCCAACCACACCTATTCTCTCTCCACTATTTATAATTGAACGTATAGAAAAAATCCTCATTCCTACCTTCTCTCTCGTCTCTTCTTCTTCCTCTTTTTTTATTTTTATTTTTCTTCCATATTTCCCTTCCCATAATTCACACACTTCTAGTTTATACACAAAGAAAAATGCCTCTTTGATACCCCAAATTTTAGCTAGGTTCGTTTTTCTTTTTATTATCTTATTTTTATTATTTTGCTTTATTTTTATTCGAATTGGCTTGATTTTAGAGTTGGGTGTTGGAAAGAAGAAAAATAAAAATAAGGAAATTTTGGAATCTGAAGAGAGGGAGGGACTATCAAGTGAGGCCCTAGAAAGAAACTTAGATGGGAGGCGACTTGAAGGGATTTAAAAATATATTTTAAATAAAATTTTAATATTTCTACAAAATTATTTTAAATTATTACCTAAGTTTATTTATTTATTCATATATACTATATATATATATTTAATAATAAAGAAATAGAAATAAAGTAAAATGACAAGTTGTTGTGTACTATAATTTTGATTTGAAGCTTCATATGAAGTTCAACCCACTGCAATAAACAACTCAAGAGGATGTCGATCTAAAGGTTTATTTTTCAAAGACTAATATTTGTTTTTTCAGTCCATAAAATTTTAAATTAAAAGAAATGATTAAATTACTATGTAGTAAATATTGAAAGAAAAACAAGTGAAAGAACAACCATATAAAGAGGTTTGGAAGAACACCTGACATGTGAGCCTCATGGGTCCGCTTGTCACAGCAATAATGCGTTACCATCGATTGAGGGGATATATTTAAAAAAAAAAAAAAAGAGAGAGGAGAAGTTGGACTATTTCGATTCTGGCCTTTATGAGAAAAAAAAATCCCTAACAAATGCAGTTTAATAGTTGCCCTATTTGTCAATCAGTCTGGCTTTGCCCTCAACTAGAAGTCAAGCGATTGGAGAATTGGGTAGGAATTAAATTAACCTACTCGTGTCACTTAATGTAAATTCATCCTCTGTTTTTATTTGTTATTCATATAAATAAAAAACCTAATTATTAATATGATTAATCAAATATTTGATTAATTATTTTCTTGGGTAATAATTTATCGGTTTTTGGTTAATAGAATAAAATAAATACAATTTTAATTTCATAATTATATATTAAAATTAAAATTACAATTATTATAAATACAATAAAATACAAAGAAAAATAAATAATTATAATAAAATAAATAAAATTTTAATTTCATAATTATATATTAAAATTAAAATTACAATAGTATTATAAATAAAAATAAAAATACAAAAGAAAAAAAAACAAATAAATTATAATAAAATAAGTAAAATTTAATTTCATAATTATATATTAAAATTAAAATTACAATAATTATTATAAATAAAAATAAAAAATACAAAGAAAAAATAAATAAATTATAATTACTCCTATGGCCCACTCAACTCTCTCTGCCACTCCACTCTATCACTTATAACGGGTCCCACTCAACTCTCTCATTCCACTCAAAAGCCTTCATGTGCTCTTCCATCTTTTTTTTTCCTTTTAAACATAATTTTCATATGTATATACTATTTTCGAAATTCTATTTATTAAAAAAAAATTATTCTCTCCAAAAAAAATAAAATAACATTATTTTCACTTTTCATATATATTTCCTTTTCTGAAAAAATCCTCATATATATATATATATATATATATATATATATATATATATATATATATATATATATATATTACAATTACTGAAAATCTATTGTTTAAAATAAATTTTATTTTTAAAAATTATAATAATCTATTTGTTTAAAAAATAAATTTTATTTTTTAAAAGTATAATAATTTTTGTAGCTCCGTGGTTAAGGATTGGATGAGGTTAGGAAATGATTAGGTTTAAGTCTTGTAAAATACTACAAAATTATAATACAAAGTGAACAAATGTAAAAAAGTACAACAATTTTTACTTAAATTTTATTTTAATATCATAGGTAATTAATGTATTAAAATAAATTAGCTTTTACTATAAAAATATATTAATTTGTAATAATTAATCTTTTATAAATAAATGGAGACTATTATTTTAATATATATATATATATATATATATATATATATATATATATATATATATATATATATATATATATATATATATATATATATATATATATATATAATTGTATAATAGTAAATCTAAGCTCCAAATAAAAAAATATTAAGCCTAAACTTAAAATAAAATAACAACATTAAAACATAGATTAAAAATATAAACATATTTTAATTTTTGTGACTAAAAATTAGTACAATCATTTTTAAGAATATCTAACTTTAATTGCAATATTTAAAAGTAAGAAAAGTAAAATTTTAAAAGTGTTGAAAACAATGATATCAACCATAAATACATTATTATGTTTTGTTATATATATAGTGGTGCGCAGCTTCTAACAAAGTTACTTTTAATTATAAACAATGTTACTATTTTAGTTCTACTTTTTAGTTATTAGCTTGTGTGTTCTTTTCTAATACCATGTTTAATGTGCAAATTGGAAGGGTAATGACTGATGTAGTAGTTGAATGCATGAAATTTAAATAAAACCTTTTACGTTGACTTATATTATCATAAAAATTTATTTAATAAAAAATAGTTATTTATTTTAAATATCAACACATGTAATATGATAGAAAATGTAAATTTATAGTAACAATTTAATACATTTTTTTATTTAACTTCAAATATTGCTTTTAAAAATTAAATAATAAAAATTATCATCACTAATTTTAAACTGAAAAATTAAGAGGATTCACATTTTTAATAGTATTTTCCATTTTTTTTTAAAAAACTAGTTTCAACACATGTGGATAATTTTTCTTATTTTTATATTTAATTTCAGTTCAAAATTCCAGCCACAAATACTTTTAAGATTTTAGGTTTAATGTTGTTGTTTTGTTTCTTGATGGCTTGACCCGGGTAACGATATATTTGAAATAGTACGGTGGCGTTGTAGCCACAACGGGTTTCTGACAGAAGCTCCGTGTAGTGGGTTCAGGAGGTTTGAAGTTTTACAGCGTCTCTTATTTGAAGTTGAAAATTATTTGAAACATGCAAACAGTATGCAATATATGAATAAAAAATAAAACAGTGTTGTAATTTTGAATTTAAACTTTATTGAATTTGGAAAACCTGACACTGTTGAAAACTTTTTGATCAGGGAAAGGCTTTTTGCGAGTGAAACTGAGAAATTTAGGAACAGAGAACACCGGAAGTTGTTCTAACTTTCTCTTTCTCTGCTCAAAATACAATCTGCCTAACAAGGAGACATCCCCTCCTTATATAGGAAAATTCGAACAGTATGTTTGAAATAGGTGGATTTAAATAAAAATTTGATGTCGCGCGTTGAGATCATGTGATTTGAAAAAGTAAGGAATCTTTATCTACTTTTGAAAAGTATCCTGCTTTTGGAGATAATACGGCACATCTTTACGCAAGTGGAGCTTCTTTTTGGAAATGGGAGACATGCTGTCAACTTCTGTCAATTCTTCTTTTTAAGTAATTAAAAATCTGTCACACCATTTATATGACCTCCTCTTCCACTCTTCATCAAATGCAATCGGTAGGAAGCGTGAAAGTTTGATCTCTTGGGACTTGGCTGTGCTTTCTACGAAATGAGGCTTTGAAGATATTGACATGCAAACTACTCCCGAGGAGTGGGTAGTAGCACATGTCTTGGATTTTCTTTGGAGGAAGGTTGTCTTCAACTTTAACATTAATCAAAATCATAATCTGAGTCCCCAAGTGTGTGAGTTTGGATAGTGTTTAAGTAAACCTTCTTGGATCTTTTTTGAGATAAGCTTGTATCTTTGAATTTGGAAATGAGTTTTGTAATTAGGTACAGCGAGGTTAGGACCAAATAGGTACCTTGGGCACTTGAAGTTGTGGGCTTTTCAACTTGGGCTTTTGTCTTGGTCATTTTGTTGTGACATCAGTTTGGGACAATTTTGAGCGGCGACATTTTGTCTGAATTCCTAAGTGAATCTGCGAGGGGATAGAACTTTGGATGTGAACGGTGGTCTGAAATCCAATAAAGAATCAAGGGATCCTTAATTGAGAACAAAAGAAGAGTGAATAGCTATGTCCAGAAGGGAAAAAGCTTTCACAGTTTGATTTGAAATATTCAAAACTTTTGCTAATTTCAGGACAGAAAATGTATGAAGTAGCTCCCATAAAAAGTACTATTCCACAGAAACCCGGTTGGAAAGTGTGACCTTCGAAGCCCCGGGGTCAGTTGGTACAAGGTCTGACTGCGGAATCTAGTGGTGGTCGGGTTGCAGCCGCCACTAGAAAATCGGGCGGGAGTCTCGGCTGTGCGGGGCTGAATCTGAATCCTGTAAATAGCACGCATTTACACATCCCCAGGCAATCCGATATGTCTTGATATATATCGATATGTTGTCCATGAGTAATAATGCCTCTTGGGCTCGTAAACCAATACTCTATAAAAAACATACCCAACTATTCTCCAATTATCTCAGCCGTTTCACCAGTTGATTTACCTTCCCTCTGACATATATTAGCATCTACAGGCTAATACATGTATGTCTGGCAAAAAAAACATCAAGCCCTGGCAGGCTTCTTCAAAATGGATTGTCTCCTCGGCTCCATGTACGAAAAATAAGGGGTCCCACTTTGACGGGGTGAGCTAAAGCTCGATAGGAATGTCATACCACTAAGTGGGCTACTCACCACTAAGTCTGATCTGATGCCAAAGAAGCAAACAGCACTCAGTAAATGCATGATCACTGCTTGAATGTCACCATGATCACCCATGTCCCACGAGTCCTCAGGCTCGCTCAGCGCTTACTGGCGCGTGTGAGAAAATGTCATTTCAAAACAAAAATTTTGTTCTTGAAAATATACTACGAAGTATTCGGTAAAAGTATGGGACTATAGAAGTGAATTAGTTTGAGTGAGCTTTAGGAAGCAGTCCTGGTCCTCTCATCCGAGTGTTGGCCCATCTCCCGACTAAATTCTCGAATATCATCCTTTGAAATTCCTTTCACAAACATATTTGTTTTTACAAAGATACCTTGTCATGCACTCACACACACCTAATTAAATTTCTACGGTCACGTATGAAATACGTTATACTACCATTTTCAAAATCATTTACAATATGTCAATATGCATATTTTCAATCAACTACAATTACGCATGTAATTCCAACACTTCAATCATCACCCGATCTAGCTCTTGAGCAAATCATAAATCATCTCAATGGCTTATACTTTGCAATTTAATTCCATGCTGGTGTGTCATTGTATAACGCATTAATTGTGTATTAACACAATTAATTCCACTGTATGAGCGACTTCCACTGGTTCCTCTTGGTGGGCAAATTTCAATCCCATTCAGGTCTCTAATCACAGCGCATAATTTATCCAATAAATTGTCTGAAAACACCAAATTAGGTCCAAGCTGAGGAAGTGGGCTGTCCACGGGCAACCCACTCATCTATCGGTTCCAATTTTGAAAGCAGATTCCACTAACTAATCCGGTCTCTACCTTGACATAGAATTTAAAGCACAATCTCCAACACAAGCAGCCCACTGATTTTTCTGAACTTCACGGATTGTCCTAAAAGTCTCAAAATTCTAATTCAAGTCCCATGTTTAGGATCGATCAAGCGGCCCAATCAGGCCTTTTATACAAATTCATAGTTTAAGCATTATTGCCACTTACAAAACAGCCATACAAGTGCGGACAGGTGCGAGCAAAATTCTCTAAAAAATTCCAACAATTAGGTCCCATGTTTTGGGACGACTATATTATTCCGGCATTTATTCATCAAGCACATGATTTAAAGAAAATTCCAGAATTAAAGAGACCCCGAAACAGCCTCAGTTCTGGGCAGTCTCGGATGGTCAAGAATTCCCAATTCAACAATTCGGTCCCATGTTTTTGGGACCGATCATTCTTTCCACTCACACGGCCTCAAAGTAGCCGAAACATCAAGCAGCAAAATAGGGTAAAGCTCAGTAGGGAGAAATTCCCTACTCTTGGAGTTAGTCAGCTAAATCCAAGGGTCGCGCGTTGTCGCAGCGCGTAGAACGACTCCCTTCTTGCTCCCAGTGGTATGACGGTGGATTCATACGTATTTTTAGAGAGAAGTTTCTCTCTGGCATTCTCTAAAATGGTGGCTCTTTGGAAGAGATGAGTTCTTCCACGTTTTGGTTTGGCTTTGAGGAAGAAAGAGCGCTCTTGCTGTTTGTCCGTCTAGTCGCCATCGACCTTGAAAATGACCATTTTGTCCTCACATTCCAGTTGATATTGACACTACCTCGGCCGTCCGTTTCACTCCGTTTCTCACTCATACTTATAGTGCATGAGTACTTGTTATATCTTGTGGCCCAATTACTTCAGCGATTCGGCACGAAGGCGATGCCTCGAAAAGCGTCATGGGAACTCATTATGCCAAATGAGTGTTTGCGTCTTCAACTAGATATTCCAGAGCGATTCCAACTGATGCAATCCGTTTAGTCATCCGAGAGTCTAGAAAATTAATTACGGACTTTTAAGTAATTAAAATTTTTAATAATCAAAATTACGATTTTGCCACTTATTAAATTGGAATTCTCGGGTCTTACATTCTCCCCTCACTTAAAAATTCGTCCAGAAATTCCACGCCTGTCCCCACATCGATAAATGTGCATATGTACTTGCTTCATCTTTCAAGGGGCAGGTGTCGGTATGATATAGGCTAAGGTGCTGGTCTGACAACCCGATGGTTGTCATCTCATTCATGTCAAGCTGGCGTCAACAGCAACGTGCTCTGCAGCGCAGGTCATGCGCTTCCATTGTATTTCGACCTCACAGAAAAAGTCAAATCCTACTCCGCATCTCCCCAGGGAATTTTCCATCATAATGCGGCTTTTCTAAAGCCTCGACCTCTATCTTATTTGTGAAGCTTGTATCGGATAAACTATCACACAAGATGCATTAATGAATGAACATGATCGTCAATTTAACCTTCAGCTAGTCAATTGCGAGAGTAAAGGCGTACCATACATATCAAATAATCTGACGCTCGATCTACAATACCATGAGATCTCTTCTAGGACAATCTGCGCCTCATATGTAGAGTGCGTGACTTAATGGTAACACGTCATACCTTGGCTGACCCAGAGACTCGACTGTGAATCCACGTAGTGGAGCCTCGACCTACCTTTCGACCACGCTATGTGGCGTCGATATCTGTCTTGTATCTCGAGAACAAACAAACCCAGATCATTAATGTCTGCATGCTTAGATTAATATCACCTTAGTGCATTTACGCATTTAAAATATTGTTTTCAATAAAATTTTATTTTCAAAAATTTATTTTAAATTATTTTAAGGAAATTTTATCAATTTATTTGATTTTATTTAATTAATAATTTTTTTTTCGAAAATTTATTTCTGATAGACAGTATTCATTGTAACTGAAAAATCACAGAAACCGACGAACGCAAAGTAAATTACTACAGCAACCCCGCCCAGTAGCCAACCCAGCCTTGCCACGAAGCTGCGCCGAACCCACGCCAATGGCCATTTCCCGCGTACCCTGCCGCGCCGCGTACGCATCGCGCGCCCTACGCGCGCCGCGCCGTCGCGCCTGCCGCCGTCCGCGCGCGCGCCCATCCGCGCCGCGCCGCGCCCGTCCCGCGCCGCGCGCCATCCCTCCGCCTGCCCGCGCCTTGCCCGCCTTCTTGCGCTGCACTTCTTAGCGTCGCCGCGCCGCCTTGCCGCTCGCGCCGCCACGCCCTCACGCCTAGCGCAGCGCCCGGCTTCTTTGCACCGCGCCATGCGCTGTGCCTCACAGCGCCATGCAAGCGCCCTGGCACACGCCAGTAGCCTTCAAGCCTATTGCCATGACCAGCCAGCCTCATACTTTCGACAGGCGATGACCCATTTCCAATTTACGCACCATTTTTTTTTTTTTAATTTTTTTTTTTTTCTGTGCTGGAAAGTACCAAAAAATATATTTATTTATTTTCTTTCGTTTTCGATGCAGCGCGATAAATTTATTAAAATTTATTTCATCGATATTATTATTATTTTTTTCATTCTGACCGACGAATAAATTACTTAAATTTATTTTACTTATTTCTTGTTCGGTTTACACATTTGTAAACTCAGGTTTAATTTTTTCAACATGCTGTATGCTATCTACCTAAACACCTGAAACATTCACATCACACATACCACATGTCAAACACCCCAAACACATACATTCAACCATTCATCAATCCACATGATCACCACAAAACACACATCACGTGTCCTAGTTTTGTTACATTGCTCTCTAGGTAATCTCATACCTAAATAGAGACATCAGACCACACCTAGCGGTGATGTTCTATCTCTTAAAGATTATGGCCTAAGCTCGAATCCTCCATCATGACTTCCACCTACCTAAGTTCCACATCAGAGCCACCTAGTGGTAGTGGATACCCAAAACCACTGGCTCACACAGGTGGTATACCTAGCTCGTGCAGTGTGAAGTTTGGTATCGGATTTCAACGCCCGGTAATCCTAACCGGAACCTTTACACTCTGACTACATATCACAGGCCCATGCGGCCACGCTCTGGTGTCGCATGCCCTTGGCTGCGGTACGAGTGGCGCTGAGAGCCGGTCAGTTGACTACCGTCGACACATGGAATCTGAGTGGTGGTCGGGTTGCAGCGCCACTTTAGAAAATCGGGCGGGAGTCTCCTTTGTGCAGGAGCTCTGCCCGAATACAAATCCACACAAATAACACCGCATTTACTGTCCCGAGAACAATCAGTATGTGCGATATATATCAATATATTCAATCACATGAGTAATAATGCCTCTTGGGCTCATAAACCAATCTCATAAAAAACATACCAACTATTCTCCAATTATCTCCCAATAATTCCATAGTTGATTTACTTTTGCACTTGTATATATTAACATCTACAAGACTAATACATGTATGTCGAAAAACATCAAACCCATAGAAGCTAGAAGCTAGCTTCAAAATCGATTGCTACTCGGCGCTCCATGTACTGAAAAATAAAGGGGGTCACGACGGGAGCTAAAGCTGATAGGAGGAGAATCGCCTAAATTGAGTACACTCACCACCTAAAGTGCGGTCTGATGCTCCAAGTAAACAGCGCTCAGTAAATACCTTGATCCTGCTTGGATATACACATGATCAGCCGTGTCACCGAGTCCTCCCTTAGAGCTGTTCACGCTACTAAGCCACGTATGAGAAAATAATCATTTCAAAACAAAATTTTGTTCTTGAAAATATGCAAAGTATTCGGTATTAAAAGTATGGGACTACCTCAGGAGTGGGTGGTTGGTGAGCTTTAGAAGCAGTCATGGTCCTCATCAGAAGTGATCTGTTGGCCCACGTCTCCGGCGCGATTCTCGGGAATATCGTCGCTGAAATTCCTTTCACAAACATATTTGTTTTAAAGATACGCGTAAATGCCTTTCAGCAGCGCAATTACAGGCTCTTGGTCGTATAGAAAATGCAGTATGCCATTTGAAATCATTTACAATATGTCGATATGCATATTTTCAATCAACTCTGATTACACGCATGTAATTCGACACTTCAATCATCGCTGATCTAGCTCTCTTGAGCAAATCATAATCGTCTCGATAGAGCACCTCATGATTTAATTAAGTATGGTGTGTGGGTGTATAACACATTAATTTAATGTATTAACCTAATTAATTCCACACAACGCAAACTGACTTCTACACCGGTTCCTCTTGGTGGAGCCGTTTCCATCCATTTCGGTCTCCTAATCCTGCTTGCATAATTTATCCAATAGAATTATCCTGAAACACCCGGTCGGTCCCAAGCGGGAAGTGGGTTTGTCCACGAGCTGACCCACTCATCTCTATCAGATTTAATTTTTTGAAACCGATTTCCATAACTAATCCAGGTCTCATACCTTTGACATGAGATTTAAAGCACAATCTCAACACAAGCAGCCCACTGATTTTTTCTGAGCTACGGATTGTCTAAAGTCTCCAAAATTCCCACAATTCAAGTCCATGTTTTGGGATCGATCAAGCGGCCCAATCGACCTTTTCATACAAATTCATGATTTAAAAAGCATGTACCACCCAAACAGCCCTCTAAATTCTGGACAGTCACGACCAATAAACAATTCTCTAAAAAAATTCCAACAATTCGGTCCCATGTTTTGGGGCCAGACCAACTCTTTAAATTCAGGCGTTTATTAGCATCAGCGCATGATTTAAGAAAATTCCAGAATTAAAGACGAAACAGCCCCACCAGTTCTGGGCAGTCTCGGATGGTCAAGAATTCCCAAAGAATTCAACAATTCGATTCCATGTTTGGGACCGATCAAAACCTTTTTCAACGGCGCCAAGTAGCAAAAAGCATTAATATGACTTGAATCAGGAGTAAAACTCAAGTAAGGGAGAAATTCGCCTCTTGGGTTGTAAAGGCTTCTTCGCAAATCAAAGGTCAGCGTTGTCCTTGGCCTTTATTAGAACAACTCACTTCTTGCTCAGTCGGCCAGCGACCCGATTGATTCAGTAAGTATTTTTAGAGAGAAGTTTCTCTCACAGCGTTCTGAAAATGGTACGGCTGCTGGAAGAATTCTGGTTCTTCACGTTTTGGTTGGCTTTGAGGAAGAAAGAAACGCTATTTACTGTTTGTCATGCAATTAAGCCATCATTGTGAAAATGATAATTTTGTCATACATTCCCAGGATTTGATGTTCGACCTTCATCGACCGTGCATTTAAATCGTTCTCTCGCTATCACGAAAGCTTATAGTGCGCGAATACGCTGTTATATGCGTAGCTTCGTCGCGTAGCCGTTCTGGCGAAAGCGCGTCGCGCCGAGCGTCACAGAACTCCGTACCGACCAAATTGCGAAATTTTACGTGCTAACTAGATATTCCGAGGCGATTCCAAACCGGTACAATCGTTTCGTCATCAGAGTCTGAAATTAATTACGGACTTTTAGCGTAATTAAGATTTCTGTAATCAAATTACGATTTGCCCTTATTCCAGTGGAATTTCTCGGGTCTTCTGAAAGGTTTTTTGAACTTTTTCATTCTTTCATTCCAGCTAAAACCGTGAATTTAGCTCGTACTGATACAAAAAGAACGATACCAAAGATTTTCAGCATCAGTATCTCAAAAGATCACATCAAAATTTAAAATCTTTACGCAGAAAATATTTTGATTCCAATCTTTCTCATTTTAAAATTTTTAAAATTTTCAGATTAATATGCAATGTCATTACCCCCGTATTCACGACACGAAATTTCGAACACCGTGATTCACGAGTACGACCGCACTTATTCGCCGTGCATTTCGTCGAATGAAATACTTATCATTTTCGTGGAAAATCTTTTCGATTTAATTTCAAATTAAACCTGATGTATGATCGTATTCTAAGATTTGGTAAATAGCAATCTATTTTCTTGGTAGGCAAAATTGCGAATTTGAGTGTTTATTTGATTTATGTTTTTCCCAACACCTAAACGATTTGAGGTTTGGTTTGTGCATCGTGATACGAGGCTTTGAAGTTGGTTTGATGCCTTTGTTTTTGCTCATTTTCCCCGTAAAAATTCATAAATAAATCGTGAAAAACATTTTGAAGAACTACAAAATTTAATATCAAAAGTCAAAACATATAAAATTACACATCCCAAAACTGCTTTTAACTAAATTTTGAACATCTTTTGTAAAATCTTTGGCACTTTTTGGTAATCAACCCTTAAAAGGAATTTTTTTGTTAAAACATCACTTCCTTGAATTTTAATGCATAAAAATACGAAATTCTTTGAACCTGTTGAATAATTCATCTGCGACTTCACCTAAACACCGAGCGAAATCTAAACAATTGAATGCTTTCGAAAATCTCGTCAAAACCACCATGAACCATATTTATGCAGCTGCCTGCCCCCATTATAGCAAGAGCTGATCTGATGAGCTAGATACCCAAGTCAGTTTAAGCCTTTAGAACCCAGATTCTCAATTGCTCTGTACCACCTGGTGTGTTCCTGCATCAAGGTACAAGACTTTCTTTAAACCTCGTAACAAAGCGCCTTAATCAAAATCCTGTTTCGGGCAAACCCAGCACAGTTGATGCTTACCTAAAAATCTTTGAAGTTGAGTTTTATCCGATTTCATCAGAAATTTATTAAAGAAAGTCAATTAGCTTTAGATGAGGGAGCTCTTGGTCAAATTTTTGATAAATATCAACCCAAAAAACTTAATTTTTGTTTTGGTTCCACCTTGACTTTGTTGCAGACCAAATGCCATTATCCCCTGACAATTTTTTGAAATATTTTGGGTTTGAAATGCTCTTCTATGGAATTAAAATACTTAACATCATCAATATATGCCAATAGAGAACTAGCGCATTCACTAATATCATCAACATGGCTTTAAATTCGTAAGGAGCATTTTTTAGACTGTAAACGCATTACATTCCACTCATAATGTCCAAATGAACTCTAAATGCTGCTCGTATCTATCTTTAGGCTTAATCAATTTGCCAAAATCCGCATTTCATATCAAATTTTGAAAATTGTTGTACTTCTATAAATCCTTTTGAAATTCTGAATCTTCAATAGTACGACAATTTCAATCTACTCAGAGGACCTTTATTCAATGGTTTTATAATTTATCACTAACCTTGAGTTCCTCTCATCTCTCCGCTGGGTTTTTCTAATACATAAAAACTTGTTATAAATCTGCATGGTGTTCTGACTGGTCTTTATTACTCATTCCAAGAGATCATTAATATTCTTTGCAAATATTCAAGAGTTCCTGATTCACTGAACATGTCCCCGCCTCGCCGGAATTTGTTTCTCATTAAAATATTATATGCCTTTTTCATATGGCAATATGTCCATATGTTGTTTTCTATTCCAAATGTATTTGGCATAAGAATTGTTGATTTTCTATCCTTCGCTTTTTGTACAAGTCTTTATTCCTTCTTGGATTTGATTCGATTGTAAATTTTTCTCGGGGCTTCTTATATTGTATTTCTTTTTGAAAGAAGAAATTTTACTTGTTTTTTGTTTTTGTTGAAAAGAAATGAAATTCGAACTCCTCGATTTATTCTCACTTCAACTCTCTTGGTGAATTCAAAAAGTTAAATTCTGATTTTACTGGCTTTAACCTTATCATCTATTTGAAAGGATAAAGGTACAGGAACTAGGTTCCAAACAATTTGATGGTTATATTTTTTAATAGGTGGTTAAAATGGGGTTTAATAATAAAATGCTCGCTTTTGCAACATGACCTTGTGGTATTTTGTATTGAACTCTCAAAGGTGATCAATGGAGTCACAAAGTTTCAGAAGTTTTTACAAAATACATAGGGACAATCCAACCTCTCAGATACACATATAGATCGTGTCCTGAATCACCAAAGCTTCAGTGCGCTTTATAATCGACTTAATCTTTTAAAGTTATTTTTGTATACCATCTTTGCTTTTGTACAATAGTCATACTAAAATAAAAGGTTTCAAATTCTTCATTTGTTTTCACCAAAAGCTTCTTTTTGAAACAAACTATTAATCTAACATTAACATTTTCTATAAAAGACTTTAATCCACTAATTGAGTTTTTATTTGTTTTACCTCTTGTTGTAAAACTGTATATAGTTGTCGGTCTGTTTTTATAATATTGTAATATGTCTTCATTTTTTGTGCTTAATCTTGATGCCAAATTTGCCTTAGTTTAGATTTCACAATTTGTCACCTAAAATTTTTTCAATAGAATGTCTTTGTTTCTTTAGTATCTTCACCTTTGACTCTTCAATACTAAACTCAATGCTATTGCTCGTCTGTTATCATGTTTATTTGACATAAACAATTTTTCTATTTTTTCTATTTTCAGACATATGCTGTTTGTGATTTATCGCGATGTGCCATTATTCTTAATGAATATTCCTTCTTCACATCCATAAACATTTACTTTGTTTTCACAATTGAAATTATGCTTTATCTCTTTTGACCATATTTTAAAACATCTTAATCCCTTTCTATGCCTTTTAAGATGTTTTTGATCTCACCAAAATTTGAGGCTTAACTTTTTATCAATTTCGTGAATTTTTATGTAAGGTAATTCTCATAGGTTTTTGATTTTCTTTTGCAAATTTGTGAGGGTGGGAATTGGTAATTTTGAACTAAAGATAAGAAGCTTATATTAAAAATAGAACTTCAAATCTTCAGAAGCTTTAAAGGATCTTTAATTTTGATATTGAAGCTTAAGTTGAGTACACATGTAACACCACCCCGAGAGCGCACAAAGATACACCGTAGGGGTGTATAAGAGTACCAAGTGTCACAATAGTATTTTGGAGATGAAATTAAGAAATTACAAAATTTTGAACCTGAATTCGGGGTACTTAAAATTATGGGCATTAACTGTCATGAAGAAAAATGATACAAAGCGATAATTAAGTTAGAGATTTAAAATATGATAAGTAAATTTCGTGCTGTGGATTCTCGTAATATTTAAAACGTTTGAGGACAAATTTGGTAATTAAGGAAATATAAAAGCTATGCATAATTACTAAGTTTAAATAGTAAAATAATAATAAATTGTCAAAAATAGTTCAGTGAAGTATCGAAAATTTCTGTGATCTCGATGATCTAAATGGACTACTCCGTTAGTCTGTCTCACAAATCTAGTGATTTAAGTTTCCTAGTCGACCCTAGATTACCGGAATATTTTACCAAAATTCCAGCCACGAAGCCTAGAGTGAAAACCCAAACGGATTGAAAACTAAAATTACTTCAACATTTGAATATTCATTCACACAGTAAAATTCAAACCGCGAAAATAAACGTTTTCTTAAACCTTACTCAAGTATAATAAATGGACATGTGGGTTCCACATAAAGAAAAAAGAAAAAAAAAAGGCAAACAAAAATAAAACAACAAACAAACATGGCAAATTCAAGGCGGACGCCACAGAGTCGCCGTTGAGTCGTGAGCTGCAAGCCATTTCTCTCTTTTCTTCTCGTGATTTACGAAATCGATCGTTTGATTACGATAAACACTTAAAAGCCGCCTCACAACGGAGTGCGCTAATGCTGCGAAAGTACAAAAACACAGATTTCACCGGTAATTGTAACATGCAAAACCCAAATTTTTAGTTTTTCTCGCATCTACGCCTATGATTCTAGTGGTCACATGACCAAAAGAGGGTAGTTACTTCTGAGACACTTACCTTAGAGCTACGCATGAGTACCAAAATCACTCGGATTGGCCAGATTTCCACGTGAATAGTGAAATATGAACAAAGGAATAGCGAACAGCCGAATGTTTAACAAAGGAATAAAGGAAACAAAGTTGTTTATCGTGAACTCGAGCTTTCAGACTAATCGTGTTTTATTCCAATGGGAATAACCTTTTAAAGCACCCTCACTTTTAAAAGAGGCATGCAAGAGTGTGACTAATTCAGGAAAAGTACGCGCGGTTATGCGATTAATATAGCGTCGTATTCGTCATTGAAAGCTTATAAAGTTAAAAGTAAAGGCGGGGAAAAGTGTGGAACTGTGCTCTCAAGTTTAGCAAGCAAAGAGGTGAGTGTTCTAAACTCATTTTCCAAATACTAGTGTATTATTATTATTATTATAAATTGTTTTGCACTGGTATTTCATGGTTTTGAGTTCAAACCATTTTCAAGAAGGCAAGCAATAAATTTGGAATCAAGGCCTATTGAAGTTAAACCATACTGAGCTATTTGAATAAAACCATTTTCAGCAAGGCAAGCAAGGCAAATGATTTAACAATTAAAACTACTTTTCGCAAGCAAGTAAGTAAAATGGTTGAATACATTAAACCATTTTTCATATGCAAATTGCCTTAAAACAAAACCATTTTTCAAAGATAAAGGCAAGCAGCGAATGTTTAGAAAATGTGTCTTCCTTAGTTCTAAGCAAGAAAACCTAAGCCGTAGGTATTCGTACGTGCACTGCAGGTAGGGATCTCATACATGCATTTTAAGTTTTGGCCTGGTCTACAAAACAGAGAGGGGGACACATGACTTCTACATTTAAAGGGAGACCGTGGCACGCATGTATATATATATAAGGTTATGAGCTCTAACTAAATTATAGTATGGCCACCCAAATTTCAATTCCACCATATTCATCGAAATGACAAGCACACAGTCTTTCCACCCAAGACGGCCGCCTGTGTTTCGTGTTCACCAGGGCGCCAAAGAAGCGCACAAAGCCTCTGTGTACTGTCAGGGAGTATAAAGATATGAGAAAAGTTTTTGAAAATCAACAAAGGTTCCCCCTTGGGCCGCCTCGTGCTTCCTGAGAGTTTTTGTACAAACCCAAGAAACAAGCTCCGCTATATTTCAAAACTTACTCCACGAGCTGGCCCGCGGGTTTATTTTCAAAGAATGAGGTCGAGCCCCAGTTCGCTTTTATGAAAAGCTTTGAGAAACTTTAAAGAAATGCTTAAGTAAAGGTTTAAGTAATCCTTTCGTGACAAGATAAAGAAAGTTACAAAGAAATTGAAAGAAGTTTTTACAAACCTCACAAGCAAACAATATGAGCTATGATAAGTTAAAGAAAAGCAGCAAGGGGGGCAAAGAAAAGTTTTAGAAACTTTTAAAAGCAAGGCACAAAAAGCAAGTGCTAAAGAAAAGTTTAGAAACTTGAAAAGCAAAGAAAGTTTTTAAATAATCATGGTTATGAGCTTGCACTGAAGATGTTTTCCAACAAAAACGTTGGCAAAATATACATGCACTCACCCAGCTCCGCTTTAGCTCATTATTTTCCATTTTAAAAACTATTTTCCAGTACGTGCACGCGATCTGGAGCATAACAGTACTGGTTCCGACACGTGGCAAGTGTCGTTAGTAAGAATATTATGTAAGAAAATATTTCTTTAATATGTATAATGAACATGTACAAAATATATATTTAGTTCGTGTTGGTATGTCGGTCGCCATATTTTGATATAAGTGTAAATCGATGATACTGATCGGGATTATGTCCCTGTTATACATCATATGTCGTTTAAATTTATAAAAACTCAAGCGGTTTAGAAAAGAAAATTTTGCAGAGGTTTCAGCAAAGCAATATGTCGCTCACGAGATAGTTTCTGTAGCCTGTATGTAACCGCATCGATAGTTTTCTTCGTGGGAGGGCTGCATGCCTCCGCGACCCTGGAAGGGGGTAGGGTGTGTGAAGGTGGTATCAGTACAAGTGGTGGCACATATCGGTAGTTTATGCCACCATTTTGGCACTACCGGCAAATCCAGCGGCATTTTCCAATTCAAAGTACATACATAAGAGGTGGATCCGAAAGTATTAAAACAACGATTTTTTTGAGGCAAAGACTATAAGTCAAGTGCAGTAGGACGTTGAGTCGCCCTAGGAAATATTCCAGGTGTTCCAGCGCCTGGAAGTACCATGAGGATGGAGTAAATATAAAGCTGGTTCCGACTACCGCCTATGAATCGCCAATGCCAAAGAAATGGTGCCCACCATTCGCACCAGAAGGAGCTCATGCTGATTTTTTGGCCACAGATAGTGGCACGATTACAACAAAGAAAGCATAGCAAACTTGACAAGAACAAGAACCTTCCACCACACTACATGAGGTTGCGGGTGCAAATCTGTGAGGCCTGATGTAGTAAAGAGCACAGGTCGGCGCTGCTTTCATGACTAGCTGTGATCCGTATGAGCCCGAAGCTATGGCTCAGACCGAGTAAATGGCGCTTCATGGAGCGCGGTCGCAGACTGATGAGCGCGGTCTCGTTCTTCAGCTTCCATGGAAGACAATGAGCGGGCAGATCAGGGACACCGCGGAGAGAGGTATCCTGAATGGCATATCATGGGACCACTTTCAACAAGAGTTCAACATGTGTTCTTCCCTCAAAAGTCATAAGGATTCAAAATCGATGAGTTCTTCAAACAGTAATCGTAAGAACAGCGTCGCTGTCGACATATGAAGAGGGTTCTTAACCAGTTGCATTGTCTGATATATTCAAAGCTGACAGTCATGAAGTGCAAAGGCGCTGTCGATTGAAAGACTGATCCGAGTGCAATAATCATGTTCCTCATAATAGATTGGGATCTCAGTCGAGCCCAGAGCGAGCAAAGTACGACGACCATGTACTAGTAGTGGCAGGGGCAGAAGAGAGTGCACCCCGTACCCCAACAGAGCTCTCGGACAAAGACACAGAAAGAGGGGAACAAGCAGGTGCCAAGGTAGGCTAAGGCTGTGGTGCAGCCGGGGAGCTGGTACCCCCGCCGGATCGAGGGCCCCTGGGCCAAGCAGCAAGGGCACTCGGGCAGTTCTCCTCCCGTGATGTCATATGTGTCAGCTATACACCATGGGGTGAGTGGAAGAAAGATATGAGCACGGTGAGATAGCTTCAACAAATGAAAGGCCATTTCGGCTTAGAGCAGCCTTGTAACATCGAAAAAGTGAGACATGTCAAGAAGGGCCACACTCCACACCCTTAGACGGAGCACCCCAACATGTCTCAGTGGCAGGCTCTGCCAGAGGGCCAAGCAGTAAATAAACAGGGGAAGGAAGCCGGTAGGAAGAGGCAAGGTCCCGTGGATGGGACAGCCGCACTCAGCCAGAGCAGGCGTGACCTTAAAGAAGATGCAGATGCAAATCTACTGTCACCCAAGTATTATTTATCCCGGGATCATGATTTGCCATACATTAGTGACCGCAGCTACATTCATTTTGCATCCAAGCCTTTCTCAGATCGCTCCTGATAGAGACCCACCACAGGCTCGATGAGAGCTTCCTTCACCTGGAGATCCCGTTGACTCTCACGCCAGGAAGTTAGAGATGTGTGCAGTTCACTGAGGGCAGGAGTTCCCCACTGACTCGTGGCCTTAGATATGAGGGGACTGGATGTTTCCTGGCATGATCAGCCGGCCCCAGCCATGGGAAATACATTAGATTGTTAAAAAAGCAGCTTTTAAAGCACAGCCAGAGCCTGAGGTAAAAAGCTCGGGATACAGAGAGTTATCTATATGATTCTCAGCCATGAAGCACGTAGAATGTCATGCATGTCAATGTGCATATTCAGCTTATGTGGTGTGAGACAGAAGGAGGTATCTCAATGGATGATTCCAAAATAATAGAGAGTTCCTAGATTTGGCCCCAAATGATATTACAGATTTCCCTGGCAGAGCCGAGTCTCAACATCTTGAACCCAGTGGACTCGAGCCCATTTCCATTCCTCCCTATAGATTTGCTCCCGCAGAGTTGAGAGAGCTTAAGGCCCGGGCTTTTAGAAGAATTGCTGGAGTAAGGGATTTATTACTCCAGATATCCCCATGGGGGAGCCCCGCCTCTTCATGAAAGAAAGATGGAGTTTACTGCATTGTGTATCGGGACACAGTGCAATTGCAGGTACCGCACCCAAGATCCACCCTCAGAATTGATGAGTTATTTTATCAACTCCAAGTGTCTCGAAAAGGGCTCCCAAGATAGACTTTTGAGGTCGCAAAAATTAGTCGAGGGTGCAGAGAAAGGATGTCTCTAAGCACTTTATCTGCACACACGCTACTGACATTATGAGCTTCTGTACTTTTCTAGCTTGGTTTTGATCAATGCCCAAAGAATATTTGATGACTGATTTAACCTAGTATTCCAACCGTATTTGGATATACAGTTCTCACATAGTTTCTTATTGATGATATCCTCTCAAAGGTATTCAGCAGTCTTCAAGAGTGGAACATTCCGAGCAATCTGAGATCTCACAAGTAATCTTTTTGGGAGAGATACAATTGTACGCCTGGGTTGAGCAAGCTGCCGCTTTGGCTTGATAGGGTGGCATTCCTAGGTCATGTGATTTCGGGCTGAGGGGGTGAGTGTGGGATCCCCAAAATGTAAGGCGTGGTAAATGGAAACCGCCAAAGAATGTGTCGTGAGGTCGAGCTTCCTTGGTTTAGCAGGTATTACAGAAGTTTTGTCGAGGGTTCTTTCTAAATAGCGCCTATCAACGCTTCATACAGTGCGAGCGTCAAGTATGATCGGGTGGATGCCCGCCGTAAGAGTTTTCACGAGTCAAGGGTAGATTGACTTCACCCGGGGCCTAGCTTCTTTGCCCAATGGGTAGATGGGGTCAGGTTTATAAGTGATGCTCACAACAAGCGCCCTGGTCAGGTTTTCCTTCTTTGATGCGTAATGATGTGGTGATTTGCATATGCCTCTCTAGACAACAAAGAAGCATGAGAGACTACATTCCTACTACTGATCAATTTTAGAGTCATAAGCTACCGTGTTTGCTCAAAATATGGAGACATTATTTATATGGTGTTCTTTGCAGATATTTACGCATCATAAGAGTCTTTCAATATATTTTCACCCGTAAAGCAGCAAACCTCGAGGCAAAGAAGATGGTCAGTTGATTAAGGACTACGCACCGCACTATCGAGCACCATCCAGGGAAAGCACGTCGTAGCAGATGCCTCGAGTAGGCGACCGCAGAGTTCTTTGCCTCATATGAGATCAGGTTATCTTCCACTGGCTGCGGATCTAAGAGCTTTAGCGATATCGAGGTCGAGGATTCAGGAGTCTTGTTAGCCACGCTTTCATGTTAGACTTCTTAGTGGATCGCATTCTAGCGCCAGGCACCAGTGGATCCACGTGATGATTAAGCTTATGAAGAGATAGAAAAGGAAAGAAAGCAGAGTTTCAAATTAGAGATGATGGCATGATAGTAGAAAGCACAGAATGTGCGCGCCAAAGAAAGTATGGCGAAATGGGTTATAGACATTATGGAGTTAAGGCCATTCATCCCCGTATGCTATGCATCCGTAGTACCAAAATGTACGTGACTTTCAAAGAACATCCGTGGAATGGGACGAAGAAAGAGATTGCAAAGCCTCGTCAGATGTCTAACCCGTCAACAGTGAAGGCAGAGCACGAGGTCCGCAGGAAGATGCCACTACCTCCTTCATTCTGTGGAAATGGGAGAAGATTATTTATGGATTTTGTGGCAAAATCTTCCACTAATTGGCGGCAACAAGGATGCGATATGGGTAATAGTTGATCGATCAACGGAATCGGCCTCATTTTTCTACCAATTAATGTTGAGGATTCATCGAAAAGTCGCTGGGTTATATGTAGATGAGATAGCGAGACTTCAATGCTGGTTCCAAACCGATAGTTTCGCATCGAAACCCCGTGTTCACATCTAGGTTTTCTTTGGGCCTGCATTGCAAACAAATAAAGTAGGTACTCTCGCTTACATTTCAAAGACAACATTTCATCCTGGGACGGATGGTCATCGTAGAGGACTATTCGTAAGGAGGATATGTCGAGAGCTTCGTGGTGATGGAATTCAAAGGAAGTCAGATCTTCACTTAGCACTAAATGGAGTCGTCACAACAATACTATCAAGCCAAGATAGATATGGTCTATGGAGGCGCTGTATGGCAGAAATGTAGGACTCCAATGTGCTGGGATTAGGTTGGTGAGAGAAGACTAATAGGCCCTGAACTAGTGCAGATCACTTCAGAGAAAGTGCAAGTTGTTCGTGATAACTTGAAGAAAGCAAGAGATAGACAGAAAAGTTATGCGGACAAATCACGTAGAGAGACTTGCAATGAGATAGGTGACCAAGTCTTTTTGAAGATCACTGAAAGGTGTGTTGAGGATTTGGGGAAACGAGGCAAGTTTGGCCCGAGCAGATATCGACCCATGAGATCGTGTGGGCAAGGTGGGGCCGTGAGCTTACAAGTTGAAGTTACCCCGTAATTAATATGATTCATGATACATTCCATGTATCGATGTTAAGGAAATATATCCCAGATCCTTCACATGTATCGAGAGTACCATTGCGCTTAAAGGAGAATTTGACTTATGAAGAGACACCGGCGTGCATTGTAGATCGCAAGGAACAAAAGGTTGGAGAAGCAAAGTGATTCCATTAGCTAAAGTCTTATGGAAGAATCATGAGAGGAGGTCGCTACTTAGGAGCCGAGGTCAGATGGCGTACTAGCTGCATCCTCACTTATTTTTCGGATGAGGTATTTTCGCTTCTTTTCGAAGTTTAGTTTATTCATTTCGAGGACGAAATGTTCTAAGGAGGGAGGATTTTATAATCCTCGTCGAGAGAAACAGACAAAGATACTGATACCTTATGCAGATAAGAGTTTACTTTGCTCGGCTACACTCAGAAGATTTTTGAGATGAAATTAGGAAATTATAAATTTGGAACCCGAATTTGGTACTTAAAACAAGTGGTACAATTGTCATTTAGCAAAAAGGATGTGAAGTATAATTAAGCTGTAGACAATATAAGAAATTTCAAAAGTCAGATTTGCAATATTTAAATGTTTGAGGACAAATTTGCAATTATGAAAGTGGGAGGTGAAAGTATAATTAATGGAAGTTAATAGTAAAATAATAATAATAAATTGTCAAAATAGTTCAGTGAAGTATCGAGCACTCCTCGATCTCGACGACGAAATTGACCGTCTGTCTGCCTCGCGAAATCTAGTGACGTAGAAAGTTTCAAGAATCTTCTATGATACCGAATATTCATTAAATTCTAGGTTAATGAAGCTAGAAAGTGAACCTAAAACGGATTTTTGAAAAATTCCTAAAAGACAAATATTTAAAGAATATTCAATTATGATAAAAGAAAATTGAAACTGAAAATAAATTGTTTTTGGGCTTAAACTGACCAAGAAGGAATAAAAAGGGACACGTTGGTCCCACATGTTAAAAAGAAAAAGAAAAAAAGGCAAACAAAATAAAACAACAAACAAACATGGCAATTGCTAGGGACGTCACAGAGCACAAAATAATGTTTTTTTTAGCTTTTATTTCTTCTTTCTTTCTGTATTTGACGAAAATCTGACCGTCGGATTTCGTCTGATAAACACGAAAAGTGCTCTACGCGACGAGGGCTACACGCGAAGACAAAAACACAGGATTTCACCAGACCAGCAGAATACGCAAAAACCCAAATTTTTAGTTTTTCTCGTATCTACTTATTCTAGCCGTCGCTGGACCAAGAGGGTAGTTACCTACGCGACGAGAGCTACGCGTGAGTACCAAAATCACGGGATTTCGTCGGATTTTCCACGTGAATAGTGAAATATGAACAGTGAATAGTGAACATTGAATAGTGAACAAAGGAATGTTGAAACAAAGGTTTCTGACGTAATTTGAGTTTCTACCTAATCAAGTAATTCCAGTTGAATAGAACCCTATAATCTAGCTTTCTTAAAAGAGTATAAAGAGGTGACTAATTCTAGGAAGCATGCTAAGTTATGCGATTAATATAAAAAGGGCCATATTCGTTTGAGTTATAGAGCAAAAGTGAAGGCGGTGGTGCATGAACTCCAGGTTTCAAGTTTAGCAAGCAAAGAGTAAGGAGCGTCTAAAACTCATTTTCCAAATACTAGTATTATTATTATTATTATAAATTGTTTTGCATCATATTTCAGTTGCTTTGAGTTCAAACTATTTTCAAGAAGCGCAATAATTAGAATCAAGCAAAATGGTTTTGAGTTAAACCATAATTGAAAGCAAGCATTGGTTTTAAATTAAAACCATTTTCAAGCAAGTAAGTAAATGATTTTGAATAATTAAACCATTTTTCAAGCAAGCAAAGGCAAATGATTTTTGAATAATTAAACCATTTTTCAAGGCAAATGGTTTTAAATTGTAAACCATTTTCAAAGTGTGCAAGCAAGCAAAGAATGTTTAGAAAACAGGCCTTCCTTGGCCTAAGCAAGAAAACCTGGCCAGAGGTATTCCCAGACGTGCACGGTGGTGTTAGGACCCCATACGATGCATTTTAGTTTTGCTCGGGTCGGCAAACGAGGGATATACATCATGCATTTAAAGGAGACTGTGGGCACGTACAAGAGTATATAAGGTTATGAGTTTCACCAAATTATGGTGATGGCGACCCAAGCCGGGATTCCACCATATTCACCGAAATGCCACGACGTTCTTCCACCGGCACACGCCAGCTCCTTGTTCACTAGGGTACAGAAACAAAAATAGGCCTGCTGGTTGATGTTTTATAAGATAATATGCGCTTTTGAAAATCAATCCGATATTCCTGGTCGCCTGTGCTTCCAGAGAGTTTTAGCAAACTATTGAGCCAGCCCCGCTATTTCAAACGACCATTGAGCTAAGCTCCCGTGGGGTTTTATTTTCAAAGAATGCGGCTGAGCCCAGGCTCTGCTGCTTTTATGAAAGTTTTGAGAAACTTTAAAGCAAACAGAAAGGTTTTAAGAAACTTTTCAAACAAGATAAAGAAAGTAAGCAAAGAAATTTGAGAAGTTTTATAAACTTCTAAGCAAGCAAACACAGAGTTTTATAAGCTTTTAAAGAAAAGCAAAGCAAGTAAGGCAAAGAAAGTTTTAGAAACTTTTAAAGCAAGCAAGTGCAAAAGCAAGCAAAGGAAAGAAAAGTTTTTAGAAACTCTGGAGTACAAGAAAAGCCCAGAAAAACAATCAAAGAGAGTTTGCCATTTTAGATGTTTCTCCTAAAGCAAAACGTTTCATAAAAGCACACTACCGAGCTCGTTTTAGCTCATTATTTTCCATTTTAAAACTATTTTCCAGGTACAGCACGAAGACGCCGGAGCATAATAAAGGGTTTGTCCCGACATTGTACAAGTGTCAAGTAGTAAGAATATTGCGTAAGAAAATACTTTGAATATGTATAATGGAACATACGTGATGTACATAGAGTAGTTTCAGAGAATGTTGGCATGCTGGTTGCCATATTTTGATAGTGTGTACTGGATGTATACAGATTTTGGGACATGTCCTATATACGCTGTTATGTCAAATTTTATAAATCATAAGTTTAGAAAAGAAAAATTTATAGAGGTTTTAGCAAGCAATACGGCTTCGTCTCAGGAGTTTCTAGTCGTTAGGAGTGTAACGACCGGGATTTCGTGGGAGCACTCATGCCCGCCACTGAAGGTGGGGTGTGTCAACACAACTTAAGTCCTTCCTTTTTGACTTCACTTATAAGATCTCCATAAGTAAGATCTTCATAAGGAATTGTTCCATTATATTTCTTCTCCCTAAAAGATTCCCTCAACCTTTCGTAGAAAGCTTTGTGGTGTCCATAAAGGAATTTTTCTTTCCAAAGACTGCATCTTCTCGAATCATTATTTTGCTAAGAACACATCATGATACCATTTAAAGTCACTAAGTGTTCTACATCTTAAATTTGTAAAATTTCGTATTTCAGTTTCCAAAACATCATTTGGATCTCCTATAAATGTTTGACAATAGCATGCAATACCTGAGGACAAAGATCCTGGATATCCATCATCATTGTAGCTATGGCTAATTTGAAATCTGGGCTCTTGATCAAGAAGCAGCACTTCCACCAGAATTTTAATGTGCCAGTGAATCCTGTTAGGATTAACTGAATAGCATTATGATCATCTCCTTCCATCAAATAAGCAGTTCCTGCCATTTGCATTTCACGAAGGACAACAAAGATTTCATATTCTGATAATCCATCTATGTTCCAAGAATAGATGGCATAATTTGTTGTAACTGTTATTTTAAATACATTCTCAAATTGTAACCGAGGAGTCAGCTTGATAAAAATTCTTGATCTTGATGCCAAGTTTTTAACTTGTTAATTTGACTTCTTTCTTTTTCAAAGTGATTCAAATTTTTTTATGTTTCTCAAAACGTATGCCCGTTTCTCGATCCACTAGAAAATTTAATTGATTCTTTGCTGTATTTAAGGATCTTGTATCTATAGCACTTAGTTTTTGAGTTAGAATTTTTATCAATTCATCATTACTTTTATTTCCTCCAAATTTTAGAGGTTTCATAGGTTTGAATATAAGATTTTCAGATTTCTTATCTGCTTTTTTCTCTTTTTCTTCATTTTCAGGTTTATAATTATTAGTAAACGATTTTCCCTTTCTACCTCTCGTTTAATCGAGAGGAATTGCCTGGGTATTTGATTTGTAAAATTGTTTTGTTGTTGAATTCCTTTGATGTCTTTTAATTTTGTATTTCTATTTTCATCATCATTCGAAGCTATATGCTTGAATGGTGAAGCCACAATTTCTATTCCTTGTGCTTTGATTTTCATTTCTTCCAAAGGTGGATGTGTAGATACTATCTTCTTATCAGAAGTAATATTTGACTTCCATTCCTTTTGGAACATATTTATCTTTGCAAAGGGATATTTTATTTGATTATTTGCTGCATAAATATCAAAATATGTAAACATTGGAATATTCATTTCATTGTCTCCATAGTTTGATACCATTGCTTAAAGTTTCCTTTATTTTTGTACTTTGAGAAAACCATTTGCTCTTTATGTTCTTCAGATTTTGCTTCATTTCTTAAAAATTCTTTATCTATCTCAAACACATTTTCTGCTGTCATCATGTTGAGCTGAGAAGGCTCATCATTTGGTGACACCATCTGAGAATATGTTGGAGATCTATCAGGAGAATTTTGAATATTTGGTTCAGTCCTTGAGTATTTTAAATCTGGAACTTTAGAGGAGTAATCTACTTCTTCAAGATTTAAATTTGACTGAACATTTGACACATTTGATCTTCTAGAAGGAGTTCTAATTTCCAAATAGGAATTAGAAGACCTTGTAGAATATGATCTTGTTAAATTTTCTTTTCTTTGTTCAAAATTAATTTGAACATTTCCTGACTATTTCTATTATAGATAGAAGCTTTGGTTGTTCCCATTGGTTTGGGCTAGAGTTGTTTGAAATTCCATTCGAGGATCAGGTTAGACATTCCCAAGGAATAGGTTTCGAATTATTAATGCTGAGTTTTTTCTCATTTGCTTGCCGATCAAGGTTTGATCTTTCGCGAAGACAAAAGACATTGATTCACTATCAGTCATTACTTTATACAAGATACTCAGATACTATAAGTATTGTTTTTAGATCTAGGATCCATCATAATTTTGAGTTTGAATGTTTAAAGTTAAGGCTTTATGAATGCTCTTATCATTCATACAGTCTAACTCTAAATTTGGATAGCAAGTAAAATACACCGGTCCAAGGGATGTATTTGTTTGCATCAGCCCTAAAAGGGAGTCTTGGAATTGATTATGTCTTGCATCACGAAGACATATACATATAGGTTTGTCTAACCCTAACCTGGTTAAAGGTTTCCATGCTACCCGAATAGTCTTTATATGTAGAATTTTGAATTTTTCTTTTTGAATTTGTTCTAGATCCCTGAGATCTAGGAGTTCAATAGTTTCTGTTTCAGAACCTATTGAATGAGTATTTTCAGAAATTTTTGTTCTATAATCTTTTTTGAATTCAAAAGTTCCTATTTTGTATAGTTCTTTGATATTTTGTTTTGGCATTTCCCAATTTTTTATGTACTGTTCTCAATCTTCTATAGAAACAGACAATTTGTTTTCAAATTGTTGGGTGTTTTCCATTTACCTGGGTTATCTATCAATCCTGTGAGGAACTAGTATTTGAATCCAAGACTTGCCAAATTTTGATAAAATTTGACATTTCTATCCTTTCTACAATTGGGATCAACATTTAGAGATATCTCACCAACGGACCACCTACCACACACAGGCTTTACTTCAATGACTAATAAATCCTGATACACTGGGTCGACTCAACACTAACTGTTGTATACAAAATATTGTTTTGTAGGACTTTATTCAATGGTTTATAATTTATCACTAACCTTGGAGTTCCTCTTTCAATTTCTGAAGCTTTTTGGACATAAAAAGCTGCACAACTCCATGGTGTATGACTTGGCCTTATTAATTTTATCTAAGAGATCACAATCACTTTTGCAATATTCAAGGAGCCTGACTCATTTGAATAAGTCTTTCTTTGTTGAATTTGTTTTTCATTAAAATCTTTTTCATATGGTAATGAAACCATATGTTGTTTTCTATTCCAAAATGCATTTGGTATAGAAGAACAAAGATTTTCTTCTATCTGTTTTTGTATGTTTTTTATTCTTTCTTGAATTGATTCTGATTGTAAATTTTTTTCAGTTCTTTTATATTGTATTTCTTTGTTAAGAAATTTTACTTGTTTTTGTTTTTGTTGAAGTAAAGAAATGAAATCTTGAACCTGATTTATTTCCTTGACTTCAACTCCTCTTATGAATTCAAAAAGAATTTCTTGATTTTTATATTTGGTTTTTAATCCTTTATCATCTATTTGAAAAGGATAAAGTTGTGTTTGGAACGGGGTTCCTAAAACAATTTGATGGCTTATATTTTTTACTAGTAAGAAAGAAGTTTTAATACAAATACCATTTTTGCAAATATGACCTTGTGGTATTTTGTATTGAACCTTCAAAGGACTATTACTAGTCGCTGGTTTTTGGTAGTTTTTACAAATATACGTAGGAATCAAATCCTTCCTCGTATACGCTTTTAGATCAGTCCTAATCACTAAAGCTACAAAAGTGGCTTTATAATCAGGATTAATCTTTAAAGTTATTTTTGTATACCATCTTTGCTTTTGTACAATAGTCATACTATGTACAAAGGTTTCAAATTCTTCATATTTGTTTCTTCAAATAAAGCTTTTTGATGTTCTAAATCTATTAATCTAACATTAATATTTTGTGCAAATATTTTAATTCATCAATTTGAGTTTTTATTTGTTTTACTTCTTGTTGTAAGTCTTGTATAGTTGCTGGTTCTTGTTTTTTATAATATTGTAATATGTCTTTCATTTTGTATGAATTTGACAAATTTGGTTTAGGTTTAGATTTCACACTTTGTTGTTCTAAAATTTTTCTAATGTATTTTGTCTTTGTTTCTTTATCTTCAATTTGATCTATCATTTCAATTAACAGTTATTGTTCAGTTGTTATCATGTTTATTTGACATAAACAATTTTCTATTTTTTTCTATTTTTCTCGTGTTGTTTGTGATTTATCGTACATGGCATTATTCTCTAATACATTTTCTCATTATCTGATAAAACATTTACTTTGTTTTTACAATTAGGAGCTATATGACCCTTTTGACCACATTAAAAACATCTAACTTCTTTCTTATGTTTGTTAAGATGTTTTGATTCACTAAATTTTTAAGGTTTAACTTTTTTATCTTTTTTGAATTTCGTGAATTACTAGTAAAAAATATAAGCCATCAAATTGTTTTAGGAACCCCGTTCCTAACACAACTTTATCCTTTTCAAATAGATGATAAAGGATTAAAAACCAAATATAAAAATCAAGAAATTCATTTTGAATTCATAAGAGGAGTTGAAGTTAAGGAAATAAATCAAGTTCAAGATTTCATTTCTTTACTTCAACAAAAACAAAAACAAGTAAAATTTTTAACAGTTAAATACAATATAAAAGAACCTAAAATTTACAATCGTAATCAATTCAAGAAAGAATAAAAAACATGTAACAGATAGAAGAAATCTTTGTTCTTCTATACCAAATGCATTTTGGAATAGAAAACAACATATGGTTTCATTACCATATGAAAAAGATTTTAATGAAAAACAAATTCCAACAAAAGAAAGACCTATTCAAATGAGTCCAGAACTCCTTGAATATTGCAAAAAAGAGATTAATGATCTCTTAGATAAAAAATTAATAAGGCCAAGTCATTCACCATGGAGTTGTGCAAATTTTTATACCAAAAGCTTCAAAATTGGAAAGAGGGAAATCTGTTGTTAGTGATAAATTATAAACCATTGAATAAAGTCCTACAATGGATTAGGTATCCAATACCTAATAAAAAGATTTAATTCAAAGGATTTATAATGCAACAATTTTTTCAAAATTTGATATGAAATCTGATTTTGCACCCGATTAAAACCTAAAGATAGATACAAAAACAAAGATTTACAGCCCATTTGAGTTAATATGAGGAATGTAATGCCGTTGTCTAAAAATGTCTCTTCCTCGAATTTCAAAATATGATGAATGAAATATTCAATGAATACACTAGATTCTCTATTGTATATATTGATGATGTTCTCATATTTTCTAATTCCATAGAAGAGCATTTCAAACATTTAAAAATATTTCAAAAAATTGTCAGAGGATAATGGCTTAGTGATCTCTGCAACAAAAATCAAATTGTTTCAAACAAAAATTAGGTTTTTAGGATTTGATATTTATCAAGGCCAAATAAAACCTATACAAAGAGCAATTGACTTTGCTAATAAATTTCCTGATGAAATCAAAGATAAAACTCAACTTCAAAGATTTTTAGGTAGCCTCAATTATGTAGCTGAGTTTTACCCAAACCTTAGGATTTTGATTGGGTTTCCTATTTCAAAGGTTAAAGAAGTCCCGTAATTGGTCGAGGAACACACCCGCGTAGTCAAACAAGTCAATCCTGTGTTAAGGAACTTCATTTAGGTATCCTTCATCCTCGATGCCTTCCTATAATAGAGCATTTATCGCCTCAAATATATAGGTTATGGTGGGATTTGAAACAAGATTTTGAAACAAAATTTCAATTGTTAGATTTCACTGCAAGTTCGAGTGGTCCACAATTGAATTATTCAACGGTTAAAAAAGAAATTTTAGCCATTTTTTTATGCATTCAAAAATTTCAAAGTGATGTTTTTAACAAAAAATTCCTTTTAAGGGTTGATTGCAAAAGTGCCAAAGAGATTTTACAAAAAGATGTTCAAAATTTAGTTTCAAAACAGATTTTTGCCAGATGGCAAGCAATTTTATCTGTTTTTGACTTTGATATTGAATTTATCAAAGGTTCTTCAAATGTTTTACCTGATTTCCTTTCTCGGGAATTTTTACAGGGAAAATGAGCAAAAACAAAGAGCCTATCAAACCAACTTCCAAAGCCTCATATGCAATGCCTAAAACCCAAACCTCAAATCGTTTCGAGGTGTTGGGAAAAACCCTTCATCCATTCTTTCAAACTCCTCAGAAATTTGCCTACCAAACAAAAGAAAATAGATTGCTATTGCAAATCTTAGAATCTGATCATACATCAGTTTCTGGTGAAATTGAAATCAAAAAGATTTTCCAAAATGATAAGTATTTCATTTCCAACGAAATACTCAAAACCCGTAAATTCTACGAATTCATACTCGTAGATACGGAGTCTATTCAAATTTCCCATGTCATGAACCCTGAGGGTAATGACATTGCATATTCAAAATGCAAAATTTTAAAAATTTTAAATGAGAAAGATTGGAATCAAAATATTTTTACACACAAAAGATTTTCTGAACATTTTGATCCACAATCTTTTGATTTTTTTGATTACAAAAATGCTTGGTATCATACTTTTTGTATCAGGCCAAACTCTCATTCCTGGTTTTTTAACTGGAATGAAAAAGTTCAAAAAACCTTTCCAAACTGGTTTCAGGAATGGTGGCTTTTTATGGGAGCTACTCCATATATTTTATGTCCTGAAATTAGCAAAAGTTTTGAATATTTCAAATCAAACTGTGAAAGCTTTTTCCCTTCTGGACATAGCTATTCACTCTTCTTTTGTTCTCAATTAAGGATCCCTTGATTCTTTGTTGGATTGCATTCACCGTTCATATCCGCCTTCCATTCCCTCAAGATTTTGGTTAGGAATTCAAATAAAATGGTGGGCCGTCAAAATTTCGTTTCTCCAAACTTTTGATGTGTCACAAAACGGATCAAGACAAAAGCCCAAGTTGAAAAGCCTACAACTTCAAGGTCTAAGGTACCTATTTCCGTCCTAACCTTGCCATACCCAATTACAAAACTCATTTCCCTTCAAATTCAACATACGTATTTATCTCAAAAGATCCAAGAAGTTTATTAAACATTATCCAAACTCGCCGACCGCGACTCGATGAGTGATGACATGAACAAGCAAAGACAAAATTCTTCCTCCAAGAAACGAAGACATGCTACGCGCCTCCATACACCCTTGAGTAATGGGGATGTCAATATCTTCAAAAGCCTTTGCCTCAGAGAAAGCACAGGCCAAAAAGTCCCAAGAGATCAAACTTTCATGCTCTCTACTGACAGATTTGATGAAGAGTGGAAGAGATGGTCATATAAATGGTGTGACAAAGCATTTTGTATCATTTCAAAAAGAAGAATTTGATAAGTTGACAAAGATGTCTCCCATTTCCAAAAAGAAGAAGCTCCACTTGCAGAAAAAGACAAAGTGATGACTCAAAAGCAGGATACTTTTTCAAAAGTAGGATAAGATTCCTTACTTTTTCAAATCACATGTGATCCACTGTGTGGACATCAAATTTTTATTTTCAAATCCACGGATTTCAAACATGTTGAAGTCCGCTGAATTTTCCTATATAAGGAGGGGATGTCTCCTTTGTTAGGCAGGATTAGTGTGAGTGAGAGAAAGAGAGTTAGAAAGAGAAGCTCTGAGAGCCTTGTTCCTATTCAAATTTCTCACTGCTAAAGCTTTCCCGATCAAAAGCTTTCAACAAAGCATGTAAGTTTCAAATTTCAATAAAGTTAAATTCAAATTACACACATCGTTTTATTTTTTATTCATATATTGGCTACCTGCTTAAGGCAGCCTCAAATAATTTTCAACTTCAAATAGTATATCAGGCTGGAAACTTCAAACCTCTTGAACCCACTACAGTGGAGTTTCAACAGGAAACCTGTTGTATACAACGCCGCCGTACTATTTCAAATATACTGTTACTGGCTGTTTTAAGGTCCTGACTGGAGTTGGTATCAGAGCCAAGTTCTTACAAAATTTTTGATTAAATTTAGCCATTCTTTTCAAAATAATTTGATTCCTACAGCTAGTGTCGGGTCACTGTATCCGCTGGCTCACTGTATTCGTGTGTGGTAGGTGGTCCCGGTGGTGGTCCCTCTAAATGTTAGAATCCCAATTACTGTAGAAAGGATAGAAATGTCAAATTTTATCAAAAAATTTGTAGGTACTAGTTCAAATACTAGTTCCTCTTGGATTGATGAACAACTTAGGCAAATACAGGAAAACACCCAACAATTTGAAAACAAATTGTCTGTTTCTATAGAAGATTGAGAACAGTACATAAAAAATTGGGAAATTCCAAAACAAAATATCAAAGAACTATACAAAATAGGAACTTTTGAATTCAAAAAAGATTAGTAGAACAAAATTTCTCTAAAATACTATTCAATATGGTTCTCAAAATGTAAACTATTGAACTCCTAGATCCTGTGAATCTAGAACAAATTCAAAGAAAAATTCAAAATTCTACATATGTGAGCTATTCAGTAGCAAACAACCTTTAACCGTGCTTAGGGGTTAGACAAACTATATGTATATGTTCGTGATGTGCATATAATAATTCCAAGACTCCTTTAGGCTGGATGCAAAAACAAATACATCCTCGACCGGGTGTATTTACTTGCTATCCAAATTTAGAGTTAGACTGTATGAATGATAAGAGCATTCATAAAGCCTTAACTTTAAACATTCAAACTCAAAATTATGATATGGATCCTAGATTAAGAATATACTTATATATACAGTATACTATAGTAATGATTCCAATAGTGAATCCAAACCGTCTTTGTCTTCTCACCAAAACATCAAACCTGATCCGCAAGCAAACGAAAACTCAACAAGAATACTTTCCAAAACCTATTCCTTGGGAATGTCTAACACAGTCCTCGGAATGGAATTTCAAACAACTCCTAGCCCCAAAACCAATAGAACAACCAAAACTTCTATCTATAATAGAAGATAGTCAAGGAAATGTTCAAATTAATTTTGAACAAAGAAAATAAAATTTAACAAGATCATATTCTACAAGGTCTTCTAATTCCTATTTGGAAATTAGAACTCCTTCTAAAAGATCAAATGTGTCAAATGTTCAGTCAAATTTAAATCTTGAAGAAGTAGATTACTCCTCTAAAGTTCCAGATTTAAAATACTCAAGGACTGAACCAAATATTCAAAATTCTCCAGATAGATCTCCAACATATTCTCAGATGGTGTCACCAAATGATGAGCCTTCTCAGCTCAACATGATGACAGCAGAAAATGTGTTTGAGATAGATAAAGAATTTTTAAGAAATGAAGCAAAATCTGAAGAACATAAAGAAAAAGGCAAATGGTTTTTCTCAAAATTACCAAAAGAAATAAGGGAAAACTTTAGAAAACAATGGTATCAAACTATGGAGACAATGGAAATGAATATTCCAATGTTTACATATTTTGATATTTATAAAGAAATAATCAACAAAATATCCCTTGCAAAGATAAATATGTTCCAAAAGGAATGGGTCATCATTACTTCGATAAGATAGTATTCTACACATCCACCTTTTGGAAGAAATAAAAATCAAAGCACAAGGAATAGAAATTGTGGCTTCACCATTCAAGCATATAGCTTCGAATGATGATGAAAATAGAAATACAAAATTAAAAGACATCAAAGGAATTCAACAACAAAACAATTTTACAAATCAAATATTAGGAACAATTTCCTCTCAATTAAACAGAATTGAAGGAAAATCGTTTACTAATAATTATAACCCTGAAAATGAAGAAAAAGAGAAAACATTAGATAAGAAATCTGAAAATCTTATATTCAAACCTATGAAACCTCTAAAATTTGGAGGAAAAAAAAGTAACGATGAATTGATAAAAATTCTATCTCAAAAACTAAGTGCTATAGATACAAAAGATCCTTCTTCTTCAAAAGATCAATTAAATTTTCTAAGTGGATCATAAACGGGCACTTCTGTTTCAGAAACACTTATAAAAAATTTAGATACTTCTGAAAAAGAAGAAGATCAAATTAACAAGTTAAAAACTTGGCATCAAAAATCAAAAATTTTTTATCAAAGGCCAACTCCTCCAGATTTACAATTTGAGGAGCACCATTTAAAACAAAACAGTTACAATAATTATGCCATCAATTCTTGGAATATAGATGGACTATCAGAATATGAAATCTTTGTTGTCCTTCGTGAAATGCAAATGGCAGGAACTGCTTATTTGATGGAAGGAGATGATCATAATGCTGTTCAGTTAATCCTAACCGGATTTACTGGCACATTAAAATTTTGGAGGGAAAATTTTCTTACTGATCAAGACAGATTTCAAATCAGCCATAGCTACAATGATGATGGATATCAGGATGCTGTCCTCAAATTATTGTATGCTATTGTCAAACATTTTATAGGAGATCCAAATGTTTTTGTAGAAAGAAATTCTGAAAATTTACAAAATTTAAGATGTAGAACACTCAGTGACTTTAAATGGTATCATGATGTGTTCTTAGCAAAACTAATGATTCGAGAAGATGCCAGAGCATCTTTTTGGAAAGAAAAATTCCTTTATGGACTTCCTAAAGCTTTCTCTGAAAATGTGAGGTCCCCACCCCGGGGCCTACCCGCAGGTGGAGCCCATCGTCACTCCCCGGGTCCTTAGATTGTCTCTCCCACTCACTTGACATCCCCCCGCCACAGTGGCTTCTTTCGCCTCCGCAGGATTCGAACTCCGCTACCAAGAGCTTAAGGTCCCAGGAAGCATCCCCACCCTCGTGGGTTGTTTTTAGATAAATTCCAAGTTGGTTTTGAGGTATTATGAATTATAGAAGTTATATGGAGTGAATTGGCATCGCGTGGAGAAATAACAAAATCTGGGCATTTCGGTGTCTTGTACGTATTAATTTTGAACTTGTACCGGTATATTTTATTCTCGTCATTTTTGGCCAACATGTACCTAAGACATCCTGCTCGTTTTCCTATCCAGTTTTGTATTTTGCCATAACTTCATTTCTATCCGATTTGAGTGATTCAAGTGGCTACGTAAAATAGACTTGAAGGAGAACAAAACTTAAGAAGTAAGCATTGTCAAATTCTGATCATAAATGGCCTAAAAATTCACTCAAAGTGGGGCCATGTGCAAGAAAAATTCCTGCATCAGCTTTGGACATAGAGTAGTCCGCTGTTTCGACGTATCCTGAGTTTCGTGCCTGAATTGGTGATTCAGTTGAATAGAAACCCTTAGCACCTTAGCTTTAAAAGAGTATGAAGAGTGTGACTAAGTCTAGAAGTAATTTTGGGTTATGTGATTAATTTGTCGTCGTATTCGTTTGAGTGTAGGCTAAAAGTAAAGGCGGATAAGTGTGGAACCGTGCTCAAGTTAAGCAAGCAAAGAGGTGAGCAGTTCTAAACTCATTTTTCCAAATACTAGTGTATTATTATTATTATAAATTGTTTACACTGGTATTTCATGGTTTTTTGAAATGCAAACCATTTTCAAGAAGCAAGCAATGAATTAGAAAGCAAATGGTTTGAGTTAAACCATTTTTTGAAAAGAAAGCATTGGTTTTAAATTGTAAAACCATAATTACAAGAAGCAAGTAAGGAAATGGTTTTGAAAAGTTAAACCATTTTTGCTAGGAGCGCAAGCAAATGGCTTTAAATTAAACCATTTTACAAAGAGCAAGCAAGCAAAGAAAGTTTGTGAAAACAAGGCCTTCCTAGTTTTAAGCAAGCAACCAATAGCAGGTCCCGCACGCACTGGTGGTGATAGGGATTTCATACATGCATTGTAGTTTGCCTGGTCGGCAAACTTAGGACATACATCATGCATTTAAAGGAGACCGTGGCACGTATAGGGGTATATAAGGTTATGAGCTCTAACTAAGTATGGTGATGGCGACACGAGGTCAATTCCACCATATTCACCTGAAAAAGGTGACGCGACAAGTATCCTTCCCACCGCACGTTGAGCATAGGTTCCCGTGGTTCACTAGGTATAGCAAAGGTATTAGGCCTCCATTGGTCAGACATGTTTTTACAAACATGTTATAGCGCTTTTTGAAAATCAATCATTGGTTCCCTACGCTAAGGTTTCCGAGAGTTTTAAAGGTAAACTGAGCCAAGCCCTGCTTAGATTTCAAACGATCGGCTGAGCAAGCTCCCGTGGGTTTTATTTTTCAAGCATATGTGGTCGAGCTCAAGCTCCCATTTTTAAGTGAAAGGTTTTGAGAAACTTTTAAAGCAAAGGTTTGTAAGGTTTTAAGAAACTTTTCAAGTATGATAAAGCAAGCAAGCAAGAAAATTATGAGAAGTTTTATAAACTTTTAAGCAAGAAATAAGAGTTTTACAAGTTTTTAAAGAAAAGCAAACAAAGCAAGTACAAAAGCAAGTAAGCAAAGAAAAGTTTTGAAAACTTTTAAAGCAATCAAAGCAAAGAAAAGCTTCGGAAAATAATCAGAAAGAGAGTTTTACATTTTTGAGATGTTTTCTCGAGCAACCTGTATAAAAGACACCCACCGAGCTCGCTTAGCCTATTAGTTTCCATTTTAAAACTATTTTCCAGGTACAGGTATCGTAAGGACGCTGGTTAATAATAGATTATCCCGACATCGCAGATAAGTGATGTATTAATTATATTTTTTATAAGAACATACTTGAATATGTATAATGGACATATGTATGTGTATAGTTAGTCAGGAGAATGTTGGTATGTCAAGGTTATGTTGATATTTGACATAATGTATATTGGATGCATATTGTGGATTTTGGAATTATACTATGCACTGCCATGTCACGCCCGCCGCTAAGATTTTACTCAAATCAAGTTGAAAAATAAAAGAAAATTTTTATACGAAGGTAGAAGCAAGTAATACGGTTGGTCAGAGTTTCAATGCTGGGAGCAGACCACGGGATTTTCTCGTGAGCGGTTTGCATACCCGCCACTCGGTAAAGGGTGTCAACATGGTATCAGAGCATAAGTGGGTATAACCTAAGGCTTAAGGAAATATGATACCACGCAACATGGTATCAGAGCATAAGTAATGGCAACCATGCATGTTCCAACTTAGAGTACATACATATCAAGTGATTCAAAGTATTAAATGGTTGAATTTTTTATTTTATTTCAAAGACTATGTCGTGAAGAGGACGAGAGGTCGCCCTCTAGAGAGTAGTTCAGCTGGAAGCGTCCTAATGTACCGCGAGGGACGAAAGCACGGAGTGTGTCTCCACCACCGCATCTATGAATCGCATCGTATGTCAGTCGGGACCATCGCGCCACCGTACACGCCTTCGCGCCGACTGCTTACTGTGAGAGCAAGTGGCACAGATTGCACAGATAGTAGCAATAGCGACACGACAACAATCGCAACCTCCACCGCCACCTAGAGAGGTTATGGAAGAACCGAGGAGGTCAATAGAGAGAGTACAAAAACTGGGCGCCTGCCACAAGGGACGGCGCAGATCCGTATGCACCGGTTGTGGCTAGACCTGCAAACAAAGCTTATGGAGTTAAGGGTTGCACAAGATGAGCAAAGAGTCTTGTTTTCCGCTTTCCGATGGAAGACAGATGAAGATTGGTGGATGTCATGAGAGTGAAATATCCCATGGCATAACATGGGACCACCCCAACAAGAATTAATTACGATTCTTCCTCGTAGTCATAAGGATGCAAAATTGAGGAGTTTTTCAAGTTAGGAACCGGCTACCATGTCGCCTCGAGCAGAGAAGAAGTTCTCTTAACTAGTTAGATTGGTTCCATACATTCGCATGAAGTCCTCGAAATGTAAGAGGTTTTTATCAGGACTACAAAGACCTGATCGAGCGCATTTGTCAGTGGTTCCTCAAAATAGACTTGGGACTTAGGTCAGAGGCCGCCTCGAGAGTTGAGCAAAGTACTACGTGTACCATGTAACGTAGAGAGTATGTGAAAGTAAGAGTAAGAGGATGCCCAGCACATCCCAACAAAGCTCGTGACAAAAGACAAACAGAAGAAGAACAAGGGCGTAGGTTACAGAGGCCGAGGTGCGTGTCAAGGAGCTATCTCTAGTCGTGGATCGAGGCACTGATTGCTAGCAAGTGGCACCCGCAGTATTCCTCTCCGTTTGTCAAATGTGTCGGCGATAATTCTATGGGGAGGTGAGATTCAAGACGGGTGAGCCGACTGCGGGCCAAGAAGGCCATTTTATTAGGAGGTCCTCACTGGACAGGCGTGAGACATCACACACCTAGCTACTCCCAGTACTGGGACGAGCACACAAAAGTCGATGGGGAGAGGCTTCCCCGTGAGGGGCCAGCACATCAGCAGTAGAGGGCCGTGGTAGAGGTAGAGGCAAAGGCTCTGTGGATACAGACAGATCCCCGCACCGTGCCGCAGTATATGTGCTATGACTCCAAATAAGATGCGGATTGCATCCGACGTATCACCGGTATTATTTCTATCCTTGATCATGATGCTTATACATTAGTAGACCCAGGAGCTACGCATTCATTTGCATCCAAGCCATTCTTAGATCGTTTCCAGATAGAGACCCAACCACTAGAGGGTCGTATGAGAGTTTCCCTTCCAGCTGGAGATCCATTACTTCCGCACAGAAAGTAGTCGAGAGATAAGAGTTCTGATTGAGGGACGAGTTCCCGCTGATCTTCAGCCTCTAGATATGAGGACTTTGATGTGGTTCTCGGTATGGATTGGCCAGTCTCACCATGTAGCCACATTAGATTGTTATAAAAAGGAAGTAAAGTTGCATAGGCGTGAAATTGGAAGGCAGTTCGGGAGGATTACGAGAGTTATCTTCCGTATGATCTCCTCGCCACGACAGCCACGTAAAATGTCAAGCGTAAAGGTTGTCGTGTGGTTATTCAGCTTTTTATGCATGAGATTTTAAGCGAGGGACTATATTGATGAGATTTCGCTTGTTAGAGAGTTCCCGCATGTTCCTGCATGATATCAAAGGATTACCTGTAAAGAGAAGTGGAGTTCACCATTGATTTGATCCCGTGACTAAGCCCATTTCCATTCCTCCCATAGATGGCTCCTGCAGAGTTAAGGGAGCTTTTAAGGCCTGGCTATAGGAAGAATTGTTGAGCAAGGGATTTATTAGACCGAGCATATCCCCACATGGGGAGCTCCAGCCTCGTGGAAAAGAAGATGGGAGTTTGCGGTTATGTATAGATTACAAAAGTACTCGAATTGCAGTTGGCCATCCGCAATCGCATCCACTCTAGAATTGATGAGTTATCTGATCAACTCCAAGGATCTCAGTATACCCAAGATAGACTTGAGGTCTGGATATCATCATTGGAGAGTTCGTGAGAGGGATGTACCCTAAGACAAAGATTCAGACACGCCACTCGACATTATGAGCTCGGGTGATGCCATTTATTCTGAATTAATGCTCCGACAAATATGATGATTGATGAACCGAAAGTATTCCAAATTTTTATTCGGATAAAGTTCACATAGTTTTTATTGATGATATCTTAGTGTATTCAGGTGGTTCAGAGGAACATTCAGAGCACCTGAGGATTGTGTTACAGACCCTAAGGGAGAGACAGTTATATGCCAAGTTGAGCAAGTGTCAGTTTTGGCTCGACAAGGTGGCGTTCCTTGGTCATGTAATTTCAGCAGAGGGGGTGAGTGTGGATCCCCAGAAAATAGAAGCAAAGGTAAATTGGAACCACCAAAGAATGTGTCGAGGTCGTGGAGCTTCCTGGTTTAGCAAGTACTATAGGAAGTTTGTTGAGGGTTCTCCGTGATAGCAGCCCTGAATGTACCAAGCCGACAAGAAAAGATGTTGGCAGATCGGGTAGATTCTGTCAAGGAGTTTCAAGAGTTGAAGAATAGATTGACTTCAAATTAGCTTAGTCTACCAATGAGAGATGGATTTGTGGTTTACAGTAATGCTTCCTGGCAAGGCCTTGGTTATTTTTTTGATGCGTAATGATAGGGTGATTACATATGCCTCTAGATGCCTAAAGAAGCATGAGGAGAATTAACATCTAATACCCACTTAGCTTGCAAAGCAGCCGTGTTTGCAATCGAAAATATGGAGACATTATTTATATGGTGTTCCTTGTAGGATCTTACATCATAAAGTCTTCACATATTTTCACCCAAAAGAGTTAAACCCGAGGCGTGAAAGATACTTTGAGTTGATTATGACTAAGGATCGTACTATCGAGTACCATCCAAGAAAAGCCAATGTCGTAGCAGATGCCTCTCGAGTGTGCACTGCAGAGTTCGTCTCACATGAGATCAGGCTATCCCTCCACTATTGGTGGATCTGAGAGCTTTAGGGGTGATATTGAGGTTGAGGATCTGCATTTTGTTAGCCACATTTCATGTTAGGGATCAGCCCTAGTGGATCGACTCCTAGCAGGCGCCACAGATCCACAGATGATTAAGCTTAAAGAAGAGATAGAAAAGTGAAAGCAAGCAGAGTTTCGCATCGTGAGATAATGGCATGATAGTGAAAGGACGTAGAATGTGTGTGTGCCGAAAGGCGAAACTGAAGAGAGAAATTATGAAGAAGCACATCTATCCTGCTGTGATGCTATGCATCCGTAGTACCAAGATGTGCGTAACTTTGAAAGAACATTACCGGTGGAAACTGGACGAAGAAAGAAATCGCAGTGTTTCGTTTCCGTGTGCCTAACCCGTCGCCAGTGTGAAGGCAGCAGCATCGAGGCCTGCGTGGAAGATACAACTACTCCCTATTCCGCATGGGAAATGGGAGAAGATCAATATGGATTTTGTGACGTCTTCCATGGACTCAGACAAAGATGATGCCATATGGTGATAGTTGATCGATTGACGAAGTCTGCCCATTTTCTACCAGTTAATGTTGAGGATTCATTAGAAAAATTGGCCAAATTGTATGTGCATGAGATAGTAAGACTTCATGGGGTTCCAGTTTCGATAGTTTCAGATTGAGACCCCAGGTTCACATCTAGGTTTTGGCCTAGTTTACAGCAAATGCTGGGGGACTCGCCACATTTTAGCACAAAGATTTCATCCTCGACTAGATGGCCAATGAGGACTATTCAGACGTTAGAGGATATGCTGAGAGCTTGTGTAATGGAATTCAAGGGAAATTGGGACACTCACTTGGCACTAACGGAGTTTGCCTACAACAATAGCTATCAAGCCAGTATAGATATGGCTCCTTTTGAGGCGCTGTAATGTACAGAAATGTGACTCCAGCTGGTATTACCGAGGTTCAGAGAGAAGACTAGGGGTAGCCCCGAACTAGTACAAATCACTTCGTAGAGTGAAAGTTGTTCGCGAGTAACTTAAAGATAGCAAGAGATAGATGAAAAGCTTACGCGGATAACCGTCAGACTTGCGCTTGAAATAGGTGATCAAGTCTTTTAAGATTTCACTGAAAGGTGTGTCAGAGATCGGGAAACGAGAGAAAGCTTTAGTCCGAGGTATATCGACCCTACGAGATTAGAGCAAAGTGGGACCAGTAGCTTACAGATTGAAGTTAACCTCAGAGTTATCAAGAATTCGTAATACATTCCATGTATCAAATGTTGGAGAAATATATCCCTAATCCTTCACATGTATCGAGAGAGCAAATCCGCAAGTAAAGGAGAATTTGACTTATGAGGAGATACCTTTCGTGCATTGTAGATCGTAAGGAATGTGTGTGTTGAGAAGCAAAGTGATTCCATTAGTTAAAGTCTTATGGAAGAATCAAGTGAGAGGAGGCACTTACTTGGGAGCTAGTTCAGATGCCGCACTTCTCACTTATTCTCCTGAGATGAGGTATATTCTTCCTTTTGTTTGGAGTTTTAGTTTTCATTTCGAGGACGAAATGTTCCTAAGGAGGGAGGATTTTGTAACACCTCGTCCCGAGAGAGTGCACAATACATGATACTGTAGGGGTGTATAAGAGTACCAAGTATCACATATTAGTATTTTGGAGACTAAAAATATGAATGTAAAAAAAAAGATAAATCGTAAACCGGAATTGTATTAAACCAAGGGTACAATGTCATTACAAATGGATATGAAAATTGTTAAATTAGAGATGGGCCATAGTAGAAATTGAATAAGTTACAATTGTAATATTAAAAAGATGAGGGTTATTTACAATTAATGGGAAAGTTGATATTTTAAAAGAAGAAAATTAAAACAAAATTTCATTTGGTCTCAAGTTTGCCCTAGCAAACCCGTAGGAGGAGAAGGAGGGAGCAAGAAGAGGAAGAGAGAAGGAAGAAGGAAGAGGAGAGGTTCAAAAATCAGGTATGCCTTTGTCTTAGAATCAAGTGTATTGGATTTCTAGGGCTTTGGTAAGGAGAATTGATTTCTTGAATAGGTTTTGTGTAAAGGTCACTGACAAACCTTTGATTGTTGGGGTTAAGTGAGTGTAAAACCTCTAAATTTGATGTAAAGAAACTCGAATCATCAAATTACATGATGTGTAGAAGAATCAGGACCTTAGTAGTGTTCTTGGATTTTTCACCTAAGGTTTTGTATTTTGAGGTTCCAAAACACCAACTCACATGTTGTGGAGTTGTTTTTAGATAAATTCCAAGTTGGTTTTTGAGGTATTATGAATTATAGAAGTTATATGGAGTGAATTGGCATCAAAAGTGGGAGAAATAACAAAATCTGGGCATTTCAGGTCTTGTACCAGTACACTTAAACTTGTACTGGCACATTTTTTATTCTGGTCATTTTTTATTAACATGCACTATTAAGTTAGACATACCCAGACATCCTGCTCTGGTTTTCCTACTTTCAACAGTTTTGTATTTTGGCCATAACTCTCATTTCTTATCCGATTTGAGTGGGATTCATGGCTACGTAAAATAGACTTCTCAAGGAAAACAAAAAACTTAAGAAGTAGGAATCGTCAAATTGATCTTAAGTGGCCTAAAATTCACTCAAAGTAGTCATGTGCAAGAAAAATTCCTGCATCAGCTTTGGACATAGAGTAGTCCGGGTTGTTTCGGACGATCCTGAGCTTTCGTGCTCCGGGAATTGGGTGATTCCAGTTGGAATAGAACCCCTAGCACCTTAGCTTTAAAAAGAGCATGAAGAGTGTATCAAATCTAGAAGTGTTGTTAAGGATTAATTTGTCACGTATTCGTTTGAGTGTAGGTTAAAAGTAAAGGGATAAGGTGAACTGTCAAGTTAAACAAGCAAAGAGGTGAGTGTTCTAAAACTCTATTTTTCCAAATACTAGTGTATTATTACGCATATAAATTGTTTACACTGGTATTTCATGGTTTTAAATGCAACCATTTTCAAGAACAGAATTAGAGCAAAGCAAAATGGTTTTGAGTTAAACTATTTGAAAAGGTTATTGGCTTTAAATTGTAAACCATACTAAGGTAAGTGCAAGTAAGCAAATGGTTTTGAAAAGTTAAACCATTTTTCAAGCAAGCAAGCAAGCAAAGAAAGTTTGTGAAAACAAGGCCTTCCCTAGTTTTAAGCAAGCAAACAGTCGAGTCCCGCACGCACTGGTGTTAGATTTACATGCATCGTAGTTCGCCCGCCGGCAACCAGGACATACATCATGCATTTAAAGAAGACCGTGGCACGCATAGGGTATATATGTTGCGAGTCGCAACTAAGTATGGTGATGGCGACACGAGGTCAATTCCACCATATTTACCGGAAAAAGGTGACGTGGACAAAGGTCCTTCCACCGGCAATTCTGGCTGAAAGCATAGGTTCCGTGTTCACTGTGGTATGCAAGCAAAATAGGCTCCATTGGTTGATGTTTTACAAACATGATATACGCTTTGAAAAATCAACAACTATTGGTTCCCGGCTCAAGGCTTCGAGGTTTTAAAGCAAACGGTCGAGCCAAGCCCCGCTTAGATTTCAAAACGACGGCTGAGCCAAGCTCCCGCGGGTTTTATTTTCAAAGCATGGTCGAGCTCAAGCTCCCATTTTTATGAAAGTTTTAGAAACTTTTTAAAGCAAAGGTTTGTGAAAGGTTTTAATAAACTTTTCAAGCATGATAAAGGCAAGAAAATCATAAGCTTATAAATCCCCCAAGCAAGCAAGAAATATGAGTTTTACAACCTTTTAAAGAAAAGCAAAATAAAGCAAGCAAGCAAAGAAAAGTTTTGGAAAACTTTTAAAGCAAGCAAAGCAAAGAAAAGCTTCTGGAAAATAATTGTAAAAGAGAGTTTTACATTTTTGAGATGTTTTCCGGAAAAGCAAAACCTTTTATAAAAGCATACACTCACTGAGCTCGTTTAGCTCATTAGTTTCTATTTTAAAACTATTTTCCGTGCATGTACGCAAGACGCCGGAGCACAATAGGGATTTGTCCTCGACACGTATAAGGCCGTATTAATTATATTTTGTAAGAACATACTTTTGAATATGTATAATGGGACATATGTATGTACATAGTTATTGTGAGAATGTGGCCGCATGTCGCTGTCATGTTTGGATATTTGGATATAATGTATAATGGATGTAGCGTAATTTGAATTATACTATGCACTGCCAATGGAATTTTTCACGCTAAGATTTTACCAAATCCTAAGTTGAAAAATAAAGAAAATTTTTTATACAAGGTAGAAGCAAGCAACACGGCCACTTCACGTGGAGTTTCTAGTCGCTAGAGGTAATCTACTGATTTCAGATGCCTATGATACCCGGCCACCTGGGTAAAGGTGTGTTTAAAAGGTTCAGGAATCTTTTAGGAGAAATATAATGAACACCTTTGCGAAGATCTTACTTATGGAGATCTTATAAGTGAAGTCAAAAAGGAAGGACTTAAGTTGTGTACTCAACTTAATCTTCAATATCAAATTAAAAAAAGATCTTAAAGCTTCTAGAAAAGATTTAGGTTCTTTTTGCTCTCAATATGGCATTCAAATGCCAATTCCACCCTCACAAATTTCCAAAAATTCAAAACCTTATAGGGAATTACCTTATAAAAAATTCACGAAATTAAAAAGATAAAAAAGTTAAACCTCAAAAATTTAGTGAATCAAAACATCTTAAAAAACATAAGAAAGAAGTTAGATGTTTTAAATGTGGTCAAAAGGGTCATATAGCCCCTAATTGTAAAAACAAAGTAAATGTTTTATCAGATAATGAAGAAGCACATATTCGAATAATACTTCATCTTCGATAAATCACAAAACAACTTCTCGAAAAAGAAATAGAAAAATAGAAAATTGTTTATGTCAACAAACATGATAACAAATAACAATAATCGTTAATCAAATGATAGATCAAATTGGAAGATAAAGAAACAAAGACAAACTACATTAGAAAAATTTTAGAACAACAAAGTGTGAAATCTAAACTCAAACTAAATTTGTCACCCATACAAAATGAAAGACATATTACAATATTATAAAAAACAAGAACCAGCAACTATACAAGACTTACAACAAGAGGTAAAACAAATAAAAACTCAAATTGATGAATTAAAACTCTTTACACAAAATATTAATGTTAGATTAATAGATTTAGAACATCAAAAAGAAGCTTTGACTGAAGAAACAAATGAAGAATTTGAAACCTTTGTACATAGTATGACTATTGTACAAAAGCAAAGATGGTATACAAAAATAACTTTAAAGATTAATCCTGATTATAAAGCCACTTTTGTAGCTTTAATTGATTAAGGACCTGATCTAAACTGTATACAGGAAGGATTGATTCCTACTGTATATTTTGTAAAAACTTCTCAAAAACTTTCAACAGCTAGTTTTTGATTCCTGATGAAATCAAAAATCAACTTCAACTTCAATTGCAACTTCAATTTCCTGATCTAAACTGTACTAATTGTTTTGTGACTAAAAATTAGTACAATCATTTTTAAGAATATCTAACTTTAATTGCAATATTTAAAAGTAAGAAAAGTAAAATTTTAAAAGTGTTGAAAACAATGATATCAACCATAAATACATTATTATGTTTTGTTATATATATAGTGGTACTTTTAACTTCTAACAAAGTTACTTTTAATTATAAACAATGTTACTATTTTTAGTTCTACTTTTAGTTATTAACATTATTGTTCTTTTTCTAATACCATGTTTAATGTGCAAATTGGAAGGGTAATGACTGATGTAGCAGCTGAATGCATGAAATTTAAATAAAACCTTTACGTTGACTTATATTATTATCATAAAAATTTATTTAATAAAAAATAGTTATTTATTTTAAATATCAACACATGTAATATGATAGAAAATGTAAATTATAGTAATTTAATACATTTTTTATTTAACTTCAAATATTGTTTTTAAAATTAAATAATAAAATTATCATCACTAATTTTCATTGAAAATTAAAGAGGATTTCCTCCTTCCTCTTCCTTACATTTTTTAATAGTATTTTCATTTTTTTTTTAAAAAGCTTAGTTTCAACACACATGTGGATAATTTTATTTTTATATTTTAATTTCAATTAAAAAATTTATTACAAATACTTTTAAGATTTTAATTTTACTTACTTTTAAGTATTACTTTTAAAATTAAATATTCTTACAAAAGGTCATACTAATTTTTAGTTGAAACTTTAAGATAAGTTAATATTTTTTATATTATTTTTATAATTTAAAAAAAAATTTAGTTTTGATATATATATATATATATATATATATATATATATATATATATATATATATATATATATATATATATATATATAAGTCTCTAATTTATTTATTAAAATATTAATTTTTATCAATAAATATTTTTATATTATAAACTAATTTATTCTTAAATACATGGATTATCTATGATATCAAAACTACATTGATTACCAATATTAGTATCATACATTTAAAAAATATTTTTAAATAGAATATTATATAAAATTTATCAAAAAACTTGTAGGAACTGGTTCAAATACGAGTTCATCCAGGATTGATGAACAACTTAGACAAATCCAGGAAAATACTCAAAAATATGAAAATAAATTGTTTGTTTTCATTGAAGATTGGGAACAGTACATCAAAAATTGGGAAATGCCAAAACAAAATATCAAAAAACTTTATAAAGTAGGGAATTTTGAACTCAAAAGAGATTATAGGATTAAAATCTCTGAAAATACTCATTCAATAAGATCTGAGATAGAAACTATTAAGCTTCTAGATCTCAAAGATCTAGAGCAATTCCAAAAAAAAATAATATAAAATCCTTCATATAGGTGCTATCCAGTTAGCTACTAAACCTTTAACTAGGTTAGGTTTAGACAAACCCATTTGTATTTGCTTAAGAGATACAAGACATAACCAATTCCAAGATTCATTTAGATTAATGCAAGCAACACATCATTCGGGACTGTATATTTTACTCAAGCACTAAATCTAGACTGGGATCGTATGAATTATCGTATATTCATAAAGCCTAACTCTAAATATTCAAACCCAAATTCATAACATGGATCCCAGATCCGTGAATATCCCTCATAGCATACAGAGCATACTAGTCCCTCTAAGACTCCACTCATCCTATTCTGAGGGGTGGAACGTCAGACTATCAAGCCACCAGAAGCCCATAGCTTTTGGAAATTCTTCCAGGCAAGGTCAGAACTCGGGTCCCTATCCGACACTATGGATACTAGTACTCCATGTAGTCGGACTATCTCTGAATCTTCCATGGCGGCCATCCTCACTTCGCTAGACAATGTCACTGGTGAGTCGATCCACTATCACCCATACCGCCATGCTTCGCTTTCGCGCCCGCGGTGCTGGTCACAAAGTCCATCGTGACGGCTCCACTTCCACTCAGCCACCCACGGCTGGAAGTAGCCCTGCGGGCTTCGGGTGTCAAATTCTTAACTTCCATCGACATGTGAGACATCGTTGAACAAAGTCTCACGTGTCTCTTCATCCCACCCAATAGTAATCGGGCGACGAAGATCTCGCATCTTCGCGCCTCCCGATGCACGGCAAATCGAGCAAAGTGAAACTCCCGAGAATCTCTCTCAAATCGATCAACCGGGAACCACTACCCGTCCCCATCAAGACTACCATTCACGTGAACGTCCAAACACACCCGCTTCGATCGTGACTGGCCCCCGATGGACACTATCTCCGCAGCCCCGCCATCAGACTCAATCACCCCGCTTCAACAGAGACGGTAGCCAATTAAACTCCCTAAGGTACTCGAAATCCGTCACGCATCAGAGCTAAATCGCCACGCCTCGAAAGCATCCACATTCCCGAGAAGCTATACTAGCAACGCCTTCGTGACTTCTCGATCGAGTGTATCGCTCAATTACATTTGCCTTTACCAGATGGTAATGCAAAGTGAAGCCATAACTTTCAGGAACTCCATCCATTCAAGGCTGCTCTCATTGAGTAGTCCCGCCATGTGAAAATATACCAGATTTTATATTCCAGTACACCGAACTCCTCGCCGGAGCAAGTAGTGGCGCCACCTTCAAGGCAAAAACCACGCCGCCAACTCCTGGGTGTCGTGCTGGGTAATTGTGTCGTGATTCTTCAACTAACGAGAACCATAAGCATTACCCCCGGATCGCATCAAACACATCCTAATCCGCCCTCAGGTACTCACAATACACCAAATTCTGCCCCCCGTCCGAACTACCGCGATGGGAGCCGGGCGGCCCCTTCAACCCCAATGCTCCTCGCATCGGTCATCCCACTCCAAACTCGAATTCCTCCGGTCAACCCTTAGTCATAGGTGCCGCATTCCGAGAAACTCAATGAATTTCGTAATACCTTAAATAATCCCAAGAAACCACGATCTCAAGATCACTCGTTTCTCTCCCCAACTCATCACTGCCCTCGACCTTCCGGTCAGGATCGACAATCCTAATGCTAACACCACATGTCCCAAAAATCTCACCGGCCGGGACTCCCACTGATCAATCGCGACAACCACGGTCTCTCAACAACCGTGAAAACGATCCGGCAGGTCGCCTGCGTTCTACTCGATCGGGAGTGTATCAAGACAAGCCATTCACGGCGATCACGCCACAAATCGATCACGGTTAAATAAGGTCGGAATATCCTATGTGCATGGCATCCATGAATACGGCATTCATCAATTCAAGGCATCACCGCAAACTCATGCGCCATAACGCCGCCCTAAACGCTGTCTTAGATGATCGACGCAACTCTCGCCTGATGGCAACTGAAAAGCGGTCTATCTCGAGCACCGCGCCTCTCAATCGAATAAACAACCGTCAATCCCCGTAATGCGTACCGGCCTTTGACCGCGAATCCTTGTTCAACTGTCGATAATCAATGCACAAATGGCTGGTCTGGTCTTCATCAGAATCCTGAGCGCCCATGGTGGAAGCTCTCTATTTAACGTAACCCTCAGTCCACAGCTCTTATACTGACTCGAGTTCCCGCAACTCAATCAAAGCATCCAAAGTGAGTCATAGAGATGGTGAAGTACCAAGGTGTAATCTACATCAAGTCTACATCCCTCCTATATGAAGGTAGTCCAGGTAGCCTATCCGAAAAACATCCGATGCTCGCAAACCACCGGTGCAAGTGCATCTAAGTCTCTGGTCTCACTCGCCTTGTGTGTGTCGCCATTAACCCGCTTAATCGCCCCCGATAAGATCCGACTCAGAGTACCGTCAGCAAATATCGTTTGTCCTCTCAAATACTACACGTTTGTACCGCCCCCGCGCAGCGGTAATCGCGTCATAATCGATAATCATCCAGTCGCCACCCAATCCATCCCCAGGATGACATCAAACTCTGACATGTCCATGATCCGGTGTCCACCGTAGTTAGAAACTCAGATCTCCAGTCAGAATCCTCGACATATCATTCCTATTCTCGCCTAATCCCTAGGGAGAACCCACGACAACTAGCCTCCTCTAAGGTCCAACCTCTAAGCCCAACTCTCTATATCACTGACCAACCATGGTCCATATCCTCAGAGCGTCCCATATCCCGCCCGAATGGACAACCCCGGGCCCATTCCTCAAATCCTCCTAACCTCGCTATGTCTCGTGGCCACATAATCATCAACAATCGGGCTAGCTCGTGGAACCTAGTCATAATCCATCACAAGATCGCCCTCGTCGCCTCTAGAACCCTGAGCTTCCTGCCAGCCTCTCGGGAGCACGCATAACATGAACAGCCCCACCCTGCCCATGTCATTGCCTCTAGGTCTCTAGAGGTCCTAACCCATCTCCACCATACCTTGACTTCGCCTCTAGCTGGAATGCAAATAGCTCCATCCGGCCACGCCGAGAAAATTTCCATAGCTCTTAAACAATTTTCTCATCTCGCATAAACCAATGGTCTACCATCATCGGATCCCTCTCCCTATGAATGTTTGGAGGATGATGCGCCCTAAACCTCCTCGAGGTTACTAGGATCTCTTATCTACTACACACAACAGGCGATAGCATTCACGGTAATTTACCTTACACTGTCAAAAGCTCCACCGATCAAACACTAAATGTGCCCTCTGACTCAAGACTTCGACATCCTCTACGTCCCTCGGCCCCCCTACTAGCCATTTACACAATTAAATACGGCGCTAAATCTCAATACGTGATTCTAAGGCATCAACATGCTCCAGACACTAATCATACACAAAACCGTTGTATACATATCAAGTCCTCGTGATTTACGAAGGCAATGTAGACAATTTATCTACAATTTAAATCATTTTGATCCACAAAAATTTTATTTTTGAAAATTTTATTTTTCGAAAATTTTGTCAAATTTTGTTTGATTTTTGCTTATTTTTAATTAATTTAATTTCAAAAAATTTCAAAAAATTTTGTGATGAACAGTGTTCATGAACAGTGTTCATGAACCGGGTCCAAACGGTGACTCAAAAACAATACCGAGTCGCAAAACAAGGTCAAAATCGAGCCAGGTATAAAACAACAAATCCAGCCTGGGCCAGGCGCATCAGCGGTGCCTTTAGCGCTGCAAGCAGGCGTGGCCGCATCGCATACCAACGCCGCGTTTGCGGCCGGTGACCCCGTCGTGTCACGCGCAGGCGCCAGACACGTATACTGTCGCGGGCGTACAGCCGCGCCAGCCTGCCGCGGTCCTAGGGTCGCCTCGCACATACTCGCTTCAAGCTCCCTCCCGTTGCCTTCCTATCACAATACACCTAGGTGTATTGCGATACAAAGCCCCTGCAATTTCAACCTGTCCAACCCGTTTGTCACGATACAATCAAGTGTACGCGATTACGCCTCATGCCCTCCTAGCCACACACAAAGATGTATTACAATACACTCCCCGCTTATCAAGCCATCGGGCTTCGTACTGCCGCGGTCACGATACTAATTTTTCAGACAAGACACGTCCCCTCGTGGGCATGTTAATTGTGTATGCCGATATGTATCAAAATTGAAAACTGCTTCCTATTGGTAATACGCTTGTGTCTTGCAACACACCCCACTAAGCCTACTCCTCTTGCAATGCAATTTCTTCCATCTCTGCAATACAACCACTATATTGCAATACATTTTCTAGCCCAAACAAGCCTCTCTCTAACTTGCAATACTTTCACTTTCTCGTAATACAATTTTTTTTTTTTTTCATTAAATATCATTTCAAGTACAGCCCAAAAACGGTTCTCAAGCCTAATTTTTTTTTTTTTCATTATTCATTTTTCTTGTCTCCAATATTTTTAACAAATTTGAAAAATCACTAAAAAATTATATATACCTATTTTTTTTCTATTTTCCAAATTACACAAAATAAATTTCTAAAATTTATTCACTTTTCTTTAGTTTTGCAACTTAAAACCTTGGAAAACTATTTTTCATTCTCATCAAATAAATTTAGTAAAATTTATTTTTTCTTCATTTTCTTTTCCGCTTTGTACATCATCACTCAAAAATATTTTCAAATATTTTCACATCCATAAAAGCAATCACCAGCACATAATCGATCTCATCACACAAACAAAGAAGACACCATATATACATTAATCCAAATTGAATCACACAAAACACTTCAACACACGCATAATGCGTTGTCCAGTTTGTCCCGTGATTTTCCTAGGTAATCTCATACCAATCCCCGACATCGAACTACACCTAGGTGGCGATGCCTGATCCGACTCAGGCCAAGCCCAACCCTCACCCTAGTTCTTCATATACTCATATCACACCAACCACCTAGTGGTGATGGATACCCAACCCGAGCTCCCTAGGTATTCAGATACCTAAGCTCGATACTGCCGTGACGCCCCATTCTTGGGGGTCCGCTGGATCACCCGTCAACTCCACGGAATACAAGTGGATGCCCGTTACCCGACACCACTTCAGTAAAAATAAGGTAGTCTCCTTGTACGTAGAGCTCTACCCAAATACAAGACTGATATACCTGTCCTGCAGCTCATCATAATCCCAACATGAGCAAACGCCACTGGCTCATAAACCATACTCATCACAATATACCAATCATGAATCCACTATATGCAACAGTTCTGGTTGAGGTCAAATATTTTACTCTCTTATACAATACATACATTAAACTTAAAAAAGTTCTGTCACATGTATACATCAAAGCCACAACCCGGCTTTCTTCTAATCCTGAATCTCTGTGGACGAGTCGCCCTCGCACAAGACCTCGCACTCAAAATATATCCTCGGCTGTGGTGAGCTAATGCTCGCAGTGGAATCGCCTAAGCGGCTACTCCACCCAAGTGCGCAATGTTCCAAACACATTATCCGGCCAACAAAATAGATCCTACTTGAACGTTCATGACCAACTCAGATCCCGAGTCCATCGATTTCACACTCGCCTAAGCCTCTGTATGAGAATTATTGTTTTATTAGTTTGTGGGACAACCCTCCGATGTGTATATATCAATCACTTACCCGCCAATTGATATATTATTTGTTCAGGACTACCCTCCGATGAATATCAATCGGGTCGTCCGACCATTGATATTTTTAGTTTGACTACCTCCAATAATTCACATTTTTAGACAACCTTCAACCCTTTTTCTTCTCTAGGACTCCTCTCATGCACTCACTCCCAGAACTATAGTGTTCTAGCAGCATATAATGCATACTAATCTACTGACAGCCTAATTCATGTGGGGAGAGGAACACACATATTTACAAAACATTCAATTCATACAATCATGTCATGTACCCAATATTTCCACATCAAAATTAGCTCACTAAGAAGATCAAACACGAGCAATTTAATCTTAAATCACTCGACTAAACACATTCACAAAATATATTTCGTGATCACGTTTCTGAACGCGAAAAATCCCAGTTATCGTTCCTTTCAAAGCACAATTTATCGTTCACTCGAGAACCCGGGGTTTCACGGCTATTTTCGCTTCCTCAAAACAAACTACACGCGATCAACACACAAATGGCTAATTTTACCTCTCAAAATAAGCCAGACGCCACGATTGTTCCATTTTGGTTTAAAAACATATCAATTCGATCCTGGGTTCGGATCGGACAAACGGCCGCTCAAGGCCCACCAACCAACATTTACATGGTACTTAACCTAAGAATAAAACCGCGTAGGAGAAACCCCTACCTCTCGGAGTTTGAGAAAACTCCTAAACTCTGCACTCCACACGGCCCCTCTCCGTGTAGAGCGCTTCTCCCTTGTCCCGAAGATCGCCGACGGTCGACCTTCCACGATTCCCAGAGAAGGTGGTCCTTCTCTCTAAACCAAACAACCGGCTAACGGCGTGATCTCTTTCTTCCCCATTTCACGTTTTCTCCCCTTTTTAATTTGAGAAGATGAGTCATATTCCTTATTTTGTCTTTTTATGACTTAATTCAAATTCCATAATGACCGTTATGTCCTTTTTTTCCCAGTTTTGACATTCGACACTATCTCGGTCGTCCATTTTCATCATTTCTCTACTCATACCACTTATGGCACACGAAGAATGGCCATATGCGACTTCGTCGCATCCAACATCGCTTTACTCAAGACCGAACCGTGATGCCTCGAAAAACGTGTCAACTTCGACTATCTCGGAATTTTACGAAATTTTACGTGCTAATAGATTTTATAGACAATTCCAACGGTGAAATTCGTTTCATCATCCGAGATTTGGAGAATAAATTATGGATTTTTAACCAATTTTACAATTTCGTAACAGAAATTACGATTTTGCCCTTTTTCCAGAAATTGGAATTTCTCGGGTCTTACAATTCCAATGTTTACCTATTTTGATATCTATTCTGTAAAAAATAATATTGATTATTCTGCAGAATCAAGATGTTCCAAGGATTGAACACTACCACCGAAAAGAAAGTAGTATTTATAATATCCTTCCTTCTAAGAAATAAATTAATGAAGGTAAGGACTGAAGTTATAGCTTCACCCTTCAAAAGGACAAATCCTAAAGAAGATGAAAATAGATGCTCAAATTTAAAAGACATCAAAGGGATACAACAACAAAATAATTATACAAATCAAATTTTAGGAACAATTTCTTCTCAACTGGACAGAATTGAGAAAAACTTTCCAAAATCAAAAGAATCAGAAAATGAAAAACCTTTATTCAAATCCTTATAATATAATAAACCTATTAAATTAGGAAACAAGAATAATGATCTCATTAAAATATTAGCTAAAAATTAAGCAACGAATATTACTGCACTTCAATCCCAAAACGCTAACTTAATTTTCTAAGTGGTTCTAAAACATAATCCTCTTTAAGTGAAAAACAAACTCAAAATTCAGACCAAGAATATGATCAAATAAATAGAATTAAATATCAAAAGTCATGGCAATAAGGAACAAGAAATTATTATCCTAACCTACTCCTCCAGATCTCCAATATGAGGAGAGACTTCCTCAAAGAGCCATGTAGAATGACACTTTAATTTATGAGTGAAATATTGATGGCCTTTCTGAACATGAAATCATAAATGTTCTATGACAAATGCTAAAGGCAACAACCGCCCGCTAGCTATACGATGATCATACGTCGCACAACTTCTACTTTCTGGATTTTTTGGAACACTAAGGAGTTGGTGGGATAATTGTTTAAATAAAGATGAAAGAGAGTTTCTTCAAATTAGTACAAATGATGAAGGAGAACAAAATGCAATTCATATTATAATATATGCAATAACCAAACACTTTGTTGGAGATCCAAGGATTCTCTAAGAAAGAAGTTCTGAAATTTTACGAAACTTAAGATGTAGAACACTAAGTGATTTTAGATGGTATCACGATGTGTTTATATCAAAAGTTATGATCAGAAATGACGCAAGAGCTCCATATTGGAAAGAAATATTCCTTTATGGACTCCCCAGGGCCTTAACAGAAAAGGTCTTTGAAACCCTTAGAGAAAAAAATCATGGAATAATCCCTTATGATGATCTTACTTATGGAGATCTCATAAGTGAAGTTAAAAAAGAAGGATTAAAATTGTGTTCACAATTAAGACTTCAATATAAAATCAAAAAGGATTTAAAAGCCTCTACAAAAGATTTAGGATCTTTATGTGCCCAATATGGTATTGAGATGCCAGTACCACCCTCACAAAAACATAATATATCAAAATATTCTCCCAAACGAAAATCCTATTCTAACAAAGAATACTCAAAGAAGAAGAATTATAAGAAATATAAATCTCATAGATACAAATATCAAAATCCTATTAAATCACACAAAAGAGAAATAAGATGTTTCAAATGTGGGAAAAAATGACATATAGCCCCAAATTATAGAAAACAAAAAATAAATGTTTTATCTGATTCTGAAGAAGACTATTATTCTGAAGAGAGTACTTCTTCTTCATCCAAGTTTGATAATTCTCAAAATAAAAATCCAATCTTAGAGCAAGTACATAATCAAACTGATAAAATAGAAAATTGTTTATGTCAAGTTAATATTTTAACTACTGATCAAGAATTATTAATAGAAATGATAGATCAAATAGAAGATAAAGAGGCCAAAGCCAAATATATAAGAAAAATAATGGAACAAAGTAGTAAATCAAAAAATTATATACCTCTTTCAAATGCATACATGTTCAAAGATATTATGCAACAATCTTTAAACAATAAATAAATCTTTAAACAACAAATAAATTAGGAACATGGCGTTGTTAGACCAGAGTTTACTACTACCAATTACCTGGGCTTACAGAGTTTACTAGTTTCCAGCCTATATACCTTTAATAATTTTTGAAGGTTGCATTATGAATAGTAAATAGTGAATAGTGATTTTTGAACAGTAAAATTGAAATAGTAACAAGAATTTAAACAAGAAAATAATATGCAGATATTTGAAATAGGAAATTTTATTTGAAAATATGTACTTACAAAATCTTTGAAGAAGATACAGAAACTTGCACAAGTGCCTTGAGCGGCTTACAGGATAGAAAAGCTCTCAAGAGTACACTCAGGGAAATTGCTCTCTAACTTAGCTTGTTCAACAAAGGAGACAACCATAACGTCCATTGCACTACTAATACTTTTACTTTTATGATATATTCAAACACCAATACGAATACAAATATGTTTTCAATACCGTAGCTCTATGCTACTTGTGCTCTGATACCAAAATAATATGTAACACCCTTTTCTTTTTTTATAGCAACTTAACTGTAGCTCTGATACAAAAATAAATGTAAAGTCCAGCGCTACTGATACGAATGCAAATACATTTTTTTATTTTTTTTTTGTATACTGTAGAATATATAATAATATGTATCAAAACATTTGCTGTAGGTCCATCATTTTGGGATAAATCCCACATTTGTACAACATGACATTATATGCCCTTTTCAATCAGGTCATTTACAAAAAATATAAGAGTTTTTAATATCAAAACATTTACAAAATAAAATCAGAGTTTATACAAAATGGTCAAATCCATTTCATGAATGCATGGTCGGATCTTTATTTCAACACCGCAAAGCTTTAACGTTGACTCTAAATCTCTACGGTCTTTGTCCTCGTACTTGTTCACTTGACACCTGCACGATTTATTTAAAACAATGCGCTAAGCATTTTCACGCTTAGTGGTTTTATACAATTCTTTCTTCATTTCCGTTTAAATGAATTCATGCAATGTTTATAAAACAATACTTTTGTACATTTTTCCCAATGAACAGTAGCATAATATATATATATATATATATATATATATATATATATATATATATATATATATATATATATATATATATATATATATATATATCCATTTCATTTACATTCAATTACAATTAATTGTCATTTCCAAGTTATGTACTATATACCCAAATATTCAAATCACAAATCATGCACTTTTCAATCTTATTATCATTTTCCCTTATCGAATTTAACCTATGTTGTCGGTGCATCGATGGAACTTAATCATTGACACTGCCTCCACCGGATCAGAGGCAGAGAACAAAGTGGAGGATAAAGATTTGCTAGTATTAGATATGACTGAGCACGAAATCATTGTGGACTTATCGGCACTATCCGCATGCCCATCGAGGCAGGCACCTACAGATGTCCATGAAATCTGAGGGTCCCGATCAATGGACAGAATCTAAATAGCCAACCCACAGAACCCTTGATATCCCACATATCAAAGAAATACGAAAGGATGATAATGTTTTTTGCAAACACTGACTTATGTAACAGAGTCACCCGCTACGGATCCCAATATAAAACCGACAAACATCAGTACACTCACCCACCCCACTCACTGTTTTAGATCAGATAACTACCAAACATAAGGCATATATATATTATTACTCAAATATCAAAGATCAATCTCAATATACGCACGCTTTATAAAAATATCGGTCTCGAGACGGACTTAAGCCGACCGCCTAAGTAGTTCATTTTCAAAATATATCCATATGCATATATACATGACACTATTCAACCTATAAAATATGTGCAAATTATATATACAATGGCAGTTCACATAGCCGCCTCCTCGATGGTTCGACTAACGCACAGAGGATACTCTACCGCTCAATTGCCTCAAACCGAAAAATGTTTTTGAACATACGGAAAAGAATGAGCTAAAGGAGCCCAAAGGAGTGTACATTTTCATTAAGATAACATTTTCAAGATATACCAAAATAATACATACTTATACAATTAAAATCCATTTATACCTTAAACATTTATGCCTTAAACTTTCTTTCAATAAATACTCTATACCATTAAAATCAATTTATGCTTTAAACATTTATGCCTTAAACTTTCTTTCAATAAATACTTATACATTTAAAATCCATTTATGCCTTAAACTTTCTTTTCAAAGTAATACCTACTTATACAATTAAAAATCAATTTATGCCTTAACATTTATGCAGTAAACTTTCTTTCTTTATTTCTTTCTTTCTGATGGAACCCAGGGGAAATAAACACACCGGTCATTTCCCGGTAATCGGACGGGGTGAGGATTACCACATTCCAAATATAACCACTACGCCGGCTGGAGAAACTCACGCTTGCATAGGGTTCCAAATATACGACCTTATCGCGTGTAAGGATATTACTCTAAACACCCATTTCCTCCCCGCTAGTAACCTATAACTTTACCCCCAAATCCTACACGCTTAAGGTACCTCGTCGATATCACTATAATACCATATGGGGTTAGGTAACCATCAAGAAACATTTATCAAAATTCGTTTGCAAACCATTTAAATCATTTACTTTATCATTAAAACACATATGCATTCTTTACACATTTTTAAACTTTCATAATACCTTAACATATGCATACATATTTCATAGATACATATAAATATATATCGATGCAAGATAAAACATTTCCATGCCTTAGCATTTACATAAACATTTCCATTAAACTTTTCGCTTAACATTAAATCATTCACTTAAAACTCAATTTTCAAAATATCATTTTCACTCACTGCTCCACCGCTCAACCCGCTTGCTTCCCATCGACTCAAAGCTTCCCGTCCGATAGTCCTTTCACCTTTTCAAGAAACCACAACTAAGTACATTAATCATAACTCCATTTTAATCCACCATACATTCATTTAAAGCCAAATGAACAAATTACTCCATAATTTAAAACCACTCATTTAGGCCAACCTTTTTCCAACAATACTCATAGACTTTTGACTCAAAAATTATTCAAAAGTACCAAAAATTATGAAACTCTCCAGATCAGTCCTTATATATCCATCAACATCCCTAAATTTTTCACCAGTACCTTCTCTAAGGCCCTCAACCATAACACAATCTGCACAATAGATGACTCAGTTTGGCAGAACCGAATCTGCACATAGCTTCACTTTGAAACATTTTATGGGCACTTTGGGATTAAAATTTGCTTAAACTTCCTTCAGATAAATTTTTCCTTTAGAAGTCTATTGTAACCAGAAACTTGAATCACTCAAATCAGATCATAAATGAGCAAGTTATGATCAAAATACGAAAACTGGTCGCAACAGGAAAACAGAGCATTTCCTGTACCGAGCAGTCCCTTGAATTTTTTTCCAGATTTGCTTCCTTTTTGTCACTTTTGCTACCAATTCACTTCATATAACATCTATAATTCATAACACCTCAAAACATCACGAATGCATCTAAACCAACTCCACAACAATTGAAATGAGTGTTATAACTTCAAAACTCAAAACCCTAAGTGAAACTTCAAGAACCCTACCTAAGGTCCACCACCCTTCATCAAACCACATAATTCGACGATTCCACGCTTCTTTACATCAATCGTAGTAAAACTCTCATAATCTCAACAAACATCTGTGGTTTGGGTGATCTCTTCCAAACCCTGTACTCAAGGAGCCAATAACTCTCCATGGGAATCAATACCAAAACCTTAAACATCAAAATACTCAAGATTACATACCTGAATTTTTTATCTTTTCTCCTCTTCCTTCTCCTCTTCTTCTTCTTTGATCTCTTCCCCTTCTCAAAAACGTGGAGTCCTAACCAAAATATGAGACAAAATGACTTCTCTTTGTATCACCCTCTATTTATACTCCCATATTCCTCATATTTGAAATTAAATCCTCAAACATTTTAAATTTTGAAAATGCCACTTGCTTAATTTCCACTACGCCATATCATCTACTTTGATTCTAATTTCCATATTCTTTTTTTTTGTTTTGCTAAATGACCATTGTACCCTTGTTCTCATACACAAATCTCGGTTTCCATAATTTATCATTTCCTACTTTAGTCTCCAAAATACCCCTACGTGATCATACCGTACACTCTCTGATTTGAAGGTTACAAAATCCTCCCTTCCTAGAACATTTCATTCGAACGAATAAACTAAACTCCAAAAGAAAGGAAATGAACATACCTCATTAAAAAAATAAGCGAGTACCACGGCACATCCGCCTCCGGCTCCCAATTAGCTGCCTCCCTCTCATGATTTTTCCATAAGACTTTAACTAATGGAATCACTTTACTTTTCAACACCTTTCCTTGCAATCTACAATCTCGCATGTGCATCTCTTCATAAGTCAGCCCTCTTTAATCGCACTGTCGTTTCAATACATGTGAAGGATCTCGATATATTTCTCAACATCGATACATGGAATGTACTGCGAATCCTGATAACTCGTAACTTCAACTTATGTTTACTAGCCCCACTCGCTTCATACCCCATAAGGTCCAATATACCTACAGCCAGACGCTTTCCTCTTAACCCCAACACACCTTTCCAAGGTGAAATCTTCAAAAAAAAAAAAAAAAACTTGGTCACCTATCTCAAATTGCAAGTCTCTACGACTTGCCATCCGCATAACTTTCTCGGGCTTGGCCTTGTGCAATTTTCTGCCTATCCTTTATAACTTTGATCTTATCACAAGTCACTTTGACAATTTCCCATCTACTGCTCCTTTCGCTCTACCTCATCCCAATGACTGAGTTCGACATTTCCAGCCCATAAAGATTCTCATATGGCCATACCACATCAGGCAAGATAATTATTATATGCAAATCTCCATCAAGAGGTGTTCCTTAGTGGTATGATACATCTTTGTGCTTCCCGGATGGATAGCATGTTTGAGGAACGGGCTTCCTCCATAATCTCTCCTCATCACCTACATCCCAGACACACAACCTCTGTCCCATGACCACGGTACCATCCTCTAAATGACCAATCCCCTCGTTGCCCACGACTCTACTTCACCTCTCAACTTCACTATTTGTGGATCTTGAATCAAGCTCTAACTCGCTTCATCATCACAGGACGTACATGAAATGTGGCTAACAAAGACTCCCGAACCGTCACTCCGGGCCTCACACCCAAGGACCTCAATTCTAGGAGTCGAGGAAGATGCACGGCCTCATGCGATAGTGGAACTCCGTTCTTCTAATAAGAGCATCTCATACCACGTCACCTTCCAGATGATATTCAATAGTACATTCCATAATCCTTGATCATTCCAATCCATCTCCTCCGTCTCTTATGTTCAGCCTTCTGCGTAAACAGATACTACAAGCTCTTATGATCCGTAAAAATCCTACAGGCACTCCATATAAGTAATGCCTCCATATCCACAAGGCAAATACTACGACTGCTAGCTCAAGGTCGTGTGTAGAATAATTCTATTCATGCTTCTTCAATTGCCTAGAAGCATATGCAATCACCTTGTCATTCTGCATTAATACATAACCTAGACCCTGCCTAGAGGCATCACAATACATTGCAAAGCCATCCTGCCCTGATGGAAGTGTGGCATCGAGCCGAGGCTCACCTCCTTTTTCAGCCCATCGAAACTCCGTCGACAAGCCTCCGACCATAAAAACGGTTCCTCTTCTTGTCGGGCCTATCAGCTGTGGCTATTTTAGAAAATCCTCAACGAACTTATGGTAATACCCGCCAAACCTTAAAACCTCATCTATGTAACACTCAGAGGAGGTTTCCAATCTCAAGATAGTCACCTCTCAAGGATCCACCGAGATCCCCTTTGCAAACTATGTGTCCAAAAGGCTTTAATCGCCGCTTCAAAACCCGACACTTCATCGAGTTTAGCATATAACCGATGTTCCCGCAATGTTTGCGTAATTATCCTCAAGTGCTCGCATGTTCTTCTCCATCGCTCGAATAGACCAAGATATCGGTCAATAAACACCTATAACAAACTGATCTATGGCCGAAAATCCTATTCATGCAGGATCCATAAAGCCGGGCCAAGTATCTGTAAGTTCAAAATGGCATGATTAGGAAACTCAAAATGCCCGTATCTATGTTCACGCCGCCTCGGAACATCCTCATCATGAAGTCTCAACTTATCCAATTCACTTCCAATTAAATCAAGCCTCATGACAACATCTTTGCAAGCCTTAAATCAAGCCATTAGCATCCTTAAAGTGAAAAACCCATAATGCCCTTCACCTTAGCAAAAATTACATTTATATCTTAATCAATTCTTCTTCTTAAAACATTAATTCTAACACATTCCATTAGGCATTTAATCACTCTAATTGATTAAAATCAATGGAAACTCAACTTTCCATACTTCTAATGTGGTCAATCCTACATGTCACATTCATTCATAATTATTTCTTCAATTCTTCCATTTTCTTTCAACAAATTACATTTGATAATTCATCCAATGTCATTGATTTACTTAAACTAAATCAAACCAATGCATTTCCAATTAAACCCTTTCGCTCTAACCTCATCTCATTTTCTATTCAACTTTAATTCCATTAATTCCATTAATTCCTTCAAACATTTCAAGTACTGTCCATTAAATCAATTAAAACCAATCAAACAACATCACTTCCATTTACATTCAAGGTTGACCTAAATTGACAAACCTTATAATATCATTCTTTCTTTTCAATTTCTTAGCAAAATCAACCAAGAATCATGTCAATTTAATAGCTAAAGCCTTAATATAACTCAATTAAAAGTTTAGATAAATAATCCATAAAACCCTAATTGCTTACTGAAATCTCCTTGAACCCACGTTGACCTAATTCAAGCTTCTCACTCGACCGGCGGCGTAGTCTCGATTTCAAAACCCATGCTCCTCTCATCTCCTAACTCCGCGTCCTACTACCCGGTCAGAGCCGCTTGTGGGTCAGCCGACGCTACTGTGTCCAAATCTCTCGACTAAAACCTACAAAGAAACCTCTTCAAGCCATGATATGGACCTTTGGTTTTTTCCATTTTATCTTTTATCATCGATTCAACTCAAGCAATGATACATGACTACTTCTCTTGATACATGACTTGTGGCATTTTTGAATAAGGACTCTCATATCCTACAATTGATTGTGTAAGATTATGTATAAGATCATGCATTTTATGTTATTAATTCATCATTAGAATAGTCTTCAACTTTTTTTTTTTCAACAATCATCTTGATTAATCGATTCCTCGAAATATCATCTCCCATGTCCTCTAATTTCATCCCCTGCTTGAACCCGTAGGAACATTATCATTTCCATGTTGAAGTAGTAACAGATTTTCATTCCGACGATTGTTCCCATTCGACAAGTCTCTGATGACATTACATTAATATTCCTCCTAAGGTGTTGATGATGAGGACTTTCTATACACATGCCTAATTTCTTCCAACTTTTATGATCTTTTCACTCACACTATTCTCCTATCCTCTAAATGCAATCTTTGAAATTAAAGTCCAAGACTCCTTTTTTGCCTAGACCTTCCAACTCAAAAGATCTAGCATTATTTCCTATAAATGAAACCTCGGTATTTCGAGTGGTGGTACTAATGCCCTCAGAGCTCTCTCGGGTGGCTGGGCCTACTCTAGACGACATTTTCACAGGAACTCAAAATTTCATATCTCATGTAATGCATATATGATTTTAAATCACATAAATAATTTATGCAATTTTAAAATAAAACATTAAACAATCATATGAAAATAAAATTTCAAATCTTTATAATACTTTTCAAAACCGTACTGATACCAGGGCCATGCATCCCGACCCGGACACCCTCATGAACCCGAGGGGACCCTCCCTAAGACTCAATGGATATATAAACTTTTCCCTCAAAACAATCAAATAAAATCCATGAGCTAACCCCCTTACAATCCTTAACATATCTTTAGAAAATAATGCGAAGCCGGCGATAAATTTTTCTTTTTCATTTTCAAACACTCGATTTTTCATGTAATCGCGAGTTTCCTCCCGTTTTCTGACCCTCCCAAATTTACAAAACCCAAAACATTTAAAAACACTTCAATCTTTCAACTCAACTTCTCAACTTCCGCTTTAGGACTCCTCAGCCCACAACCCAATCAAACACAATATATACACATATACATTTATTCACTTCAAATCATCAAAACATTCAAAACTTCTTCAATTACATGCACAGTTTTATAAAAATATTGGGTCTGAGCCGGACTTAAGCCGACCGCCTAAGTAGTTCATTTTCAAAATATATCCATATATGCATATATACATGACAAATTATTCAACCTATAAAATATGCAAATTATATATACAATGCAGTTCACATGCGTCGTCTCCTCGATGGCTCGACCATTGCACAGAAGATACTTCTACCGGCCACCCGCTCCTTAACTCGAAAAAATGTTTTTGAAACATAATTAAAAAAGAATGAGCTAAAGGAGCCTGCTGAGTGTACATTTTCATTAAGATAACATTTTCAAGATATACCAAAATAATACATACTTATACAATTAAAATCCATTTATACCTTAAACATTTACGCCTTAAACTTTCTTCAATAAATACTTATACCATTAAAATCAATTTATGCTTAAAACATTTATGCCTTAAACTTTCTTTCAATAAATACTTATACATTTAAATCCATTTATGCCTTAAACTTTCTTTCAAAGTAATACCTACTTATACAATTAAAAATCACTATGCCTTAACATTTATGCAAGAAACTTCTCTTTTCTTTATTTCCTTTTCTTTCGATGGAACCTAGGAATAAACACACCACCGCTTCCGGTAATCGAATACTGGGTGAGGGATAAATACATTCCAATATAACCACTACTGGGCCGCGAAGAAACTCACACAGACATAGTATTCCAAATGCCATAGCACCTTATCGCGCAAGGATATTACTCTAAACACCCATTTCCCGTTAGTAACCTATAACTTTACCCCCTAAATCCTACACGCTGGGCATACTCGCCATATCACTATAATAACTATATGGGGTTAGGGTAACCATCAGTAAAACATTTATCAAAATTCGTTTATAAATCCATTTAAATCATTTACTTTATCATTAAAACACATATGCATTCTTTACACATTTTTAAACTTTCATAATACCTTAACATATGCATACATATTTCATATACATATAAATATATATTGATGCAAGATAAAACATTTCCTTAACATATGCATACATATTTCATATACATATAAATATATATTGATGCAAGATAAAACATTTCCATATGCCTTAGCATTTACATAAACATTTCCATTAAACTTTCAGTTTAACATTAAATCATTCACTTTTAAAAACTCAATTTTCAAAAATATCATTTTCACTCACTGCTTCACCGCTCAATCCCGTCGTTTCCCGTCAATTCCCAAGCCAGTCCGATAGTCCTTTTCAATTTTTCAAGAAAAACCACAACTATACATTAATCATAACTTCCATTTTAATCCACCATACACATTCATTTAAAGCCAAATGAACAAATTACCCTTAAGCACTAAAAACTCCACTCATTTAGCCAACCTTTTCCAACAATACTCTATAGACTTTGACTCCAAAAATTATTCAAAAGGTCTTCAAAAATTATGTCTCCAGATCAGTCCTTTATATATCCAATAACATCTCTTAAATTTTCAAATTTTAAATTCCTTCTCTAAGGCCCTCAACCACATAACAATCTGCACAATGTATGACTCAGTTTGGCAGAACCGAATCTGCACATAGCTTCACTTTGAAACATTTTATGGGCACTTTGGGATTAAATTTGCTTAAACTTCCTTCAGATAAATTTTCCTTAGAAGTCTATTGTAATCCAGAAACTTGAATCACTCAAATCGATCATAAATGAGCAAGTTTAGCGATCAAATACGAAAATCTACGCAATGCGAAACAGAGATTTGCATCGAGCAATTCCTGAATTCCTTTCCGCATTTGCTTCCTTTTGTCACTTTTGCTACCAATTCACTTCATATAACATCTATAATTCATAACACCTCAAGAAACATCATAATGCACAAACCAACTCCACAACAATTGAATGGTGTTATGGAACTTCAAACTCAAAACCCTAAGTGAAACTTCAAGAACCCTACCTAAGGTCCACCAATTCTTCATCAAACCACATAATTTGATGATTCCATGCTTCTTTTACATCAATTGGGGAAAACTCTCATAACCCCAACAAACATCTAGGGTTTGGGTGATCTTCCAAACCCTAGACCAAGGAGCAATAACTCCATGGGAATCAATACCAAAACCTTAAACATCAAAATACTCAAGATTACATACCAACTTTTTATCTTTTCCTTCCTTCTCCTCTTCTTCTTCGATCTCTTCCCTTCTCAAAAACGTGGAGAGTCCTAAATCCAAAAATATGAGACAAACACTTCTTGTATCACCCTCTCTATTTATACTCCCATATTCCTCATATTTGAAATTAAATCCTCAAATGATTTGAATTTTGAAAATGCCACTTGTTTAATTTCCACTCATGCCTATATCTACTTTTTGATTCTAATTTCCATATTCTTTTTATTTTTTTTTGCTAAATGACCATTGTACCCTTTGTTCTCATACACAAATCTCTGCCCATAATTTATCATTTCCTCTTGTCTCCAAAATACCCTACAAGATCATGTAATCGTACACTCTTCGACTGGTGTTACAAGTAACACTTTATTACATTCGGCGTAGTACTACTAATTTGACCCTTATTTAGATAAATTAATCTATCCTTAACTCGAATTTAACGACATTCTTTTAAGGGCCTTCAAATCGCTCAATACAATTTAAGGCGCGTGATATACATTGATATTAATAATTTATTTTTCAACACTCATGCAAATTTTCATATTCAATTTATTTCGCAATTGGTTGTCTCAAATCAATTTAAAGCAAATCAATATGCAATTTATCATCAATCATTTCAATATTTCATAGTACTTCACAATCAATTTTGAAACAATGAAAGAAGAGTGTAGAACAAACTTTCACAAATTTGAAACAAGAGAGGGATTGAAGAACAAACTCAAAAAGGTTGTCTCTCTTCGATTCCTATCCTCGGAATCCCGTTCTTGGGTCAAGCTTCCTCATCACCAACCCCTAATCCATCACAAATATGTCACAATTAAAGAACCACCCAAGAAAGAAAAATCGGTTGTGCATTCTGTGATTTTTCAAGGTTAGGTCAGATGGGGTCTACCCAATACTCCTTCACTTGAAAATTTTCTAGGGACACATGAGCCATATTTTTCTCATGCTTCCTTCAATAAAATGATATCTCTATGAGTCTATTTTTAGTAGGAATTGGAATCATCTCATTTGGATCACCCAAACTCAAGTTACGACATTTTAATGTCAAACTAGTTGATATGCCCAGCTCACTGGATCACCTACTATTATTTTCGATTTCTAGGGTCTTAACTCCATAAATTGATAATGTTTATTTCACTTATTTGAAGCTATGGTTGTAAGGTTTCTTCTTCAATTGGAATCATCCAATTTGGATCACAAAAACTCAAGTTATTGCATTTTACATCTAGACTACTCTAATTTGCAAAACAGAATCTGCATATAGCTCTACTTTGACATATTTTTGGGCACTTTGGGGTTACAATTTACATACACTTCCTTCATGTAAATTATTCCACTAGAAGTATAGTTTATCCATAATTTTGAATCACTCAATTTTTATGAGTGAAACTCAACTTATAGCGAAAACACCACAGCTACACCCAAAACAGAGCATACCCTTGAGCTACCAAAAACTCATCTTTAAGCCCATATTTGGGAACCTTAGAGCTACAATTTTCTCTTGGTCCCTTCTATAAATTTGTACCTCTAGCTCTTATGGTTCTTTAACAGTTGTAATCACTTCATTTGGATGATTATAACTTAGCCTATTGCCAAAACAAGAATAGGGGTTTTGACAAATTTTTGACAGCAACTCCTTTGAAAACCCAACATTTTCCTTTTCACAATCATTCCTCAAAACAAATCCAAACCAATACCAACCAACAATAAACTTCAAAACTCAACCCAACACAATCCCAAAACTGATCTACAACCAATCAAAATCACATTTACATAAGGTTAGGGTTTTTCCCCAAATCCAAACACAAGAAAAGAGTTCTAAGATTTGTGTTATTACTTTGAATCTCATGAAACTTCTTGCCCTAGCTTTCTCCTTTAACTTTCTTGTAAGATCTTGCACCAAAGAATAAGTTCCATACCAATTTCTTGATCTTCACTCAAAACCCTAGCTTTTCTTTCTCTCAATTTCAAATACATGGTAATAAATGGCCATTCAATAGACCAAATGTGGTCTTAAGTCACTTAACATCATAACGCCATGTTTGGCTCTAAAACCCATTTTTTGAGTTAAGGTATCCCAATTTTCCATATAACCCATATACTTTCTCTATTTTCACTTCAATTCTCACTAGACATATTTTCTTTATCATAAATGACCCTTAGGTCCTCATTTAAAATTTTTTTTCCATTTTGCCCTTAACACTTGGGTAAATTCCGGGTTCATTCATTGAATCATAATTAACATTTAACATATGATCATTTAACAATACCCGGAAAATCCCTCAATTTGCTCAATTTCTACCATAAACACATAATAAAAATATTATAAAAATACTAGGGTATTTTTGGGGCGTTACAACAACCCCTCCTTTTATAGGAAATTTAGCGGATTTCAAACTCTTTGAAGTCCATGGATTTGAAAATAAAATTTGACATCCAAACAGTACATCGCATGTGAATCTCTCCTTTTGAGTCAGACATATCCAACTTTTTGAAAAGTGGACTGCTTTTGAGTCAACCTTTCACATCTTTGTTGTCTTCTTTTGAAAGTGGGCAATTAGCTTTTTGAAAAGAAAACTGTTGTATAGTGTTGCCTTTTTAACTATCAAGCTATTTTGAATCCACTTGTCTTTTCGTCTTTGTCGTCCTTTGAGAGTGGGGAACATGGGCACATCAATTTGTCATTGTTTGTCCAATTTTGAATTATCCGTCCATTTACATCCTTGTTTGAATTCTTCCAAGGTATCTTCAATGAAACGGTCAATAGTAATTTGAAAAGTTTGATGCTTGGGAATAGAGGAGCCTTTAATTTCTCTGAAATAAAGGCTTTTGAAAATAGAGCCAGGGGTCCCATTACTCAAGGGGAGTGTATGGGAGCCCATAACACATGTCTTCATTTTGGCCGAAAATGTAACTCGAGGTCAGGTCATCTTCTATCGCCATCAACGCCGACCGCAAGTTGAGACAAGTGTTTCGCAGCTTGTTCTTGATTCTTTTGAGATAGGCTTGTGCTGCAGTTTGAAGGAAGTATTTTTTTCAAGGAGCCTGGGCCAAGAAAGAGACTTGGTAAAGGCCGAGACCAAATCTAGTCTTTTTGTGTGATTTGGATTCGATTTCTTAGAGTCAATCTATTCTTTAATTGACTCAAAAGTTTGTGTTTGAGAAATTTTGAAGGCTGGCCACCATTTAATTTTGAATTCCCTAGCCATATGCTGGGTATAAGGTGGAGGTAGTTACTGCAGTGTGGGCTCCAAGAAAGAATCCAAGGATTCTAACCCGAGAACAAAAGAGCGTCAAATCTATTTCGTATGGAAAAGCTTTCACTATTAACTTTGAAATAATCAAAAGATTTGCGGATTTTAGGACAAAAGATATCTGGAGTAGCTCCAAAAAAGAGCCACCATTCCTTAAACCAATTTGGAAAATTCATTTGAGATTTTTCTCCCCAGTTAAAAAACCTTGAATGGGAAGAAGGTTTGACGAAAAATGTATTAAACCAAACATTTTTGTAAACTAAGTAATCAAATGTTTGATGAACAAAATTTTGAGAAAAACGTTTGTGTGTAAAAGGACTTTGTTCCCAATCATTTTCAGAAATAATTTTCAAAATTTTGCATTTTGAATAAGCAATATCAGTATCCTCAGGGTTCCTGACATGTGAAACTTGTGTAGACTCCGTATCTACAAGTATAAACTCGTAGAATCTATGGGTTTTAGAAAGATTATTTGAAACAAAAAAAATTTCTTTTTGAAATATTTTTTGGAGCTCAAAGGATCCTGAAGCAGATCAATGATCAACTTCTAGAACCTGGATCAACTGTTTTGGTTCTTTGGATTTGTAAACAGGGTTTGAAGAAGTTGGAACATAAGGTTTAGGAATTTTTCCTAAAACTTCAAAGCGATTGGAAGGTTGGGCTTTTGGCATAGCATAGGATTCTTTGGTTGTTGGTTTTATGGGATCAACTTTGCTCATTTTCCTTGTAAAAATTCCCATGAGAGAAAATCAGACAAAACATTTGAAGATTATTTTATAAATTCAATTTCAAAATAAAAAAAACATATATAATGGCTTGACATTTGAAAAAAATATGTTTTGAAACCAAGTTTTGAACATCTTTTTGCAAAATTTCTTTGGCACTTTTACAATCAACTCTTAAAAGGAATTTTTTATTGAAAACATCACTTTGAAGTTTTTGAATGCAAAGAACAATTGCTAAAATTTCTTTTTTTACTGTTGAATAATTTTCTTAGGGACCACTCCAAATGCTAGAATGAAACTTGACTATGGAGATTTTGTTTTCAAAATCTTGTTTGAGAATTCCACCATATCCTAGGTTTGAGGCATTTGTTTCTATAATAGAAAAGGCTTTTGGATGAAGGATTCCTAAACAAGGAAGTTCTTTAACTTAAGGCTTTATATGTTTGACTATATGAGTATGTTCATCAGACCATGGGTTTGGGTTTTTCTTTAATCTTTGAAATAAAGGTTTGATGAGTATTCTAAGATTTGGATAAAAGTCTGCTACATAATTTAAGCATCCTAAAAACCTTTGAAATTGATTTTTATCTTTTATTTCATCAGGAAATTTATTAGCAAACTTAATTGCTCTTTGGATTGGTTTAATTTTACCTTGATAAATATCAAACCTTAAAAATCTTATATTTGTTTGGAAAAGTTTAATTTTTGATGCAGATAATCTAACCCGCTGTCCTAATTAATTCTTGAAAAAATTTTAAATGTTGAAAATGCTCTTCTATAGAATTTGAAAATATAAGAACATTATCAATGTATACTATAGAAAACTTAGTATAGTCATTGAAAATGTCATTTATAATATTTTGAAATTTAGAAGGAGCATTTTTTAAACCAAAAGGCATTACATTCCATTCATAGTGTCCAAATGGAACTGTAAATACTATTTTGTATCTATTTTCTAGTTGAATCTGGATTTGCCAAATCCAGATTTCATATCAAATTTTGAAAAAATTGTTGCATTGTATAACCTTTGGATTAAGTCTTTTTTGTTAGGTATTGGATACATAATCTATTGTAGGGCTTTGTTAAGGGGTTTATAATTGATAACTAACCTTGAGTGCCAGCACTCGTAAGCCTGACATAAAAGGTTGCATTAATTCCGTTGAGAATGACTATGTCTAATCAAATTTTTGCTTAACAAGTCATTTATTTCTTTTTTGCAATATTCTAAAAGTTTTGGACTCATTTGAATTGGTCTTGCCTTGGTTGAAATTTGTTTTTCATTGAAATATTTTTTTATATGGGAGAGATGTTCAAATTTTTCGTTCAAAAAACTAGAAACAAAATTATGAAGGAAACAAACCTGCAGTGCAAACAAACACTTAGAAAGCAAAAAGCATATCCGAGCCCAACGAAAAGATGTTGTGTCCTTAAGACGACTCGTCTCAATCGTACCGAGGAAAGCTTTATTGAATCGCCTCCCAGGATGGGAATCTGATCTCGTTCCTCCAAACAAAGACGTGAATGGTGACCCGACGAACTCAATTATTTTCGGAACAATCGCATAAAAATGAATGATATGCAGTGAAGTGAGGAGAATATTTTTTTGTTATATTTTAAAAATGGGGAAAACAAGAGACTAAATAAGCCGTGAAGTACTTCCACGAATGCATTACAAACTGGCTTGAAAAAATTAACCAAACAATGTGTCTGTTCGATGTGGGACACACTTTTTCATTCACTTATGGATTTTGTGGATTCCAAAGTCCCAACAATCCCCCACATGAATGAAAAGTTCTAATATCAAAACTCCCGTGTATGCATGAGATGCAAAGTGCGATTATTCCATGAGAAAACGTTGCATTAGGATAAGTAGTCTGAGACTTTGAACTTTCCTTAGTGAAGCCTATTGGGCTTACTCAAATTATCCTTGGTTACAACAGTCATTACATTTAGCTTGAACAAACCATCACTCAGATAACCCTTTCCTACATACATCTCATTTTTTGAGAGTACAAACTTCACGGGATACAAACCAACTTTAACCCTTTCTCGCTAAGGAGAGCCTCGACACTAAATTCTTGCGAACATCCGCACATGCGTAACATTAATTAGTGTCACAATTTTTCCGTATGTCATCTTTAGGAGCAATCTTTCCAACACCTTCCAACCTTAGAGGTTGATGAATTCCCATATAAAGCTTCGCATCACCCCCACGCATCAGCAGTAGACGAAACATCGCCTCGCTTGCACAGATGTGACAAGTTGTCTAATAGCAATCCACCACTCCCAGTGGTTTCCCACCATATTACACTGATACGTTAGTCCGACTGATATCATCAACACCATCGGAGATCTTTTCCACCATATTAGCCCCACGCTTATCTTTTCACTCTCCGCGAAATGCTCGCTAGATGTCCAGACGGCACAGCTTGGCTACTCTGCCAACTAACTTCTTTAGCCTCGCTGAATCCTCCGTGACTCGCCGTGCATTTTCCTTCTTGTCAGTTTAGATCCTTCAACAACGCCGCCCTGAAACTTCTCTAGATTCTTCCCAACTTTCTTCTCGTATTCTATTGTCTTCTCAATCCTCAACCGAACAATCAAGTCTTCAAGTGACAACTCCTTTTCTCTTGTATTTGAGATACCTTTGAAATCCTCCAAGATGGTGGCAAGCCAATGAACGCACCACTTGAAATGTCTCACTTAGAGTCATTCCTTCCGTAGCATGAATATCATGCAATAACCACTTGAAGCTCTTGAACTCCGCCTTAAGACGGTCTTTGAATCAACCATCTTCAAGTCCTGGAAATTTACCGACAATGAATTTCTTCACCCTCAGATCTTCGGTTCAGATTTTTGTCCGCATCATCCAATAAATCTTTAGCCGCTTTCAAATGGACTATGACGTTATAAAGAGTATTTTCCATCAGTTGAGGACATAGTTGCGACACAGAAGTCGTGAGTGATCCCATGCATCCACAAAGCAGCCCAACTTTTCTTTATCTCGTCTCAACGCCCAATTTAGACCATCCTTATTGAGTGAATCTTGCTAAGTTCAAGGTCATGAGATTGAAACAACATCTTTGTTGCCATCTCTGAAATTGGTACCATCAACCTTTCTCGGCTTTCCATGATTCGAATCGAGTTAACCGGAGTCGAAGGCGAAGCCATTTCTGAAAGATAAAAACAAAACATATTCAAAATTTGAATACGAATATAAACGAAAAAGTGTACAGAACCGTAATGCACCTGGGCAGGTGAGGCGTTGCTTTCAAAAAATTTTAATAATAAAATTGGGTACGTAAATCAATGAAAGTGTAATACCGTATTCAAAACTGCAGTCTTCAAGAATCGTTTGTTAAAAAAAATTTTGAATGCGACATAAATGAAAACCGCAAGACAAATATTGTAATACGTAAACTAATGTAATAAAAAACAACTCCAATCGACTCAGCAAGTAAAAAATATTAAAATCGAAACATAATGCTTTTACAGCAAGTGTTATAAACATAAAATTAAAAAATGAGAACTGTAGTAATGTAAACTGGAATGTTTGAGTCAAATTTCGCCGAATGTTTTTACAAAGGCAGAAACATAAAATTAAAAAAAAATGAGAACTCAAGAGTTAAACTAAATGTTTGAGTCACCATCGTAAATGCTTACAAGGCAGCACCACGTTTCCCCACATAGTAGACGCTTTGAGCCGCTTTTTTGATACGTAATTAAATATAAAAGAAACAAGTAAAGAAATACGAACTAAATTAAATAAGTTCGTCTTAATTAGTACAAAAAAATATTTGAAGCAAAAGACATAAACGAAAAAAATCGTGCTTCATCAAGAATAAATTTGTGCCTACGTAAATGTGATAGAATTCGTGGCTTCATCAAGCACAAATTGGCCTACATAAGCAATACACTGCGGCCTATCAAGAATAAATACGTGAACGAAAGAAAAAAAATCAGAACGAATGTAAGCGTTGCTCCACAAGAATCGAACAAAATAGCAAATTGCCTTAAGATTGTTGTTCAAATTTTTCGTTCAAAAAACCAGAAACAAAATTATGAAGGAAACAAACTTGCAGTGCAAACAAACACTTAGAAAGCAGAAAGCAGATCCGAGCTCAACGAAAAGACGTCGTGTCCATAAGACGAATTTGGCCCCTCAATTGTACCGAGGATAGTGGACAATCGTCTCCCAGGATAGAACAGATCTCGTTCCTCCGAAACGGTACGTAGTCGGAGGACTCCGACGAACTCAATTATTTTCAGAACAATCGCACAAAAATGAATGATATGCAGTGAAGTGAGGAGAATATTTTTTTGTTATTTTTTAAAAATGGTGAAAACGGGAGACTAAATAAGCCAGGAAGTGTCTCCACGAACAGACATGTCTGTTGGAAAAAATATGAACTAAACAATGTGTCTGTTCAATGTGGGACACACTTTTTCATTCACTTATGGATTTTGTAGATTCCAAAGTCCCAACAAGAGAAACCATATTTTGTTTTCTATTCCAAAAAGCATTTGGAATTGAAGAACATAAATTATTTTCAATTTGCTTTTGAACTTGTTTAATTCTTTCCTGTATTTGTTTGGATTTCAGGTTTTCTTCATCTTTCAGTATCGAATTTCTTTTCAAGAAATTCGACATGTTGTTGTTTTTCAAGTATATTAATATCTTGAAGTTGGTTGATTTCTTGAATTCCTGAAGTGCCTTTGATAAATTCAAATAATATTTTTTGATTTTTATAAGTTGTTTGTAATCCTTGACTATCTATATGAAAATGATATAATTGTGTTAGGAAAGAAGTTTCAAAAACAATTTGTTGACTAATATTTTTTAATAGTAAGAATGAGGTTTTAATACAAATACCATCTTTATAGATATTACCTTGTGGTATTTTGTATTATACTTTAAGAGGAACATTACTAGTCGTAGACCGTCTTTGTGAAGTTTTGACAAAATATACAATAGAGATTAATCTCTCCTGTATACAATTTAGATCAGCTCTTGAATCTATCAAAGCTATAAAAGTTGACTGGAAATCATGATTTATTTTTGAAGTAATTTTGATATACTATCTTTGTTTTTGTACGATAGTTATACTATCATCTATGGTTTAGATACAAGGAAGAAAGTACATAGAAAAAGAGATCGATTTAACTCCAAGATAAAATTGTGTATTTTATGATTAAAGATATGTAAACAATCAAATTTATATCCTTTTAAACTTCTTCAAAATAATAAAGAAAGAACAAAATTCGTTATGCATTTCAAATTTCATAAAAGAAATTATTGGAAAATGAAAACAGAATAAACCATCCAGGCCCATAATCGCACATTGAATATCACCTCGCCTCAAATTTCACATGAAATATTGTTTATCATGTCTTCACAAACTTACCGACCGAAGAGTGGGAGGATCCTCCCTCTATCACTTTCCTACTTATTCTTTCTACTTCTATATTCTTCCTCATTTTGTTGTCCATATTCACTGTGCTGTTTAATCCAATTTCAATCTCAAGTACTTAAAATATAATCATCATCCCTATGATAATCCATTTTAATTTCTACCGCTAATCCCAAATCTTTCACCAATTGAAATGCATTGAGTTGTTGATCGTTGAATAGTGGCCATGTCGCCATTGGAATTCCATACCATATGCTTTCTAACGTAGAATTCCATCCACAGTGAGATACAAATCCTCCAATGGCAGAATGAGCTAAAACAGTCACTTGTGGAGCCCACCCGATCACCTTCCCAATCTTGATCGTCCTATCTAAAATCCTTCGGTAGAACTTCCTCCACATTTGGCATCAGCTTTGAGATCCCATTTTACTTGAGGTCAGATTTAAGGGTTCACAAGAATCGATGCCCACCGTGATTCCAAATTCTCGTTTATTATCTCTTTGACTTGATCTCCACCAAAGCTTCCCCTGCTCCAAACGGAAACTTCATGATGATAATCGTTATCGACAGTTGGCAGTCTCGGAGAGTCATCATCTTGGCGATCTCTAGTGTGGCGGCGAGGTGGCTGATCCCGGAAAATGGGATGAAGATAAGCTCTGTTTTCTCCATGATTGCTGATCAGTGGTGACTAGAGACTATAGATAGGAATTTATGAGTTTTGGACGTGAATAGTACTTTTAAAATAAAAAAATCCAAATTTCATGGCTGGTTTCAAAAATATGACCAAACTAGTGCGAGTTGGAACAGGGTGGCAATGGTCGTCGTTGTGAACGATGGCCTTTAGCAAAGTTCAAAGGCCGGCGTTGTTAAATTTAAAAAATTTTAAATGGCCGGTGTTGTGAACGACTTCGCTATCAACTTATTCAAAGATTTGCTGTCACAACGATCACCATCCGGATTTTTTCATTTATGCACTTTAGCTTGCCGTGAACTGAGTCGCTAATATTGGATTTTTTTTTGTCTTTTATGCAATTTATGTCATTCAAAGGTATTTGATTGAGTTTTGGATCAAAAAGTTAGTAAATTTAAGTGGTTTTGTGGAATTTGTGGTGAGGAATAAGTGGATTGAGTAATCATTGGTGTGAGAATTTGGAATTAGGAGGTGTTTTATTTTTTTGTTAGAGAGTTTTGAATTTTATGGAGCAAGGTGAGGGAGGGGATTTCCCTCCTGTAAAAAGGTCTACAGGGATACGGCAGGACAGTGATGACGCCGGATATTCCACCGGGCTAGCGCTCGTGAAGGCAACCGGATTTACGCTTATGGTGGTTCATCGATCGTGGTGGTCTTGCCGAGCACCCCAGCTGCTCCTGCTACGCCGCAAAGAGCTAATGGCGATATCGTGCCACCCTTACTCGCCCAGTCCTTGCGAGGGTTGTGTAAGTTTCAAATCGTCTCGTGAGCTTTCATGGAATTCGGTATTTCGTTCGATAATCGGGTTTTCGAGTTTGAACTACTTAATGTTTTTGAAATTGGGAGGTCAGATTGAATTCTTTAATGATTGTTAATGATGATGCATTTTCAACCGAATCGGGCCGGAGCGCAGGGGCTTCGCTGGCCTGACCCGACATGTGGATCACTGGACGCGGACGTCTGGCTGGAGAGATGGTTAAACGGTCCGCCGCCATGAATGATGCCGCAGGAAACATAAATGAAAAAGGGGCTTCAAGGGGGGCGTGGCCTCGTAGCTTCGCCCGATGCCTAAGCCGCTTTCTAAGGAAAAGAGAGACTACTAGGAATGGACGATGAGGTTGGTGAATGTGCGCATCTTTCACCTACGTGTCTTTATATTTATAGTAGACGCTCTACCGCTTGATGGTGATTAGGATTGTGATCCCATTGATGGATATTTTTACTCAAGCGATATCCGATGGTAAAGGATATAGAAAGAGTAGTTTATTTGAGATAATCTTCCTTCCTTATTAGGGGATAGGGGATCCGATCCGATGATGATGTATTATTTTCTTTCTTTCCTTATTGGTGAGATCTCGTTTGATGAGCTGTAATGTCATGGATTATCTTACTTTCCTAATCGATACGTTTGATCCGACGGCCTGGACAATATGTGATCGGGATCATTCTATTTTCAGACTTACGGAGTCTTCCCATAATCGCCTGGCCAATCGAAAGCTGGCCTCGCTCGGGTCTGTAGATCACGGGCTTCGTTATCCAAATCGACCTCCGGTCGCGACCGGGCCTCTTAACCCGCTCATCGCCGTGCAGCCCGAGTACTAAATGGCGCCCACTGGATCGCCTTCATCCCAGCCGACGCTTCTCGCTCAGCAACCGCATTCGTTCTATTTTCAAAAAACCCTATTATCGGGCCCCAGCCCCGCGGTACGGTGCACGCGCAAGGGCCGCAACATGTCTCGCATCGGGCAACATCCACGCATGTCCGCCGGATCGCAGTTAAGGCTTTGTCAGCCGCTTTATCGCCTGCGGTAATGATGTCTTTTCTGCCACGACTTCTCCATCTCCCTTTATTTCTTCATTTCTTACTTGCACTCCTCCTGGTCTTGTATATCCCTAATCTTTTCTTTACTCTCCGCAATTTCAGACTTGTCTCTAGTTCTTCGCCCGACTCTTTAGGCCGAGTCTTTTCTCGCATTTTTCTGCAGGCTAACTTCTTCTCAGCGTTTCTGGGTCAGTCGATCTTTATTGACCCCGGTTTCTTTTTCTCGGGATTGGTACGACGAGGCGTTAGGCTTAAACTGATCACATGGGTCCAGTCGCTCTTCCTCTTGCGACAGGTGAATCACCAAGAAGTGTACCTGGGCATGGGATACCCGACCGCTCAACTGCGGCTGAACTCCGAGGCTCTCGGGGCGCCTCCTTCGAAAGGGAAAGAGGAGAGTAAACCTAATTAAATATCCTGGGGGATCTGAGTATCTCAAGTTTGCGGTCCAGCATGCCAAATCTGTGGGGCCAAGCAAGGTCGGTCCCTCTTATGGGTCTATCTTTGTTAAGCGTTACCAACCCCCTTTTGATGTTCGGGTGTGGTCCCCCAACATTCCGACTAATTCTTGCATGAGTTTCGCCCGAGATCGTGTTTCTTCAAGTCGCTCAAAAACGGTCTTCACAGTTTCCATCGCATCCTTCATAAAGGGGTGTCATGAATATTTCAATGTCCGTCCTTCCCAACTCACGCCAACCCACCAGATCTTGGCCGGTCTTTGACCTTTAGTGATAGCCTGTCCCCAAACAGAGCTATCTTTATACACCCCATGAGACCTCCAAGGGCTTCCTTTATTTTTCTAAAAGGTCCCTGAGCTCGTGATTTCTCGACCTCTCCTCTTCACATTGTGTCATGGAAGGACGCTACTTTGTTAGTGGCCGAGGTCGAATATGACCCTCTTGACAAAGATGACACTGGGCGTTCCTGGCTCGACCACCCTCGAGAATCTTCTAAGTGTCTGCTCGCTCGAGACGGTTTCAGGCGAGGTCAGTCGAATACTCATTATGAGTTATCTCTTTACCTCGTGCTCGAATGGACCTTTAAAATAAGACGAAGTCGAAGCAGATTACGGAGGCCTGCCTTCGCCCTACGCCGGAGTTGATTAAATCGGTATTCTGCCCTTCGGTTCGAAGTCCGGTCGCCCCACAGACGGGAGGCCCCGCCCCCCTTACCATGAGAGCTTCTCCTGTCGGGGCCTTCCAGCCTAATCCCACCAAAGGGGGAGCTTTGGTTCAACTGGGAGGCGCGACCGAAAAGCCTCTGAGGTGAAGCCGAAGAACCTAGGACTACCGAGAAAGATCGGCCGGTTTCGCCAAGATCTGGCCAGGAGCTCCCCGTCTCCCCGCCCGAGGGTCTGAGGCCGGGCGCACGCCCGCGACGAGGCCCCATAGTCTCGAGCTCGTCCCCTCCCTAAATCCGCAGCCGGCAAAAGTCCTTTCGGTGGAGTCGTCGGCAATTACATACTATGCCCATCACTGTCCTAATTCGCCAAATAAGAAAGGAAGCAGGTTACCTCAAAGCATGGAAAAGTTGAAGAGGAAGGGTCCGTAACCAAAATCGAAGACGCTGAACTCTTTCGGCTCACATCAACTCACGCGTGCGCCTCGCCCATCCCAAGGATTCCACCCAGAGAGGTCGAAACGCCACGCCTCGTTGATGAGGCTTTGGCCCTATCACTCCAAGGGGTCGCCTCTGTAAGTTTTTATATCATGTCGCTAGCCGGCTTTGTTTCGAGTCGAAAGTGTCGCCCCCAGACCGACGCTGACTTTGTGTCGATGCGGTGTGGCTACTCATTTAAAGGGTTTGGCCTCCAAAGCCAAACTAAACGAAAGGCATGTCAAAGCCGCCCAAGCTTTCAAAGCGAAGATGACCTCCCTAACTTCGAGCTGACCAGCCTAAGAACGAAAGATATGACTCGAAGAGGTCGGGAAGCTTAACCGATTTAAAGACACCATGTCGACTCCGTACGGCGAAAGTGTAGAGGATGAGGTTCAAATCTCTTGTCGCATCGCTGAGGGCGAGCTTCTGTGAAGTCCGGGGGCGAGCCGCGGTCGCGCGAAATAACTTGGCCGGTGACCCGAGATAGCCGCAGCCCGCCTAATATGAGTCATGACTGGGGATGAGCTCATTACATAGTTGCCAACTAAAGAGGCTACGTGTACCACTTACTTAATCATACATAAGATGACGCTGTTGACGATGCTTCGCGGCGGTATTAACAGGCGCTTCGCCCGCGAATCGCTGAGCGAAGATGCGGCCGTGGGCTGCGGTGGATCATCAAAGAATAGCTTTGGTGGCGACGGTTATCAGAAGACTGAGGGCCTGGGCTTCGCCAATGGGTTTCTCGGGTGGCTCGCTGTAAGAAAAGCCGCACGCTTATTTCGGGCCCGATTTCAACTTCACCTTCCCGTTGACGAGGAGGATGAGGGTCCTTCTACCGATTATCCCGAGAACCGAGCACCCTCGTTGAAGCCACTTCCTCTTCATCGCCCGTCCCTTCTCGACGCGCCGATTTCTATACGCGCTCCGTCTCGCCCAAGGCTCTGGCTTTTATACTTTTTTTTTTTTTTAGTCGGGGCCCGGGTCCCAAAGACATATGTGTAACCTTGTTCTCACGAATACTTCAGACTTTACTTCTTTCGTCCTTACTTGCGCCTTCGCGATGTTCCCGCATGAATCAACTTTGATGCTCTTTTCGCGGGGCCTAGCCTAAACATCCGAGTCAAGCAAATGAGCTCTCCAAGCCGAGCCACCGAGGTAAGCCATTACCAGTCTCAGATGAGTTAACCGATTCCTAGGCTATAATGGCCTCCAGAGAACGACATCGAGCCTATCACAGGACGAATTAACTCCCAGTCGCTGCGGGCCTATGCGTTAAAAGCGTCGAAGCTCGTTAACGCGAGTCGAGCTCTCACGAATCGGGCATGAGTTGAATCGACCAGCCACGTGGCCCGTGGCTGGGAGGTCAAGGCTCGCCATCGCGACTGTCGCGCATCTGGGTCGACTCGCATGATCGAGTCGTCTTAGCCATGCGGGTCTCAGGTCAGTTATCGAGGCTCACGGCGGCGCTATCGGGCTCACACCGATTTGCCTAGTTGAATTGCCTTCGTGCTCAGAACTACTACGAGTAGACGAACTCGTCACAGCGGTCGGGTCTGGCCGGGCCGACTACTCGACCAATTGCTTCCTTCAGTTTTGTAAACCTCGCGCCAGTAGATCGAACTCGCTGGCAAGGCTACCGGGCCCACTGGCCGATTTTTCCCGAGTCAATTGCCTGTGCTTCAGGAACTCGCGCCGAGTGTGTGAACTCTGGCTACGTGTGAGTCATTGCCCGCTGGTTGATTCGCTCGAGTCAATTTGCCTCTTCGTGTTTTGTAACTCAGGCTTAGTAAACGAATCGGTCACAGGCCGGGCTTCATTACTAATTTACCTGACTAATCGCTTCCTTCAGTTTTCAGAATCACACAGTGTATAAACTCATTACAAGTAATACAATTGGCCGATTTACCGAAGTTGGAATTGCCTTTAGGTTTTTGTAACCCTGTGGCCGGTGACTAACTCGCCAGCGGTCATTGGCCTGCTGGGTCGATTTCGCCGAGTCAATCGCTCTTCGTGCTTCAGAACTCCGTGTCAATTATCTCACTGGCCAATTTGAATTGTCACTCACTACCGGTTACCTCGAAATGACCGACTCGGTCGCGCGGGCCTACGCCGAATTTAATTGAGACTCTGTCAAATTTGAGTTACTGTTGTCGACTCCTTGGGGCTGCGTGGCCTATGCCCGGGTGTTAGGCTCGTCAATTTGAATTATTGGGCTCTGTCGGGGTTACTGGTGATCGACTCCTTGGGTTTCACGTGGCATCTTGGGGTGTTGAGCTCGTCAATTTGGATTGTTGGGCTGTGTTCGAGTTGCCTTAAATCACGATCATTCAGCAGGCTCATATTGGCTGTGCAAGTGTGGGCTTGTCAATTTGGATTGTTGGGCCTCTTCATTTGGGTTTCTTGAGTGATTTGACTCGCCGGGCTGCATGGCACGTAGGAATTATTGGGCTCGTCAATTTGAATTGTTGGGCTGCAGCCGGCTGAAGTTTCTGAGGTTGAATTGGTACCAGCGTCCAAAGTAGACGAACGCGGTGCGAAGTGAAGGCTGCGAGCCGGGCGCTATGGCGTGTGAAATATAACTGGTGATCGACTCCAGGGTAAGCGTGACGTCAGTAGATGAACTCGTGAGAAGTGTTTCTTTGGGCTACGGGCGTGGCAGTGGCGTGGAACTTCGGCCGATCGACTCCTCGGGTAACATGACCTTTCATTAGATGGACTTCGTCAAAGTGAAATTTGCGTGGCTCCGGTATTTGGCGAGTGGCGATGTAAGCCCAGAATGGCAATCTTAACTGGTGATCGACTCCTCAAGTAGCGTGACTGTCGAGGAGTAGATGAACTCGTCAGTGAGGCTGCGTGGCTCGGGGCGGTGGGGCGAAGTGGCGATGGCCAAATTGACAATCATAACTGGTGATTTGACTGCCCGGGTAAGCGTGACATCGGTGAATGAACTCGTCAAAGTGAGCTCGTTGGCTCGGGCGCGGGCCGGCGTGGCGATGTGTAGAGTGGCAATGTGGCACAGCTTATCGGCTCCTCGGTGGCGTGGCTGTCGGAGTAGATGAACTCGTCAAAGTGGCTGCGTGGCTCAGACGCTGTGGCCAGAAGTGGCGATGTAACTGGTGATCACATTTCCTCGGTAGCGTGACACAATCGGGAAGTAGATGAACTCGTCAAAAGTGAGGCTGCGCGATGGCTCAGGAGCGCATTTGAGGCCCAGAGATAAAGGCGATGTAGCCTGGTGTCGACTCCTCAAGTAGCGTGACTGTCGAGTAGATGAACTGTCAAGTTGAGTTGTTGAGCTTCGGTGAGAAACTTCCGACCGATTTCTTGGAAGGTGCGAGCGTCTTTAATACTGATTTATGGAGAATTTGAAGCGTTCGCGTGGGTTTCCAAGGGCCTTGACCTTCTTATAAATGGTGGCTTCATTGCTAAAGAGTTTACATTTCGAATACTCTGGCTTTTGTGGTACATGACTGGAGTATGTGCGAGATGAAGTATCGAAGTCTGGTTGTCTTCACTGGGGATCCACCTAGAGATTCTGGAGCGGTTCTGTCGGCTTTGCGCATGGGGTTGTGAACCTAGTCTCCCCTTTATGGGTCATGTTATTCCACTGGCTGTCTTTGGGAATGCGTCGGAGAGGCGGTGCATCTCTTGCTTGTTCTTTCTCTCTGTTTTCTATTATTTTTTCTTTTTTCTCTTTCTCTTATTCTTCTCCTTCTTTTTCATCTTTTCTTCCTCATCTCCTTCTCTTTTTCTTCTTTCCTTTCATAAATTATTTCCATCCCTTTTTCTTCTTCTCCTCTTTTCTTTTCTCCCTTTTTTCTTCTCGGCCTGAATCATTCCACCCTTCTTCTCACCTCCTCTCACTTATTTTTGCCTCCTTAACCTGTTCTTTTCCTTCCTTAAGGTTTTTTGAATCACATTTTGCCACCCAAGTATGCAGGGATGATACCGATTGTAATTGAATGTAATCTGATTGGAATAAAGAGAAACTTTTTCTTTGATGGCTATGGACTTCCTTATTGTGTATTATATGTCTGAGTTGCTTGTGACGTCTAACAAAATAACCATTGAGCGCTCAACTCGTCATCTAAAAGTAGTAAGGCTTTATTGATAATACAAGCGTGCTCACTAGTAAAAGCGTTTAAGATGTTCCGTGTTCCATGTATCTTTGTAAATTCTTCCCTCCTGCATGGAGCGCTCATAATTGCACGGCTGACTCGAGATATGATATAGGGGCCTTCCTAGTTGGGACCCAATTTCCCATGTGCTGGATTTTTTCCCTGCTTCGGTAGTAGTTTAATTTAAGACCAAATCACTTGTGTAGCTCACAGGTTTGACTCTTTGATTATAGTATCTCGTAGTCTTCCTTTATTAGTCATACATGCATGTAAATTGCCTCGCAGCTTTTTCATCTAATAGATCCAAATTCAAGCGGAGGGCCTCGTCATTTTGCTCCACCGATGCCCATTTCTACCCTTGGGGACTTCTTGCGACCGTGAGACTCTTTGGCGGTGCCGAAGGCTAATCTGAGCGGGGTCTCTCTAGTTCTTGACTTAATGTTGTCTGTAGGCCCATGCTTTCGGGTAGGTATTCTACCCACTTCCCTTTAAGATCTTCCAATTTTGTCTTCAAGGCAGCCTTGAGGGTCGATATGGTGACCATTTGCCAGATTAGATTGAGATGTCTTCGAGACAAGTAGTAATTTTTAATTCAGGGGCTCGGCAACAGAAGTCCTCACAGATTTGGGCGTTGCTCGAATTGCTTTCCGTTAACCAGAGCACGGGGCTCTCGAGATACCAAGCATTGGCCTTTCCCCCGAGGGCAAAGGTCATTATGTTTAATCCCATTGTTGGAAGGAAGGCGGGGGCGGTGATCGGCGTGGGGGAGCTGGATGGGAGCGCGAGATCTGGCGTGCTCTGGTAGATCTTGCATTTTTGACTGAGTCCGGTGGCGTCTTTGAGTATATGGTAGGCCATTAGTACCCCTGTCACCGAGACCTTTCACACTTAATCGTTCGGGCTCCTCTTGATTTCGCATACACCCTCGTGCGCTTCTCGGCGCATTGCTCAGTGTTTTTCCTTAATGCATTTAAGGATAGGTGTGAAGAAGCCTCGCTTGTACAGGCCTCCCTTATGATTGGTGAACCTAGCTGACCTCGTCCTACTTTGGCTGCTTCTTTCGGGTCGTCAGGTAGACGTCCATCTATGATATAATCCCAAATGGGGTCCATCCAACTCGGCTCGGACTCGACTTGGGCAACCTCCACATCGTAGAGGTCAATAGAGGGCTCCGCCAGATATTCGACAGGTGTTGATATGCTGAGGTCTTCTTGTAAGGCTGTTGCTAACTTTGCCAAGGCGTCGGCTCGAGAAGTTTTACCTTTCTGAGGACATGTCGAGCTGAACCCGGCCACAATTTTTAATAATTCTCATTACCTTTTGGAGATATAGAATCATCATGGCTTTTAGCCTCATAGGTATCTTATTTGCCTTACTACCGGTGTAGTGGCTGCAGGACCTCTGGCCCCAGTGGAAGCTTCCAGTGAATGGGCGAGTTGGGGCCCGTATGACGGCCCTCATATTCGGCCTCGTTGTTGGAAGGCTTGGAAATCCAGTCACGAGCACGTATTCTATGTCCCATCCGCCTTACGGAGATTCGAGAGTGGGCCAGCTCAGCTTTTTCTTATTACATTTGAGGGCTCCATCTGAGGCACAGTTGGGAGGTCGTCCCTTGCGTGAAATTAGTGCGAGCAAGTTACATTGGAGTAGATTCATGTGAAATCGGCTAGGACACAATCCTTTTATTCTGGGTTTTCGACTTGTATCTGATGTCGAACTTGCTCAGCTCTATGGCCCACTTTATCAACCTTTCGGAGACTTAGTTTATTGTCTTGCTTCATCGGATGTCTGTTGGGACACATGGTATGAGCTGGAAATAGGGGCGGAGCTTCGGTACACGGTTACTAAATGCCGATGTTAATTTTTCCATCCTTGGGGTACCTCACCATCGCTCACTCGGGCTTCGGTACAATAGTAAAGCGGGTGCTTTGCACTCGTTCTTTGTCTCCTAGATCTTCTTTGGTTGAAATCGTCTGAGTTAAGTATAGAGTGAGGAGCTCCCCTTCAATAGGACTTACTAGCACGGGAGGGGAACTCAAGTATATTTTAACCATTATGAATGTATTCATCTCGTATCCAGTGAGCGCTTCTTGAGACTTGGAAGAATGGGCGGCATTTCAATCACTAATACTGTGGACACGAATCGGCAAGGCGGCTATCCTTCCGGAAATCGAGGCGTTGGACTTCCTTTATCTTTGGATGATGATGGCATGTCGATCTGCCTTTATCTTGTGCAGGTTTGACTATGAAACCCGAATTTCAAATCTGTGTGCATCGGCTAGTTGCTTCATATTGTAATTTCTCAGGATCTGGAACGCCTCGTCGAGATGAGCGATGTGGAGCCCAGCTGTGGTGGATTTTACCAGCATGTCATCTATGTATACTTCCATTGTTGTGCCTATTTGCTTCTGGAACATCCGGTTCACGAGCCTCTGATAGGTGACGAACGAGGTCTTTTCTTAGTCGTCAGGGTCCATCACGTCCCAGTTGTAGCCGGAGGCGTCCATGGCGAGGAGTTCATGGCCATTGTGGCGTCGATGAGGTCGATCCTCGGTAAAGGGAAGCTATCTTTTGGACATGCTTTGTTGATGTCGGTGAAGTCAATGCATAGTCGCCACTTGCCATTTGCTCTTGGCCAGTCTGACGTTATTCGCCGATGCAGGATATTCCACCTCCACGATGGCTCTGCTGGAGGTTTCTTGACTCTCGTTGATGGCCTTTTGTCTTTATGGCGCGAAGCTCCTCCTTTGGCTTGGTTTGAAGGGCGGACTAATGTTTAACTTATAGTGATTCTTTGTGGGTCGATTCTCCCGGCCTCACATTTCCATGCGAGAGCGTCTCTGTGTGGGGTGAGTAAAGGAGGCCTTTGAGGTCTTACGTTAGCTTGCGACGGATATAGGCAAGATGTTCGAGTCGTATCCGGCGACCGCCGGTTCCGAGTTCTTACGAGGGGTTGGTCGGGCAGGCACCTCGTCACGCATGTCTAGCTCGTCCATGGATACGTTGTCGACCGCTTTCTGCATCACGGATGCTGAGTAGCATTCCCTAGCTACTCGTTGATCTCCTCGAACCATTCCTACTCCGTTTACGGTGGGGAACTTGATCATCGTGTGATATGCGGAAGGGATGGCTTTTATTGCATTGAGAGAGATTACGCCCGACAACATGTTATAAGCGATGGGCGTGCGGAATCTTGCGTGGTCGTCGCACGGCGCGCGGGGACCCTAGGGTGAGTATCAATTGTATTGAGCACAGAGGTATGCAGCACCTAGAACCCATTAGGTGGTGTTGACCAGATCTAAATTTTCTCCTCTAATGCCCATCTTATCGAATCTTGGCCATGAATGATGTCCAGTTGAGCTCCGTTGTCGTCGAGCTTCGATGGAGTTTGTTTTGTTGGCCCGCGACCGCACGAACCATCAATGGAGTGCGTCTTGAAGTCTTGGCACCTCCCAAATCTGAGTCGGAGGGGTGATGGATGTGTCGAGGCGGCGGTAGCTTGGACAAGCTTGTATTTCCCTATTCCGTGTGACTGATGCGCGGATGGGCGCTTCCTTATTTGGCTGGATTCTCCTCCCTCAGCGAATCCCCACGAGATTACATGGATTTCTCGAGAGGTTCTTTGGTCTTTGGGTTGTCGTTTGCAGAGGCGGTGGTTGCTGAGGTGGGGCCTGGTTCTGAGCTTGATTCTGAGCCTGATTCTCAGAGGATATGAAGCGCCGAAGGTATCCGCGTCGTATTAAGAACTCTATTTCTCTCTTGAGTTGTATGCAATCGTCAGTGCGGTGTCCGTAGTCCTTATGGAACTCGCAGTATTTAGAGTTGTCTCTTGTTGTTGGGTCTGACTTCATTTGAGTTGGCCACCTTAGGAACTGCTTGTTTCGCACTTCGCGCAGGACCTGTGATATTGAGGCTGTTAGGGGGGTGAAACGCTGAGGCGAATATTGTCGTCGTCTTTCGGATTGTGGTGAACCTAGAAGATTTCTGATATTCCCACGTCTTTTTGGGGACCGCTCTGCATTTTTCTTTGGAGACCCCTCTCGATCGCTTGGTCTCTTTGGACTCTCCGTCCTGTCGCTTATCGATTAAGAGCTTTTAACTGGGGTTGTGAACTTCCTTTTTTTTTGGACATGAGGGCTTCTTCGCCATTGATATACTTCTCTGCTTTAGCAAGTACTTCCGCCATGCTTGCTTGGGGGTTTTTAGAGATGGAAAACATTAAGTCTTTTCGGCGAGATCTAAGCTTGGCAATGAAGGCATGATGGTGCGAACTTTTCATCGGGTGCGTGCACTTATTTAAAGACTCGGCTTGAACCTGCATGCGTGGATTTCAAGCTCTCTGCGTGCGAACGACGACGGATCAGTAGATGATGCTTCGGCTTTTTGTAAGTTAAACAGAATAAAATGGGAGACGAGCCTTGATGAGATGGAATACTCACATGGGGAGATGGATGAAGGAGAGCTGTTAAACTGACGAGAATTTGGGCCTTTTAAGTGGTAGCAAAGCTCTACATCAAGGCAGGTCCACGGTACCCATGCAGTTCCATTTGTTTCTTGTAAGTATTGAGGTGGTCGTGGGGTCTTTGGGCGTCAAACACTCCACTTGCATCCAATTTTCTTTGGAAGAGGGAAGTGAAGCACCTTGGGCGTGACGGTGATTAGTCTGTTGCACCCAGGTGTCCAGCGGTGTCAAGGCGCTTGAGCCTCTTAAAACTGCTGGTGAGCTCTTCTTTGAAGGTTTTGAACCTCTGCTCCCATGATTGCTCTCAGTCTCTGCTCCGGGGTGACGTGGTTCCTCGTTCAACCCCGTACCCGGGTTACCTCGGTGCTATATCGCCCGGGGGCGGATGTAGTCCATGCCCCGGGCTTAAATTTGGACTCTGCCTGTTTCCGACCCCTAAGTCATAGACGTTAAGTTGTCCTTCATGAAGGGGAATGTTAAGGCCTTCCTGAGTCGGTCGCGCTTCTTGTGGTCGTCGCATCTGTCTGGTGAGTTGTTCTAACTCGCTTATCAGACATTGATTGGTGAGACGGAGTGTCTCCACCTCGTCGATTAACTGCAGTGTCTAACGGGGAGTCGGTACATTTCATTTACTGGTTGGTCCTGCATCCTTTGAGGATTAGTGTTGCTCTTGCTTGTGTTCCGAGTTGATACCATCAGTAATTGAGAAATCAGTTATATTTATAAAGGAACTGTCGTTCCCACGGTGGCGTAGCGGTGATGCCTTTTCTTCAGCGGGCTGAGGCATTTGGGTAATGGGCTCCGTTAGTGGACCGGACTCACAGTGGGCCCGGGCTATGGGGCCTTGGATCGTGCGGGTACAGATAGGATGGTTGCAACCGGGTTCGCCGACTCGGGGAATGATGTCGCCTCTCGACATAATGAAGGATCGGCGGGGCGAGTGGTGTCGCCATCGATCGTCTGTCGGTCCTCTCTGGGAAGGGTGCGGGTGGATGCGGGGGTGTCTCGTCTTTGCTCTCATGATGAGTGATTATCTTAATCGACGTTGGTTGGATGGTGAGGGTTTGTATGTTGATTAGGACCTTCTGCTATGGTGCCGATTTGTCGAAAATTCTCCGTGAAATGATTATTAGGATAATCTTACCTTCACCATTAGAATAGGATCCGATCAAATCGATGATAGTAGCACCTCTTTCACTATTGGGTGAGATCTCGTTTGATGAGATGTAATGTCGTGGATTATTTTACTTTCCTAACTGATAATGTTTGATCTGATTTGCTGGATAATATGTGATTAGGGATCATTCCATTTTCTGTACCTATGGGAGTCTTCCCATAATCGCTTTAGACGTCGGAGGTTAGGTCTTGGCTTGGTTAAGTAGATCATGGGCTTCTTGGTTATCCACAGCGAGCCTTTGGGTGGCGAATTGGGCCCCTTCAACACAGGCCATTGTCGGGTGCTTTGAGTACTCAAATGTTATGCCAATGGATCAGACCTTCATCTTGGGCGGTGCCTCTCTCTTAGACCCTAGTAAATGGGCCTTTGAGCCTTATTTTCAAACTCTATCGGTTACTTATCTTACTATGTCCCGCTCTACATTTGTTGCTTTCTGATTTGGTTTTTTTTTTCCTATTTTGATTATTTTTTTATCAGTACAATTATTTATTTCATATTTGTTAGGGTGTACATCATATGTGTTGTTTCAACCTTATCGATCATATTACAAATTTTCATTTTCCAAGTTGGCATTAGCCTGATGAATTTTGTCAAACGTATTCTTGAGGTTCCCCAATTGATATATATATATATATACTATATATTACTTAGGTTATTAACTAATAAACTTGTGTTATATATACTTAATTTAAATAGTTTTGAACTTGAGCCTCTACATAAATTAGTAGAATGGTATGAATTGGACTAAAAGGAAATAGTGCATTTGATTCCTTGATGTGGTGAAGCAAAAAATTTGGTAAGTATGTGGAGAATCTGATTTTGTATTGCTATGTGATGATCTCTTGATAATCAATGTTTTAAAAACGGACGGTGGTAGGCAGGAAGGATTCTGGGATTCACGGTTCCGCTAGTCGGGCCGTGGACTAGCGCGGTTGAGGCCGTGTATGTAAATATATTATTATATATTAAATTAATATATATATATATATATATATATATATATATATATATATATATATATATATATATATATATATACACATATATACCAAATAAATTAAATCATATAATATTATCTTTGATACTTTTTTTTGAAATATTTATCTTTAATACTTGATATTATTAAATATAAGTGTAATTATAATAATATTTTAATTTTTATAAAAATGAAATAATTTTAATGTTCAAAACCTAATATATCAAAAGAATTAAAATTAATTATTTTATTCTACCTAATATATATATATATATATATATATATATATATATATATATATATATGCTTATTTTGCAATTAATATAACAAGTTGAGGAATGATATATATAATATTTTAATTTAATCTAACATTAGTCATTATTTCCTAGTGGATCCTCCATGTTTTCCCAAGTTCAAGGTCTGGAGTTCAAAACCCCTTGAATGCAGATTTTTCTTGATTTTGGTACACTAATAGCAATCCCACATCGGTTGGCTACAAAAAAACCAAGGTCTTTATAAACAACATCCACACATATATGGATGCATAAATTGGATCCAATGAGGCCCAACTCAAAATAATAGGGACTTTTAGTATTTAGGCTTGGGCTTATTATGACATGGGGGTGATTGGGCCCAATTTAGTGACCCGAAGTCGCGAGCGAACCGTCGATTCTAACAAAACCGCGGTCGGCGGTTTGATGATGGTTCAGCGCCGATTTAGGCGGTTTGATTCGATTCATGTCAGTGGTTCCTAAAGGAACCCGGACTCTTGATTCTCTTGAATATATGATGCATTTATGTATAGGATTTTTGTACAAACTTGAACTTTGTCAATTCTAAATGCTCATCCATATATGTATACCTGATGACATTACACTTTAGGAAAACTGGCTTGGTGTGGAGAAAACTTGATATAAACTTCAATCCTTATTATTTTGATTAGTAATAGAAGCTCAATTATATTATTAATTTTATTATAACATATCTCCTTCCTTTTAGGAAACGAGAATCCCCCGAATCACGAACAAGACCTGATATTGATGTAAAGATGGTACTCAAAGAAGCCAAAAAGCAATGCAGCTGCAAACACTCTCGATGCTTGAAGCGCGAGTATTTACCTCTCACATGCACCTTATTGAAGAAACACTTCATTGAATTAGTTTTATTCTCCTTCTGACTTGTTATGGTGATATAATTTAAGTGAATTTACGCACCAATTACTCCGCTGTAGATTTGGGCTTTATTGTGCTTTGAATTAACTATTCTTATGTTCCACTATTCCATCTTAGTTGTTGGTTTTGTTTTGTTGTAAATGTACCAAATCATGCATATACCAAAACATTTATGTACCAAAACATTGTATGTACCAAATCATGCATATATAAAAACATTTAAATATATTAAAACATTTTATACAAATTTTCATATATAAAAATAATATGTATCAATGTGTCCCACAAGATGGCGCCTTTATATTTCTCTTAGGACGGCGCCTAAAATAAATAGCCTGCTGGCCAATAAGGTCTGTGGAGTGAGGCAGACTAAGGGGTGATGGAGCGAGGGGCGATGGGTAGGGTATCGATGGATGAAGTAGTCGATGCTTGCGTCAGTGCGGGTCGCCCTAACTGGAAGTCTACCCGCTCCCGGGGTAAAGGTCGCGATGGGTATCATCCATGGGAAGCGATGTATGGGATGGTAAAGGGTGTGGCTTGACAATGGGATATCTTCCCTTTGGGCCAGCTCTGTCAACAGGATAAGATGTCTGAGGCGTGTAAGTTTGTAAGGCATATGGAAGGTGATGTGTAATGTGAAGTAGGGGAAGGTGATGTCGATGTGAGTGGGTATGGAAGGTGATGTGCGGGTGTGTGGGGGTATAAACAACTCGGGTGAGGGTAAGTATAGGAGGGGTATCGAAGTAGGCAAGTCGGCTCAAGTGTGCACAGGCCCGCTCTCACTACGAACCATGACTGACCCACCATCTCAAGCACGACCTCGACGATCAACTCCCTCTCCTCTCATACTCATACGCCGAGCGGGTTGCGTACGTGATGGTGGCGAGGCTGACCTTGGAGGTCTAATAAATGGCTCATGTGATGTCGAGCCTCCCAGGTGTACCGGCGATGCGATGGTCTTCCGCCGTCTGGGTCTTAACAGTCGGGCAATATGATGTATGTCGCCAAAGCCGGGGTATCAATCCCAGTGAATGGCTATGCTTGACCATGGAGCGATACGAGTGAACGAAGAAAGAATTATAATTACATAATCTATTAATTAAAATTAGGTAAAATATTTTAGAAACACATGTCCTAACACCAAGATCCATACTAGGGTGTAGTAGCCGGAACCTCATATCATCCGATGCAATCGTGAAATTGTCATAAAAAACGCCCGTATAATCTGACGATACCTTTGCGTATGGATCATGAAAGTCCGTGAGCCAGCGAGGGTGAGTGATGATCTGGTCGCTCGCGTCTCCCATGTGCTATGTATGGTGCATGATACATTGTGTCCAGCGGTGTCGTCCACGTCGTCACGCGCCTGGCTTGTTGCTCGTAAGACAGAGTTGGAGGGTATCTCTGATGCATCCCAAGCGGAAAGCGGAGACTCTCTACACGGGCGATGCCACTCGACAATCTCAAAACATATGGCGGTGACATCGTCAAGCGGATCATCGATCGGCTAAGCGGATATATGGGAAATTTGGTGATGCTTTCTCCAGCGTATGGGTGCCATGAGACTTGTAAGACACTTATCGATAAATTTTATGAATATGAATAAATTAATATAGAACCATATAATTTTACACCAAACATTTACGATCATGAGTGTATCTAGTGATCTCGGTATAAGAGGAGTACACTAGATGGGTTATGCACCCATGTCGAAGGTACTCCTCACCTCATTCATAGCGACCCATACCAAATAATACAAGTTTTAAAGCGTTTGACCAAGTTTGACCAGCAATTTAGTATAGATTTCTAAGTTGGCTTTTAAAGATGGATAATTTTAGGTTGATTAGAAACCATTCGTAGGCCTGCGTCGTCACGAGGTTCATAAACGGGTTGAGCGTCAAAATCCAGGCTTACGGATAAAAGTTATGGCACAGGGAGTTCAGCGGCGACATTTTGCTCCGATGCCAGTGTCTTCGGTTTTACTTGAAAGCGACCTAGGCCCTATATAAAGCATAGTTTTGCGTGCCAAAGGGAACCCCCAGCCCCCAACACACTCATTTTGAGCTCCAAGAAGCCTAGAAAATTCCCCTGAAACTTGGACTATTGGGTCGTTTGGACCATTTTTAGGCCAAACGGGACTGGCCGTGGGGCCGATCCGGCCACCCGCTACTGCGTCTTGACCCGGGGAGGAGGAGGAGCGACCTCGCCCGGTCATTTCCACGATGCGCCACCGGACCAGCGCGGATGGGCGGGGCGAGACGGGGACGGCCGCCATGGTGGGTTGTCGGATTTTCATATTTTTCGGTCATTACAGGCCGACCCATACCTCCCTCCTACCATTTTTGGACCCTCTGAACTCATTCCCATGGTCCCTTTTCGCAGATTCCTCACCGTTTGAAAGATCGTAAAGCAAGTTGGCGACTGTGATCAGTTTTGTTTTGACAACCTTTGGACCCGAGTAAGGTATTCTTTGTGTTCACAGTCTCTTGGGCTTTCCGTTGATATAAAGTTTGTAAATTTTGGACATCGTTGGGATAGTTTTCCATTTTTGGGTCATATCGGGTAATTACAGAAAGGTTTGGGCGAAATTGGGCTGATTAGTCCAAATTAGGAAATTTGAGATTGGATTAGTGAAATTGGACATTTGTATGAGGTTATTGGAGGTTCAATTTCAAAAATTGGCACCTCCGGGTAAAAGCCCCAATTTTGGAGTAGAATTACATAAGGCCTGCTTGTATATTGGACATGTAAAGGTCGATTTAGATGATCACGAGTTCTAAAGATTATTCAAAGACATTTGGGGCGTCCCAATGTCTTTGGTTTAATTAATGGAGCCTAAGTAATTTATTTTATTATATTACAGCTCACGGCGAGGCAAGGGAGACATTCCTCTGAGGACGGGGCGAGGCATACATGGTTTTGATGTTTACATGTTTAAATGCTTTGGGACATTATTATAGTATATAATTGTAGTTAATTATATATATATATATATATATATATATATATATATAACTTATTTGTTGAGCAGTTGGTTATGCGTAAATACAATTGTACATTTTTATATAAACAAGTTATCATTTCATGTGGATTTTGTCAACATTTTAAATATTTAGAGGCTGCGAATTCATGGATAAATTTGTAGTATTTAAACATTTTGGTAAATGGATTGAGGTTTAAACCATTTTTGCGAAAGTTATTGGATTTGAAATGGGTTTTGAGACTTTATGAAATGATTATAAATGCGGTATTGTTGGAAAGGTTCTGATGATTATAATCGGTTGCAGAAGGTTTATTAGTTGCCACATGATATCGGGTTCCCAGAAGGTTATTAGTGCCACGTGATGTGGGGTTCATCGAGAGGTTTATTAGTTGCCACGTGATGTCGAATTACGCGAAAGGTTTATTAGTTGCCACGTGATGTCGGGTTCACGAGAAGGTTATTAGTTGCCACGTGATGTCGGGTTTGCAGAAGGTTTATTAGTTGCCACGGTGTCGGTGGGGTTGGGTTTTATCGATGGTTTACTATGGATATATAGTGCGATATTATAGTTAAAGTGAAGTATAACCATCTCAAGCTTATATATGTAGGATTTATTATATTTTCATGATTATTTTTACGACATGATGGTTATATATACTTTATGCTCCATTTTTATGTTGTGAATAAATTCAGGTTATAAGGTTCTAGATAATGATGTTGGACAAATTTTGAGCATAAATTTCACATTGTTGACTTGGTATAAATTTGGGTTTTGTGGGGAAACAATTCCAAACGGGAACCTTATAAAGAGTGAGCATTGAGGTCTTGAGAGAAGGAATTTTCGAAAATAAAAACATTATTTTTCATATAAATTATGCCACTTACTGAGATTTATTATCTCACGTTTTATTGTTTTAAATCCGTTCTCTAGGTCCAGGCGGTCCGTAGAGATCTACCTCCTGCCAGCTTCTACGTCACTCATTCTGCGGCAGTTGCAGTATTCTATCTTATCTTTCTGCCTTTGTTTTATTGGACCTATGTATTTTTGTTGTACCCTTAAATTCGCAAACACTCTTAGAATGCTCTAATCTTAGCATTGAACTCATATGAGTCCTTATCATGTGTGTTTGTGGTTTGTGACCCTCTGATAAGATCGTCGGTTGTGGATTTTGAGGCGGTTATGGAACTTTTATATATATATATTGAGGTATTATATTATCAGGGTGTTTCTTTCTTAAAGTTGGGGTCCCATTGGACACTCCCTAAGAGTTAATACGATTGAGGAACCGCTAAGCGCGAGGACAAGGGGGAATCTTTAAAGGGTTTCGGGTGGGTCTATCATACACCAGGTAGGAAGAGCTAGATCTACCTGCGGCTCGACGGAGGTTGTTTGTAATCCATCGTGGGCCTGGCCTCGGGTAGGTCACCATCCCGGAACATCGGCGTCGGCATCGTGTAAGGCATGAGCGGGTGGTGGTCTTTAGATCTGCGATGTGGTCGCCCAAATCGGTCTTGAGCATGAAGTCTCTCCAGACCATAGCTGAATACAAAATAAACGAAAGTTGGTCGAAAAATTGAAGTTTTATATTGCGTTGGAAAAATAATATAAATGTTGTCTACTTTCAAGGGACCCCATGATTTAACAAAAATCAGGCGAGTCTCCTTTATGCAGGGAGGTCTACAAAATACAACATGTACAAAAAAGCACATAACATGTCTCAATGACCTCGAGTAGGTCGAATTATGAGTAATAGTGGCCTAAAGCGGGCGTTCATCCACGCCTACTGACAACATACATTCCAGGTTATTGCATTACGTATGAGTGTAATACAGCTAATACCATTTCTGATCAAGGTGGCTCGGCATAGCTTCATGATATGTATGTGCTAGTCTTTCACCACCCCAACTATGTCCTTGTTGTCGTTAAATCTAGTAGTAGCGGGAGGAAAGCACATAGGAACATGCACCTTCTTGTCCGCCAAACAAAGGATCAGATCGGCCTTATGATGATTACAGCGCTGCAGCTCTAATGTGACCTCATCTCATCGGGTGTGGGGTGGATATTTGGAAACATAACCACCCTTAGGGATAGTGGCTCCTCACGATAGCATCGGCGGGTGGGATGACAGGAGCAGCTCCGCGCCGCAATGGCAGCCACATCGAGACACACATGTGGAGTGGCTCTTTGGGCCATGGATCTGACGGAGGATGGCGACGTCACAGTGGAGTAATCGTCATCTCCTGCGGCACATGAAGCGTGTGTCTCGGGCTGCCATCTCGGCAGTGAGGTGATAAGTGGCCAATCGATCGCGATGTGGCCCAAGCGGTATATCTTGTAAAATCCGACCCTAATCCGCATTATGGTGAATCAGAATCCATATCGCATGGTCATGAAGGCTCTCATGTCTAGCGCCGGCGGGTATTTCCACGAGCGGTAAGCAACGAAACAACCAAATTTAAAATTGGTTATGTGACACCCTATTCCCGGGGGTCCGTTGACTCTCGTCGACCAGCGGTACTGAGTGAATGTCGGGTGACTCAACATCTCTCACGAAAATCGGGCAGAGTCTCCTTTATACGGGGAGCTCTACCCAAATACAACACCTGTAATATAACCTATCCCAATCAACATCAATCACAGGATATCTATATGAGTAAGCTTGACCTCTTGGGCCCATACCCTGATACTCATCATCAATATAGGCAACTATATCCAATAGTTTCAAAGGTTGAAGTTACTCTTATACAACATATATTAAAATACTAGAATTCTAATACATGTAAAACCACCAAGAAGCCACATTCAGAGCTTTCTTCACAAAACTCAATCTCTAGGATGAGTCGTCTCCTCGCACGCTCCTTGTACACCTTAAATATGTTCCCTCGGCGAGGGTGAGCTAATGCCGTGGTGAGTCACCCTAAGTGGGCTACTCTCCGCCTAAGGGCATATACGATGCTCAATGAAAACATACATTCAAAGTAAATCGTGATCTACTTGAATGTCTAGCGATCATATCTAAATTACCCAGTCCTCACCGACTCCCTCACACTTGTCTAAGCCACGTATGAGAACCCTTAGTTTTATTTGTTTGTGAATGGCCGAAACAGATGTAGTATGTCGATTGGGTGATCTCGAGTGATTGATATTATGTATGGGTACCCTCAATGTATATCAATTGGGTAGGCTCGTGGTTTGATATTTTATTTGGACTTCTACCCTTCGATATTCATTATTTTTAGACAACCCTCCGAACCATTCTCTCAAGAATTACCTCATGCACTCACTCCTATCGTCCTAGGATGCCCCAGTGCATATGGAATGCATGATGCCAATTCCATTACAATTCTATAACACATGCAAATATATATAATCATGCATATTTTCACATAATTTAAATCACACAAACATGTCATGTAATTTCACCATCAATTTCATCAAAATTAGCTCACGTGGGCTAATGATCAAACACGAGCAACTCGATTTGAATTACTCAACCAAACACATTATTTCACAAAAATTATTTTGTGAACACTATTCTCGAGAATAGTGAAACTCTCGGTTACAATTCCCGGCAAATCACCAATCATAGGTTCACTTAGTGAAACCGAATTCCACGGTCATTTCCGGCCTCATACACGTCAATGCATCATTCATAGCACAAATTTGCACCATGGCACCCCAACGGCGTGGGCGGTCGAAGCGTCACATGGGTTTAAAATCCAACGCCTCGGTTCCAGTTTGGAACCGATCGAAGCAACACTCGCGGCGCCGATTCGAAACGGCGTGACAAAATGCATGAAAATTAAAACCCAGAAGTAGGGAGAAACCCTTACCTTAAGGAGTTTTTCAAAAATTCCCAACCGGTGCGCTTAGGTCTCTCGCGTAAACGGCTCCTTCTTGCTCAAAATTTGTGGTCGGATTAGCCACAAATCTAGAGATAATGAGCACCTTCTCTCTCTAAAATGAAGAACATCCAGCCACTGCATCCTCCATTCCTCTCCAGCACGTTTTGGTCTTTTCTTTTTGAAGAAGATAACCACTATTCTCTATTTCGTCTTTTCTTCATTTAAAATTTCCAAAATGACATCTCGTCATCTTCCCAATTTTGTGGCTTGTGACTATCGACCGTCATTTCCATCATTTATCTACTCATTCCACTTATGGCACATGAGTACATGTTATATTGATTTTGTCATCAAATATCTTTCTGACACCCAGAAGCGCGATGCCTCCAGCGTGCAAATTTCGACTATCTCGGAGTCGGCGAGTCGCGTGCTAGCTAGATTTCGCGAGACGATTCCAACAGTGAAATCCATTTCATCATCCGAGATCTAGAGAATAAATTTAGGATTTTTGATCGAAATTACGATTTTGCCTTTTTTCCAGAAATTGGAATTTCTCGGGTCTTACAGGTTATGTATAAATTACATGTTACAACTACTAATAGTAATTGATAATTAACAAATTACGTGTTTTGCTCTTTTGTATCTACTAAATTATAGTCTGTGTCCTATCTTGCAATACCAAGGCAGGATGTATCAGACGGATCACGCATCATTGAATCCCCTGAGCCATGTCTATAAGATATAACAAATCCAGAATAATTGTCAAATATGGTTGTCAATATTAATTACAACGACAATGATTTACAATACACACGTACAATAAGAATGTTTCATTCAATAGAATAAGTCTAATACAAGATAACTACAAAAAAATGGACCTCATTCTGAGAAATATATTATCGTAAGTCTTATAAGTTTTTTTTTTTTAACAACTAAAAAAAAGGTGAGGCCTCATTTACAAACAAACAACTAATTGCCTTACTTCACATCTATAACTAAACTTGATTTCTATTCTTACAAGACCGTCGATTGTGACCCTGTTGTTTGCACAACCCACATTTTATCTTGGTTTTCCCCTCCCTAACGTCCATTTCATTTATACAAGCTGTGGGTTGATTTAAGGGCGGCTTGCCCGGCTGCCGTTTCATTGACCCGGGAAGTGCGATCGTTTGGACCATCATAAAGGCCTCAACTTCATTGAATATGGGATAAAACAAGCTTGCCCAAGTGTCATAGTAGGACTGCGTAGTGTAGTAGCCTTGAACAAATAACCGAAAATCAACACATCGATGCTAACATGCTGCTATGATATGGCTACATGGAAATCCATATATCAGTGTCTTACCACATGTGCATTTCTTGTCATTTAAGTTCATGTGATGAATGCGACCACTCTTGGACTTTACGTGAAATGCACTTGCTATGCTGATCGTAAAGAACGATTTCCATTGAGTCTACGACCTTAACCGACCACGAATCGGGCATCAGCATATGGAGTGGAAGCGCTCGTAAATTCTTGATCTATCAACTCCTTGTTCCCTTCTTTGCTCAATGCTTGTTGGTGAAATTTAAAGAATGTCCATAATGAACTAATCTGGTGATTGGTATTTGTGAGCCAACTAAGACTACTATTAAATACACCGACATATTGGTTTATCATTGTATCCCATATCTTCGACCTCCATTATGTGAAAGTGTAAACCCCTGACCTTATTGAATGTTATAATGGTAGTTGTTGAATGATTAGAATTCAATGATAGACGAGGAGTAGATTAGAATTTAGAGCGCTCGGATGTCATTTGGGCATAAAGTGAGAAATTTTCGAAAATTTTCACGGTACCCTAATGAATAGTAATTCTTCTTATTATATCACGGATGGAGGTTTGCGAGGAATTTTAAGAAATTTCAGTTCTAGGCTGGCCGATATTTAGAGAGAATTGGAGATTTAAGTGAATAGTGATTTCGGATTTGAGAATTAGGACTGCGCTGAAATTTTTCGGAAGTGGACCAAATACTAAATATCCGAAATTAAATCATAGAGTCTAACGAAACTGAAGCGAATAAAATGGGTCAGTTTGGATAGTTTCCGAGACGTCCGAGGCATTAATTCGGGATAATACGCTATTGTTCGGATTTAGTTCTTGATTTTAAAGCGGTTCGGTGATTTGAGCTGGAATCCGCTGTGAAAGGTTGTAATTAGGAATATTTTCATGTTCAATTTTGAGTTAGGCGACCATGGAATATTTTTGAAGTTTAATTGGTATAAAAGCGATTATAAGATGAAAATGAATAAAATATGATATAAGGAGATATTTTATTGTGAAATACAGTAAAAACCTTTCTTAATGGCTAAGTTATGATTAAAATATCATGAGAATGGACCAATGAGATTCATGGGCTCAAATGCAATTTTGGCAAAGTGTAGGTTAAAAAGCTAAATTCAAGGGACTCAAGTGTAAATCACTTTGCACCAACCAATGAGCTTCTTTGATTCAAGGGTAATTTTGGAAGTTGTGAGTCAAAAACTAGAATTCGCTGACTAAAATTATTACTTCCAAGGAAACACAGCTATGAGGAAAGAAAGAAAGAAAAGAGAGAAAAGAAAGGAGAAAAAGAAGGAAGACGTGTGAGGCAAGGTGGACGAGGGTGAGAGGTGAATTTTTCATACTCCTTCAAAGTTTTCCCAAGTGAGATCCAAAGTGGAATCAAAGGGAAGAGAGAATCGAGGAAAACAAGAAAGCAGTGAAGTTTCTAATGGTGGGAAAGTTGGATTTTTATGTTTTTCATGCCTAATACTATGATTTTACTTGGATGGATATTAAATTATTAGTATTATTTAGGTTGAATGATGATGATTTTGATATAAATTGAGGAAGAAATAGATTAGGTTAGGTTTTGACAAAGTCAAGTGAGTGATGTAATTTGGGGTTTGATATGAGTACATTTTGTGTGATGTAATTTGAAATTGGTTAGGGATTAGTGAAATTGAGGTATAAGGCATTAAATGGGAGTGATTAGAGTGAAGAAAATGGAAGAACAAAAGGGAATATGGTTTGTGCATAATTCGGTCAAAATGGAAATGAGAGGGGTCAAGGGTAGTTTGGTAATTTCCATGTGTATTAGGGTGAATTTTAACTCTAGAAATGCATTGGAATTGGTTAGAAAAATGATTTGAATTAGGGCATTAAGATCATGTTGTAAGTAAGGGTATTTTGGTCATTTCCTTAATTTTGTATTTTGAAGTGTGGTTCAATGGGATTAAAGTGAATGTGATGTGGTTGGGTGAAAATGAGTGTGTATTGTGGATTAAATGGAAGTTATGGTTAATGTGTAGTTGTGGTTCTCTTGAAAAAGGTGAAAAGGACCATCGAACGAGAAACGGGAATTTGACGGGAAGCAAGCGGGATTGAGCGGTGAGCGGTGAGTGTAAAATGATATTTTGGCTTGATTGAGTTTTAAAAGTGAATGATTTTTAATGTTAAATTGAAAAGTTTAATGGAAATGTTTATGTAAATGTTAAGGCATATGAAATGTTTATCTTGCATCAATATATATATATATATATATATATATATATATATATATATATATATATATATATATATATATATATATATATATATATATATATATATGATAAATGCTATATGTATGCATGTGTTAAGACATTATGGAAGTTTAAAAATGTGTAAAGAATGCATAAATGTATAAATAATAAGGAAATAAAGTGTTTAAATGGATTTAGAAATGTATTTTGAAGAAAGGTTTTCTTGATGAATTTACTAACCCTATATGTGTTATGAGGCGATATCGGTCGGGTACTTTAAGCGTGTAGGTTGGGGTAGGAGTTATGGGTTACTAACGAGGGAGGGGAAATAGGTGTTTAGAGTAATATCCTTACGCGTGATAAGGTGCTATAGCCGGAACCCTATGCAAAGCTGTTTCTCATGGCGTAAATTGATTATATTTGTAATAAAGGCCCATCCTTACCGTCGATGCACGAAGCTGTTAGGTGTGTTTATCCCACAAGGGTTCCATCGAGAAAGAAAGAAATAAGAAAGAAAGAAAGTTTAAGGCATAAATTGATTTTTAATTGTATAAGTATTTATTTTTCTATATCACCCCGAAAATGTTATCTAAATAAAAATGTACATCATGACTCCCTTTAGCTCATTCTTTTCGTATGTTTCAAAAACCATTTTCGAACCGAGAACTGAGGTGGTAGGGCGTCCCCACACGATGGTCGAGGCCATCGAGGAGCGACGTAATTTGCGTTGCCATATATTTTGCATATTGTATATGTTGAATATTTTGTCATGTATATATGTATATATGTCTCCATATATTTTGAAAAGACTGCGTGGGCTTGATCCCATCGGAGTGGGCGAGAGATGCGTGGGGCGTGACTTAAGTCCCCGGCTCAAACCCCGATCCTTTTTATAAAGCGTGCATGGAATTGAAGAAGTTTTGAATGTTTTGATTATTAAAATAAATAAGTACATATGTGTATATATTTTTGCTTGATTGAGTTATTAAAACTGGTGGGTTTGTGTGGACGAGGTCCTAAAATGGAAGTTGAGAATTGAAAGATTAGAAGTGTTTTAAATGTTTTGCGAGTTTTTTTTAGAATTTAGGAAAGTGGGCAAACAGAGGAAACTGCGGCGATTTTAGAAAAATCTAAGTGTTTGAAAAAAAAAAGAAAAGAAAAAAATTTACCACTTCACTTTCACATTATTTTCTAAAGATATGTTAAGGATTGTAAAGGGATTCGCTCCATGGATTTTAATTGATTGTTTTGAGGAAAAGTTTCTATATTCGTTGGTGTACCGGGAGGTCCCCTCGGGTTCATGAGTTAATCGGGTGGGATCTTCAAAAGTGCCCATAACGGAAGGGATCTCCTACAACCATTGTAATTCTTCCGGGGATTAATTCTCCCGATTGTAGCCATATGCATTCATCTTAGTGGTGTTGTCGCAACAGATTTGCTACGCATACCAAGGAATTCTTGAGTTTATCTTTGAAGCGGGTCATAAAATTGCTTGTAAGATGATGCATGCAGATCCTGTGATAGGCATATAGTGCATCCCAATGAAGATGAGGATCGCTCATATTATATAATACACGGATGCATCGGATATAAACACAAATCCGTCCATTGAGTTACTCTATTTACGATACATGCGAGAACCTTCCTGACTATCAATATTCTCACCTTAGTAATAGAAAATGCCATTTAGGAACAACTGATTATTTCGTCATCCCATTTGCAATCAAAAATGTGCCTTTATACTTCCGCACAAATGTTGGCGCCATCAATACTACGATCACAGAAACGATGATTTAAGACCCTTCAATAGATGGCTTGAATGCCCAGAACACGCACTGGAATGTCTCATTGTTTGGCACACTATGAGAGATGGTTTTCCAAATGACAACATATCCAGGATTGGCTTGTTCTATGGCCAAGAACAAACATGGGAGATTTGTATATGACTAGGAAAAATCACCAAATAAGTGTCTAAATGCCTTATGCTTCCCATCCAAGGCTTTTTTATATGAAATTTCATATCACCATTTCTCATACTTGATTACTTGAATAGAAGCGAGGGCAGCGTAAATTGTACTTAATTTTTATGTGGCGACAACCAACTTTGAGTCCAGTTGATGATGGTCTGGTTCAACTCACGGTTACACAAGTATCACGCCCTTTATCTTTTGATCCTACCGAAATAGCTATTATCTCTTCCACAACAATGACACGACTTCCATTGACATTGACATTCTTTGGCCTTCTTACATCTTAAGGCGACGATTTTTTTGAGAAATGACTACAACAAACTCACCCAGTGTGTTCTAATTGGTATTTGCACGCCTCTTTGGTCGGATTTAGAATTTAAAGCACTTTAACTACAAATTCACCACTCGCATACTTAGTTTATCTCTTGCCCCGTGGGTAAATACACTTGAAGCCATATCTATGTTTTCTTATGTTCAAACAAGTGTTGGTGGTAGGTGAAATTGAATAGGGGCTTACTCATCAAGTCCTGTCATCATCTGCGCGATATTGATACATCACAAGATAATGTATCTTGTGAGAGACAAATATCCTTGCTTTCATTCTCGAAGCACGATTTGTAGTGCGGAATGATGATATATGTCCATCGGCGAACATGTAAGTCATCATCATATTCATGTCATCTAGATTCATCATTACCTTCTTCACCAGTCTGCAAGCATCATCATCTCCATATGCTCCACATTATCTAGTACTAGACGGCTACTAGAGTACAACATAGAAGTCAAATTTACGCAGCATTCTCAATTTTACGCCTTTTGATAGATTGATTCGCAGCCGGTGTATTGAGCGACCTCGACAAACGATTCAATTTCACCGTGAAAGTTGTGTTAACCATGTTCAACATTAGGTGCACAGAACTGTCATTCCATATTAATAGAGGTTGGAACCTATTTCCACATTTTTAGAGGATACTTGCTAGGACTAAGTTGAACTTCAGGTTGTCAATAGGTGTGCTTGATATGATATCCACTTGATTGTTCAAGCGATCACGTCAATCTGAGTTATTTCCAAAGGCCTGTTCGAGCTTTGTTTCCATCATATTTCACATCATTATCAGTCCTCACTATATGTCCATTGTAATAACACATTACGGGAATAGAGGAAACAGACATAATTGACCTGTTTCAAATGAAGTAAAAAAAATTAAATAATATGAGAGATAAATTAATATTAGTACTTTGTTTAGAAATTAAATGGCCTAATCGTGCCCCCTTTCCGGGACTCATGATTTAATGAAAAATCGGGCGAGTCTCAGCACCATGGAGCTCTACCAAAATACAATTTAATGCCCAAAAACACGATAACGCGAAAACCATGTCATCACGATGACCTCAGTGGGTCCAAATTTGAGTCATAGTGGCCTAAGCGGACCCATTCTTCTATAATCAACAATAACAACAACATATAGTCAGTCTTCCTACTTCCCCATTCCCTTTCTATTTTTAGCTAAAAACTTAATTAGCACTATGATATGATAATGACATTATTTAATATAAAAACGTTAGCATATTTGTATGTAAAATTCTTCCAACATATGAGGGATGGCGAGATGATATTTCAAGAATCATCATCAAGGTATTGGAATTGAATGCCCAATTGGGAACACCTCATGTTCAAAAACCCAAAAAAAACAAAAAATTGTGTGGGGGGAAACAAGCCTTCATGAGAATTGACCCTACTTTATATCAATCTTTTTGTTCATATTAGAAAGGTTTTTAGCGTATCGTTGATTAGTGAAGTAAACGCATAACTGAACATATGTGTACTATTTTTTAATTTAATGTCTTTGTTGCAAATTTAAATAATAATTTTAAATAAAGAAGTAATAGTTCAAATTTACTCAAACATTGAATGGAAATATTTTTTTGAAATATAAAAGAGCAATATATTGAAGCCAATAGCTGGACACTTGAGGGCATAGTGCTACTATGCAAGGATGCGAGGCGTGCGGTAGAGAGTAGAGAGGGACGAAAAAACACCTACTACTCGAGAATCGTGTACCAAACAAAGAAACAATGGGCTACCCTAGTTTTTATTATCGTAATGATTGATATATTGAAATTTCAAGCCCAGTTCGGTTATTTAATTAAATATAAATTGAAAGCTTTTGAGATTCAAAACCAAATTCTAATATGATTTAAAGTCCAGAAGCAGAGGCAAAACAAATAAACCCTAAATCAACAACCGTGTACTTAAACGAGGAAAACAATGGGCTACCTAGTTTGTTGTCCCCATGAATCTAATCACTATACCCCCAAATACAAACCATAAGCCATAGAAGCCTAGTTCAAATCACCGTAAACCTCGTCACACACGCCTCTTGTTAGATAGGGCTAGGCAGTCGCAAAGCATATGAGCGAGAACAAACCTCGGAAGGAGAGGCGTGATGGTTGTGCGGTGCACCATAAGTCGTAGGAGTGGGGTGCAGTGGAGAGGGAGTGGAGCGGGAGCGGGCGGAGAAAATGAAGGAGAATGCGGGGAAGGGGAGAGGAAGGTTGTCGTGCCAAGGCTCAATGAAATTGCATTAGATTTGTGAGCGGCGGCCTTTGGTTACTATTTCAATAGCCATTAGTTCGACGCCCGATCATTGAAAATTTTTTAAATTGAATAGCCGACGTTGTGAACGTCGGCCTTTGAATTTGCTAAAGGTCGTCGTTCACAACGACGGCCATTGCCAGCCCATTCATAAACGCACTAGTTTTGGCATAATTTTGAAACCAGGCTTAAATTTTGGATTTTTTATTCTAAAGGCACTATTCACGTCAAAACTTCAGATTTATTTGTCTGACGGTAGAGGACTTTTCAATATTCTTAGGAAGCGAAGGCGATGTCATGGTTTCTTGGTTCACTTCAGTAATCACCCGACTTGTGGCTCTTAGTTGAAGATAAGATATCTATCTCTAAAAGAAAAGTAAAGAAATAAAATAAAGAAAAAGAAAAGAAAAGAAAGAAATTTTGAAGTTTGGCTAGATAGTGTTAGGTTATTTGGTTAAGGTAAAGCCCATTTTGGGAATTCATTTAACGTAAAAATAGGTAGCAGTATAATCATAAATATGTTATTTTATTTATCTTTTATTTGGTTGTTGATTAAAGATTAAATCTACAAATATGTAATTTTATGTAATTTTGTTTATTTGAAATTTTATTATAAAACTAATATAAAAATGTTTTAAGTTTTTCCTAATCATACTTTTCAAGAATCAAATACAACTAAAAATATAGGAACTTAGAAAACAACGTTGTTCTCTTTAGGGGTGTTCATAAATTGTAAAAAATTGTTCAAACCGTCCAAATCGAATTGAAACCATTGTTTTAAGAATTCATAGCTTGAATTGGTTTGAAATTTTTGAAAAATTGACACATCGGTTCGGTTTATGGTTTAGGGGTGAAAACCGATGGAACCGAACCGATCCAAACAGTTATTTAATATATATATTCAATAACATGTACATAGATATGCAATAGATATATTCTATTCAGCCAATGTTTCTCCATGAGCTATTCGGTCAAAGCCATATTTATATTACATTGATATTTGTAAAGCTACTGAAACTACAATTTTACGAAAAATGGTAAAATGACAATTTCGGTCAAAAATCCATAATTTTTCTAGATCTCGGATGACAAAACAGACTTCACCATTAGAATCGTCTCACGAAATCTAGCTACCATGTCGAATTTCGACGAATTCCGAAACAGTCCAAATTTCACGTTTTTCGAGACAACGAAGGTATTGCGGGACACTTGACACCTTGTGTAACACCCGAATCAGAGGTGTAAATTTTGTAAATGCGCTATGAGGTGTATAAAATTGCCAAGTGTCACATAGTAGTATTTGGAGACTAAAGTAGGAAATGAAAGTTTATGGAACCGGAGTTTGTGTATGAGGAACAAGGGTACAATTGTCATTTAACTTAAATAGGACATGAATATGAAAATCATTAAGTGTAGAGATGAGCCTGATACAAAATACTTGTAAATTCTGATTACGATAAAGAGATGAGGGCTAGTTGCAATTAATGAAAAGTTGATATTATAAAAATGGGAAAAACAAACAAAATAATTCATTTTGGTCTCCAAAAGGTTAGGGCTTCACGGTTTTGAGGAGGAGAAGGAGAGAGCCAAGAGGAGGAAGAGAAGGAAGAAGAAGGAGGAGGAGAAGTCCAAAATCGGGTATGCTGCCTTGTAACCATGGGTAATTAAGTTCTTAAGCTTTGGTATGGAGAATAGATGCTCCCTTTAGGCTAGGGTTTTTGTGCAAAGATCCACCTTAAACCTTTGAATTGTTGGGGGTATAAAGATTAAAACCCCAATTGGGGAGAAAAATAACCATGGAATCATCACATTTTATGTGGTTTATAAAGAATTGGAGGACCTTAGGTAGAGTTCTTGCATTTTCACCTAGGGTTTTGTGGTTTGAGGTTCCAAAGCACCAATTCAAGTGTTGTGAAGTTGTTTTGGATGAATTCCATGTTGGTTTTGAGGAATTGTTGTAAAAAGGAGAATGTTGGGTTTTTTTAAAGGAAATTCTGTCAAAATTTGGTAAAACCGCTGTTTTTGTTTTGGTTATATATTAAGTTATAATAATCCAAATGAATTGATTCCAATTGGTAAAGAACCATAAGAGATAGGGCTACAAATGTATAGAAGGAACCAAGAGCAAATTATAGCTCTAAGGCTCCCAAATACGGACTGAAAGGTGAGCTCGTGTAGCTCACTGATTATGCTCTGTTTTGGGTATGGTTGTAGTGTTTTGGCCATAAGTGGAGTTTCACTCATCCAAATTGAGTGATTCAAATTCTAGAGTAAAATAGACGTCTAGAGGAATAAGTTAGATGAAGGAAGTGCAAGAAGCCCATAAGCGCCAAAAAGTACACTTGAAAATTTGTCAAAGTGGAGCTATGTTTTGTTCTGTTCTGCCAAATTGAGTCATCTGGATGTAAAATACAATAACTTGAGTTTTGGTGATCCAAATTGGGTGATTCAATTGAAGAAACCTTAGAATCATAGCTTCAAAATTAGTGAATAAACCATTTTCCAATTTATGGAGTTAAGATCCCAGAAATCAAAAGATAACAATAGGTGATTCAGTGGTTGGAATCAAAACATGCTGTAACGTGTTATATGGTTGAGGACTTAGAGAATGGGTACATTGAAATTTTAAAGAAATGTCATTGGATATATAAAGGACTGATCTGGAGATTTTCATAATTTTTGAAGAACTTTTGAATAATATTTGGATAATAAAGTCATAGAGTATTGTTGGAAAAAGGTTACCAAAATGAGTGGTTTTTTTTTTTTTTTTTTGTTATGGGTTTTTTTAGTGATCAATGAAGTAAATTGTTAATTTGACTTTATATGAATCATTGTGTGACCTTAAAAGTGACTTGCGTGTGAGATGCGTTAAGTTTATCACCGCTATACATAGGTATTAATACGTTGCCGTATTCGTTTTTTGAGGTAATGTAGGCTAAACGAAGGAGAGCCAAAGTAGTGGATTTGTGCTCAAGTTTGGGAAACAAAGAGGTGAGTGTTCTAAACCTATTTTTCCAAATACTAGTGTATTATTATGAGCTGTTTTGCACTGGTATTTAAATGGTTTTGATTGTAAACCATGTTTGAAAGGCAAGCAATGAGTTTAACAAGCAAGCAAACGGTTTTGATTTTAAACCATATATGAAAAGAAAATAAGTAATGGTTTTTATTCATTCAACCATACTTTTAAAAGCAAGCAATGAGTTTGAAAGCAATGGTTTAACTATAAAACCATATTTCAAAGAACAACAAACAAACAAAAGTCTATTTTGTAAAATATGCTAACCAAAAATCCTAGTCTTAAGCAAGCATCCGGTCAGAAATTGTGTATTAAAATGCGTCTTGGCAGTGGTGTTAGGATTTCGTACATGCATTTTAAGATTGCCTGGTGTGAAACTTAGAACATGCATCATACATTTAAAGGCAGAGTGTACGTATTGGAGTATATAAGGTTAAAGAGCTCTAGCCCAAATTTTGGTGATGGAGACCCCGAGGTCAATTCCGCCATATTTCTCTTAGGAAAGGTGACGTGGAGCGAGGCCCTTCCACCTAGGTGATGTGGACCCGAGTCCTTCCAAGGACCGATCGTGCCAGGCTCAGAGTGTTCACTAGAATTCTGACTATTAGGAAAGGCCTCCGGTGGTTGATGATTTATAATCATGTTTATACGATTTTAAAATCAACCATTGGCGCGCCAGTTGAGCCCGGGCTCCGTGTTTATGAAAGTTTTTGAGAAACTTTTTGAAGCAAAGGTTTATAAAAGTTTTGAGCAACTTTTAAAGCAAGAGATTTGAGAAAAAGTTTAGAAACTTTTAAAAGTAAGATAAAGCAAGCAAAGCGAAGATTTTGAAAGGTTTTATTAACTTTCAAGTAAGCAAGTAATAAAAGTTTCAGAAACTTTTAAAGTAAAAACAAAGCAAAGAAAGAAATATTTGGAAAATATCATGTAGCGGAAGTTTTACAATTTTTAGATGTTTTAGAAAAAACAAAACATTTTCTAAAAGCATACACTCACTGAGCTCGTTTAGCTCATTATTTTCTGTTTTAAAAACTATTTTCCAAGTACAGGTACGCCAGACGCTAGAGCACAATAGGAGTCCCCTGACATCAGTATAAGTGTTGTGTATAAATAGAATTTTGTATGGAAATACCTTGAACTTGTATAAAGGAATATATGTATGTACATATAATGTAGTTTTATGAAAAGAAAATGTGTGGAGGTTGTTAGTTTGCCATGTTTGATATAGTGTAAATTTGTGTGTATAAGTTTTGGGACATATCCTACTCTCTGACTATTATCTTCTTGAAATTTTATAAAATCTGAAGTTTAGAAAAGAATTTTTTATAGATTGAAGCAAGCGATGCGACTTTGCTTCCGCCGGGATTTTCTGATCGTTAAAGGTAGCGTGGGGATTTTACGATGGGTGGTAGGCACACTGTAGATAGTAAGGGGTGGGGGTGTGACGAGGTGATATGGAGCATAAAAGTTGGTATGACACAAGACGGGGAGAGTAGTCCTGACACGAGTTGATAATGGGTAAGTCTTAGGAGGCACAGTGTTATTAAGCATCGAAGTTCGTTATACCTGATTTACACTACTACTTGACCATGCGTTTTCGAATTTAAAGTACATACATATCAAGTAATTCAAAGTATTAAGCAGTTGATTTTTTTATCTGACACTATGTCGGGCGAGGGACGTCGAGGGTCGTCTGGGAGAAGCTGTCGGAGGTGTACGGCGTCCTGAAGTACGAGGAGGGATGAGCGCATGTAGTTGGTTCATTACACCTCCTACATGAATCAGCCACCAGTGAGGTCATAATTTGGACCATGCGGGCCCGAAGGAGCTGGGCCACCGGGATTGTTCTGACAGAGCGGGTGGCTGATTCTTGTAATGAGTAGCTATAGCGACGTGTGTCGTGATCGCCGACCTCACCACCACCCTAAAGAAGGTTGTTGAAGAACACAGAGAAGTCGATAGAAGTACGAAGGCAGGCGCTAAGCCGTATACGGCGGTGGTGATCGGAAGCGAGCTGGTTATGGTGAACCGAATAAATAAGGTTGTAAGGTTATGGGCTGCACGGATGAAGCGAAGGGTCTTGTTTTCCAGTTTTGATGGAAGGCAGGGGCTAAGGATTAGTGGGGCAGGTGGAGGAGAATTATCCACAATGGCATATCAGGACCAATTTAACAAGAGTTCAGCATTAGGTTCTTTCCTCGAGAAGTCATAAGGATTCGAAAATTGAGGAGTTCTTCGAGTTAGAAACAGGAAGAACATGTCAGGTAATCGAATTATGAGAAGAGGTTCTCGGAACTAGTTAGATTGGTTCCATATATTCAAGCTAATGAAGCCATGAAGTGCAAAAGGTTTTTGGCCGGATTGCAGCACCGGATCCGAGTGCATCTGTCTGCGGTTCCTCATAATAGATTTGGGGAATAGTTGAGGCAGCTCTGAGAGTTGAGCAAAGTACGACGGCTATGTGTATCGGAAGTAGCGAAAGGGAAGAGGAGTGCACCGGGCACTTCCCGATAGAGCTACCGGGCGGTCTGGTCGGGGAAAGAGTCTGAGGGTGGGAGTTACGGCGAGGTGCAGGTCGGGGAGCTACCTTTTAGTCAGGGATCAGTGAGGCCCCCGGTTGCCAACAGTGGCACCCGGAGTATTCCTCCTGTCTATGATATGTGTCAGAGGCGACACCATGGGAAGTGTAAAGGATATGTGCAGCGGGATGTTTCCCTTATGTGAGAGCCATTTCATTAGAGAGTGTCCTCGATTGATTCGCTGCGGAGACATCGGTGGCTAACTAGTACCAGCACGAAGATGAGCACTCGGAGGTCTTGAGGGGGGTTTGCGACGAGAGGGGCCGGTGCGTACGGGTGGGCGGCGGAGTGGTAGGAGTTGATGTAGTGCCCGAGGGGATGCGAGACGGGACCGGTACTTTCGGGACCGGGGTTTATCTTTGTGACTTCGGCGAATCTTGGATCTGACTCAGGATGTAGTCCGGGTAGTATTTCTATCATGATCATGATGCATATGCATTAGTGGACCCGGGAGCTACGCATTCATTTGCATCGAGCCATTCTTAGATCGGTTTAGGATAAAGACCCGGCCATTAGAGGGTCGTATGAGAGTTTCCCTTCGGTGGAGATCGGGTTGCTCGCGATAGAGTAGTCGGAGATAGTATTAGAGTTCCCCGGTCTCGAGGGCCAGGAGTTCCCGACGGATCTTGTAGCTTTTAGATATGAGGATTTTGATGTGGTTCTCGGTATGGATTGGTGTCTGCGCCATAGAAACCACATTGAATTGTTATAAAGGAAGTAAAGTTACGCAGACCGAGAAATTGGAGGTTAAGTTCGAGGAGATATGTGAAAGTTATCTTCCCAGTATGATCTACTGCCATGATAGAGCGAATCTTTGCGTAAGGGGTTGTCGGGGTTATCGAGAAGCTTATGTGGTGGAAACGGGAAAGGAGGGACTCACGGTGGATGAGATTCCAATTGTTAGAGAGATTCCCGGATGTATTCCCGGATGATATTGCGGGGATTACCTCCCGGAAAGAGAGGTGGAGTTCACCCGTTGATTTGATCGGAGGCCCAGGCCCATTTCCATTCCTTCTTATAGGATGGCTCTGCGATTGAAGAGCATGGCGACCCGGTTAAGAATTGTTAAGTAAAGGGATTCATTGGCCAAGGCATATATCCCCGTAGGGAGCTCAGTTCTCTTCGTGAAAAAGAAAGATGGGAGTTTGCGGTACATTAGCTATAGATTACGAGCGGTGAACAAAGTTACCATCATGATCAATATCCGCACTCCACTAGGATCGTGGGTTATTTGATCGACTCGGGTCAGTGTACTCGGGCGTGGGTGAGGTCGGGGTATCATCGGAGTTGAAGGGTGCGGGGAGGGTGATGTTCCCCAAGGCGCATTCGGGACACGCTACGGACATTATGAGTTTACGGTGATCTTGTTTGGCTTGACTAATGCTTAATGGCGTTTATGGATTTGATGAGCAGGGTATTCCAAGCCGTATTTGGATAGGTTAGGTCATAGTCTTTATTGATGATATCCTAGTATGTTAGGGTGGATTCGGAGGAGCATTGAGCACTAAGAGTTGTATTGCAGACCCCAGGGAGACGGGTTACATGCGAGTTGTGAGCAAATGTCAGTTTTGGCTTGATAGGGTGGCATTCCTAGGTCATGTGATTCCGGGTGATGGTGTGAGTGTGGATCCCGGAAAATAGAGAGCGATTAGTGGGGTGGAAACCACGAAGAATGTGTCGGAGAATTCGAGAAGCTTCCTTGGTTTGCGAGGATATTACGGGAAGTTTGTTGAGGGGTTCTCGAGATAGCGGTAGGCAGACGGTAGCCGGGGAAAGATGCTCCAGTATGATTGGGTGGATGCACCGCTGCGAGTTTCGAGGGGAGTTGAAGGGTAGATTGACTTCGGCTCCGGTTCTAGCACCTTGATGGGAGAGATGGGTTTTGGTTTACGATTGATGCTTCAGGCAGGAGCCTTGGTTGTGTTTGATCCACGGAATGATAGGGTGATTTCATATGCCTCACAGGCAATTTGAAGAAGCATGAGGAGGAATTACCACACACATGACTTAGAGCTTACGGCGTTAAAATTGTTTGCTCTAAAGATATGGAACGTACTTATATGATTATTCATACAGGATCTTTATAGATCATAAGAGTCTTGATATATTTTCACGAGAAAGAGTTAAACACGAGGCAAGAAGATGGCTTGAGTTGATTAAGGACTACATTGTACTATTGGAGTACCATCCGGGGAAAGCTAATGTAAGTAGCCGAGATGCCTTGAGTAAGCGACAGAGTTCTTTTGTCTCATATGAGATCAGTTATCTTCCAACATTGGTGGATTGAGCATTAGGGGTGATATTGGAGGTTGAGGATTCGGGGCCTTGTGCTTGTTCATGTTGAACCACTTCTAATTAGATTCCAGTTCTAAATGGCGGGCGATCCTTTGGATACGCGGATGGATTAAGCTTAAGGAAGAGATAGAAAAAGGAAAAGAAGCGGGGAGTTTCAAATCGGAGATGATGGCATGATAGTGAAAGACGAGGAGGAATGTGTGTGCGGAATGTGGCGGGCGAAGAGACATTATGGGCTTGAATTCATCTGCATGCTTATGTCATCAGGTGGTGACGCAAAATGTACGGGACTTTGAAAGAAGAACATTGCGGTGGAATGGGATGAAGAGAAAGAGATAGCGAGTTTCATTTCTAGGTGCACAACTGTCGACGGTGAAGGTAGGCATCGGAGGCCGCGAGGGAAAGAGATCCCGATTACTTCCCCATTCCTAGTGTGGAAATGGGAGAAGATTACTATGGATTTTGTGGAAGGTCTTCCACGGACTCAGAGGCAACATGATGCGATATGGGTAATAGTTGATCGATTGACGAAATCTGCCCATTTTCTACCAATTAATGTTGATTCATTGGAAAAGAAAGTTAGCGAGTGCCCTTAGATGAGGTAGAACTTCATGGGGTTCCGAGTTTATTAGTTTCGGTCGAGACCCCGGGTTCACATCCAGGTTTGGCTTTGGATTTGCAAAGCGGCGATTAGGTACTCGCTACATTTCAGCCGCGACATTTCATCCTCAGACGGATGGTCGGTCGAAGGGCCAGGCGTTAGAGGATATCTTGAGAAGTGTGATGGAATTCAAGGAGATTGGGATACTCACTTGGCACTAATGGAGTTTTGCCTCTGACAACGGCTATCAAGCGTTATAGAAATGGCTCATTTAGGAGCCTTATATGGCTGAGGAAATGTAGGACTCCAGGTGTCTTTAGGATGGGGTTGGTGAGAGAGAAGGCCCAGTAGGCCCCGAACTAGTACGGATCACTTCGAGGAGAAAGTGAAGTTGTTTCATGATAACTTGAATGCGAGATAGACGAGGAAAAGTTATACGGAACAAGCGGAAATCGTAGAGACTTGCAGTTTGAGATAGGTGACCAAGTCTTTTTAAAGATTTCACCTTGGAAAGGTGTGTTGAGATATGGGAAACGAGGCAAGCTTAGTCCGAGGTATATTGGACCTTATGAGATTGTGAGCAAGGTGAGGCCAGTAGCTTACAAGTTGAAGTTACCCCCGAATTATCGATTCATGACACATTCCATGTGTCGATGGCTAGGAAGTACAGGATCCTTCACATGTATTGAGAGAGCAGCCAGTGCAGTTAAAGGAGAACTTGACTTATGAAGAGATACCTATACGGATTAGATCCTTGAGGAACGGATTGAAGCTAAGTGATTCCATTAGTTAAAGTCTTATGGAAGAATCATGAGAGGGAGCCGGCTACTTAGGGCCGGGAGACGGCTCGGATCTTGTGGGTCGGTACCCTCATTATTTTAGAATGAGAATTATTTTCCTTTCCTTTCTTTTGGAGTTTAGTTTGATCGTTTAGAGGAATGAAATGTTCTGAGAGGGAGGATTTTTGTAACGAGATCGAGAGTGTACGATTGCATATCTTGTAGGGGTGTATAAAATCTGAAGTGTCGCGTAGTAGTATTTTGGGTAAAGTAGAGTAGAGAGTTTATGGAACCGGGATTTGTGTATGAGGAACAAGGGGTCTGATTGTCATTTAACGAATGGGACGTAGACCTGAAAATCATTAAGTGTAGAGATGGAGCCCTGATACAAATAGTATAAGTTCACAATTGCAATATTAAAGAGATGAGGGGCTAGTTGCAATTAATGGAAAAGTTGATATTATAAAAATGGGAAAAACAAACAAAATAATTCATTTTGGTCTCAAGGAGTTAGGGCTTCACGGTTTTAAGGAGGAGAAAGGAGAGAGACGAGAGAGGGAGGAAGAGAAGGAAGAAAGAAGGAGGAGGGAGAAGTCCAAAGAAATGGGGCCTGTCTTTTGCCTTGTAACCATGGGTAATTGATTCTTAAGCTTTGGTATGGAGAATAGATGCTCCTTTTGGGCTAGGGTTTTGTCGCAAGATCACATAAAACCTTTGAATTGTTAGAGTTATGAGATTAAGCCCGATTGGGAGAAAATTAACCATGGAATCATCACATTTATGTGGTTTTATAAAGAGGTGGAGGACCTTAGGTAGAGTTCTTGCATTTTTCACCTAAGGTTTTGTGGTTGAGGTTCCAAAGCACCAATTCAAGTGTTGTGAAGTTGTTTGGATGAATTCCATGTTGGTTTTGAGGAATTGTTGTAAGGGAGAATGTTAGGTTTTTTAAAGAAGTGTCAAAATTTGGTAAAACCTCTGTTTTTGTTTTTATTTATAGATTAAGATTATAATCATCCCAATGAATTGATTCTAATTAGTAAAGAATAATAGATAGGGCTACAAATGTATAGAAGGAACCAAGAGCAAATTATAGCTCTAAGGCTCCCAAATACGGTGAAAGGTAAGCTCATGTAGCTCAACGATTATGCTCTGTTTTGGGTATGGTTATGCGTGTTTGGCCATAAGTGAGTTTCACTCATCCAAATTGAGTGATTCAAATTCTGGGTAAAATGGAGCTTATAATAATATAAATTATCTGAAGGAGATTTATGCAAATTGTAATCCAAAAGTGCCATAAAATTTGTCAAAGTGTAGCTATGTGCAAATTCTGTTACATAAAATTAAGGTCATGGATGTAAAATACAATAACGAGTTTTGGTGATCAAATTGGGTGATTCGAATTGGAGAAGAAACCTTAGAATCATAGCTTCAAATGAGTGAGTGAAGAAACCATTTCCAATTTATGGAGTTAAGATCCAGAAATCAAGGATAACAATAGGGTGATTCAAGAGTTTGGAATCAAAAACATGCTGCACTCAGGTTATATGGTTGAGGGACTTAGAGAAGGAATTTTACATTGAAATTTTAAATAAATGTCATTGGATATATAAAGGACTGATCTGGAGAGTTTCATAATTTTGAAGACCTTTTGAATACCTTGCAATAAAGTCCCATAAAATATTGTTAGAAAAGGTTACCAAAATGAGTGGTTTTTTTGTTAGGGTTTTTTAAGTGATCAAGGGTAAATTGTTAATTTGACTTTTTATATAATGTTGTGTGACCTTAAAGTGACTTGCGTGTGAAGTAAGTTAAGTTTATACGCTATACGTAGGTGATTAATACGTTGCCGTATTCGTTTGAGTATGTAGGCTAAAAGCAAAGGAGGCAAAGTAGTGGATTTGTGCTCAAGTTTGGGAAACAAAGAGGTGAGTGTTCTAAACCTATTTTTCCAAATACTAGTGTATTATTATGAACTGTTTTGCACTGGTATTTAAATGGTTTTGATTGTAAACCATGTTTGAAAGGCAAGCAATGAGTTTAAATAGCAAGCAAACGGTTTTGATTTTAAACCATATATGAAAAGCAAATAAGTAATGGTTTTGATTCATTCAACCATACTTTTAAAAAGCAAGCAATGAGTTTAGAAAGCAATTGGTTTTAACTATAAACCATATTTCAAAGAGCAAAGAAGCAAACAAAAGTCTATTATTTTGTAAAATAGGCCTAACCAAAAATCCCTAGTCTTAAGCAAGCATCCTGGGTCGTAGGTATCCCGTGACGTGCGCTGGTGTTAGGATTTCATACATGCATTTAGATTGCCCTCGGCCTAAACTTAGAACATGCATCATACATTTAAAGGAGACCGCGGGTACGACCGGAGTATATAAGGTTAAGAGCTCTAACTAAATTATGGTGATGGAGACCCAGGTCAGTTCCACCATATTTACCGAAAGGTGACGCGGCCAAGGCCCTTCCACCTAGGTGATGTGGACGCAGTCCTTCCACCCGGCACTCCGCCGATGCCTAGGCCCTGTTCACTAGGGCAGTACAACTATTAGGAAAGGCCTCCAAAGGGTTGATGATTTATAAGCATGTTTATACGCTTTAAAATCAATCCATTGGCGACGGTTCGAGCCCTGTGCCCCCGTGTTTATGAAAACTTTAAGAAACTTTTGAAGCTAAAGGTTTATGAAAAGTTTTGAGCAACTTTAAAGCAAGAGATTTGAGAAAAGTTTAGAAACTTTTAGCAAGATAAAGCAAGCAAGCAAGAGATTTTTGAAAGGTTTGGCAAACTTTCAAGTAGCAAGCAATAAAAGTTTTTAAACTTTTAAAGTAAAGCAAAGCAAAGAGTTGAAATATTTCTGGAAAATATCATGTAAACGGAAGTTTTACGCTTTTAGATGTTTTCTCCGAAAAACAAAACATTTTCTAAAAAGCATACACTCACCGAGCCTGCTTAGCCTATTATTTTCTGCTTTAAAACTATTTCTGTAATAAAAGTACGCCTGACACTGGAGCACAATAGAGTCCCCTCGACATCGCATAAGTTCGTATAAATAGAATTTTTTGTATGGAAATACTCTTGAACTTGTATAAAGGAATATATGTATGTACATAATGTGGTTTATGAAAATGTGTGGAGGTTGTTGGTTGCCATGTTTGATATAGTGTAAAATTGTGTATACAGGTTTTGGGACATGTCCTATATACAGCTGTTATGCTGCCGAAATTTTATAAAATCACAAGTTTAGAAAAGAAATTTTTTTTTTTATATACGATCAAGTAAGCACACGGCTTCGTCTCACAGATTTTCTAGTCGCTGGGAGGTAATCTACTGGGATTGTGGAGTGGCGGCACACCGGGAGCAGTAGGGGGTGGGGTGTGACACCTGTGAGTGGCTTAAGAGGCATCACATGTCAATCGTGAGCGGGGGTCAAACATCGAGCTCAAGCGTCTACGGAGACACACATTAAGATCATGTCATCAAGGAAATCCCAAATGTCAGATAAGACAGATTGCCAACCTCCCCCCAATCAGAGCACATATGTCTGAGGAGACCTTTCCTGTCCTCAACTTAATCAAATGGATAGTGGAGAGGGAAGAGAGAGGGGGAAAGGAGCAACCATAGAGAGAAAAGAGGGAGTTTGTAGAGAGAGTTTCACATTCTCTCTAGTGAATTCCCACGATCGAACCTGTCGGTTTCTCAAGAGGCAAGAAGCTGTGTTGCTCCTACGGGAAGGGCTACGCGTGGGTACCGATTTCTGTGGGAGTTTCAAGAAACTCCGAAGGTAGGGTTTTCTCCCACTTGGTTTATTCTCGATTTAAGGGTTTTGGTTAATAGTTAGGTTGATTTGAGGCCATGAGGAGTCAAGTTGACTGGTCCCAAAACTCGGGACCGAAGTGTGGAAATTTTGAGCCTGCTTTTAGATTAGCCCACGACCGTTCGCGATTTCAGGTGATAATGTATGCATTAAATTATGTTTTGGTGTGTAAGTGAGGCCTAAATGGCTATGAATTTCGATTTCACAAAGTGGAACCGATAAGATGAGCGGGTCGCCACCGAACTTCACTATCGTTTTCAGACCGCAAAACAAATCTGTTTGCATTGGTTGGACCAAAACGTCCATGTGTTTATTGCATGAAATATTGCTAGGATGAATGGCTTGAATTGTGTGGAATGTAATATGTTAATGCATGGAATTTGATGTGTTAACATGATGTGGTGATTTAAAATATGTTAATATATGCATGTAAATATATTGAAGACGGTAGTTGAATGGTATAATGCATTCCATGCACCGGTAACCTTAGAAAATTAAGTGTGAGTGCATGATATGAAAGAAATGAAAATGGAACATGATTGTGAAAGGAAATTGATGGAAGATTTTTTGGAGAATTTGGTTAGAGATGGTCCAACAAATCACTTTGATGAGGACTATCAGGACGCCCAAACCCGGGGAAGGGATCCGTCACACCAGAAACTCACGGACACTTCGTGAATGTCTGCGAATTCACATTTTCACGAAAAATCGAGCAGTCCCTTTGCACGGGGAGTTCTAACAAATACAAACCTCGCATAAAACTTGGTCCTAAACAATCCAATATAACAAGCTTATGATTAAAACGACCACTGGGCTCATAAACCAATACTAATAACAATGATATATATTTCAACTATCCAACCATAGTTCAAGAGTTCAAAGTTTACTTATACAACACATATATTAAAATTAGAGAATTTAATACATATCATAACTCAAAGCCAATAATCCGCTTTCTTCTAAACCTCGCCTTAGGACGAGTCGTCCCAGACGCTCCACCTATAAAATAGTATCCTATTGTGGTGAGTCAATGCTCGCAGTGGAACACCTGGCGGGCTACTCTCCACCTGGGCAAAGCTGGGCACACCAACAAACAACACATCCAAGCAAATGCATGATCCTACTTGAATGTCTAATCGATCATCTCTGCACTGAGTCCTCACCCTCACACTCGCCTGCTTCCTTCGTATGAGAATTATTATGTTTATTTGTTCGCGACAACCCTCCGATGCAGATATATCAATTGGGCCGTCTCCGACGATTGATATTATTTATGGACTACCCTCCGATGTATATCAATTGAGTCATCTCCGACGATTGATATTTTTAGTATGGACTACCCTCCGATCATTTTTAGTTTTAGACAACCATCCGAAACCATTTTCTCTAGACTCATCTCATGCACTCACTCCTACCGTCCTAGGGTGTCCTAGTGCATACGGAATGCATGATGTCAATTCCATTACAGTTTATAACACATGCAAATATATAAACATGCATATATTCACATAAAAATTAAATCACACAATCATGTTATGTAATTTCTCATTTCATCACATCAAAATTAACTCACGTGGGCTAATGATCAAACACGAGCAATTCTACTTGAATTACTCGACCAAACATATTAATTCAAAAAAAATTAATTTGAGAACACTGTTTCGGGAATAGTGAAACCCTCGGTTACTATTCCCAAAAAATCACAAATCATCGGTTCACTTAGTGAACCCGGGTTTCACGGCCATTACCGGCCCTATACATACCAAAGCACCATTTAATTCATATAAATCAACAATAATTAACCCAAACAGCCCTCACCCACCTGATCAGGCATAAACGGGCTCAAAAAACACAACAATTCATCCCAAGTTTTAGACCGATCAAACGACCGTTCAAGGCCTCAATCCAATCGAAACATTGAAAAACACTTAAATAAAGTGTAAAACCCAAGTAGGGAGAAACCCCTACCTCACGGAGTTTGTCTAAACTCCTTAAATCCGGTACCCACGCGTAGGCCTCTCCGCGTAGAGCAGCTTTCCTTCTCGTCCCGAAGACTGCCGACGGTCAGATTGCCCGATATTCTAGAGAGAAGGAACACCTTCTCTCTCTAAACTCAAAAACCCCATAGCCACTGCATCTCCTTTTTTTTTGTTTCCCACGTTTTTCCCTTTTGATATTTGAAGAAGACAAACACTATTTAGTTTTTCGTCTTATTCTCATTTAATACCCCAAAATGACCATTTTGTCTTTCTTTCCCGCTTTTGACATTCAAGACTATTTCGTCGTCCATTTCATTACATTTCTCTACTCATACCACTTATGGCACATGAGTACTTGTTAAATGTGACTTTTGTCACGTCGAAAATCGTTTTACAGCACCCGAAATGCAATGCCTCGAAAAATGTGTCAACTCCGACTGTCTCGGAATTCTACGAAATTTTATGTGCTAGCTAGATTTCGCGAGAAGATTCCAACGGTGAAATCCGTTTCATCATCCGAGATCCAGAGAATAAATTTTGGATTTTTTTTTTTTTATCGAAATTACAATTTCGAAAATCCAAAATTACGATTTCGCTCTTTTTCCATAAATCGGAATTTCTCGGGTCTTACAACCATGACTGTTTTGGAAAGTTCTTCAACCAATTCGACTCGGAGGGTAGTCCAATATTTTTACCGAAACTCGGTAGTGTGTTTTCGAAACCAAAAAGCTTTTGTTTTGAAAATGATGTTTTTCTCATACATGGCTTAAGCAAGTGTGAGGGAGTCGGTGAGGACTCGAGACATGGGATTGGGCATGTAGACATTCAAGTAGGATCACATATTTTCTTGAGTGTGTGTTTACTTTGAATCATTGCATGTGCACTTAGGTGGGGCGTAACCCATTTAGGGTAATTCCACTATCGCAATAGCTCACCTCGTCGAGGATCACTATTTCGTGTACAAGAAGTTTATCGAAGGCGGCACTCACTAGAGGTCAGGTTAGAAGAAAGCCGACTGCGGGCTTTGACATTGTTTGTATAACATGCATTAGGAATTATATAATTTAATATGTTCGTATTAAGAGTAACGATAACTCAGCTATTGTAACATAGTTGGTTGATGTATTTTGGAGAGTACTTATGTATGGGCCCAAGTGGCAGTTTTTACTCATGTGTGTGTCTCGTGATACAAGACGCAGAGATTTTTCGCAGGTTGACGGGTGGTCAACGGACACCCCGGTTTTGGGGCGTCACAATATTCAACCCATCTTACTTCACTAAACTTTTATGCCGCTTGTCTACCATATATATATATATATATATATATATATATATATATATATATATATATATATATATATCTTCTTTATGTCTTAACCTAATTTTTTTTTATCATCTTCATGCATATTATGTCACTCACAACGACGATCCCGCAAAGAAAATCAATCTCCGACCGTCCCACTCATTCGCAAATTCCTACAAATTTCTGCAAATGATTCACATTCTTCTCTTAAACTCCATTGTTCCTTGCATTTGTAATCTCGCCTGTAAGTGAACTTTGTTATTTTAAATTATGCTTTTTTCTTGGGATTTGTATTTGAACTAGCTAATGAAAGAACTCTATCGCCTTCAAGTGTCCTTAAATTCGATATCCTAATTTATTTTAATTCATGCCTTTGTGGGTCGGTAAATTCATGTGTTGAAAAAATTACATACAACATGCGCTCTTTTCAAGATAGTTTGGAATTTATTGACTTTTTTTCAACGTCGAATTTATTGACTTTTTCCCACATCTCGCCAAATTCAAATTAAATGTATATATGAAAATAAAATTTTATTTTATTTTTATATCACCTAAAAATATTTGCTGAGATATTCTTTGGAAGCTAAATGGATGTTACCATATAGACCATAGCTAAATTCCAAGTCTAAAGTATTAAACTTAATAAAAAAATTGCCTTAAATAAATTTTTAATTCTATTTATGATATTGTACTTTCTATATTTACCATAAGATAGCTTTTTTAAGCAATACCTATTATAGTGATAAATATTAAATAAATTGAATTAAAGTGTTTTAGCTATAAAAAATTGAATTAATTTCATAATTGTTAAGCAAATAGAATTTGTTATCGATCATACATTTTAAATTTCAAGAAATTTAATTTCTTTAAGTCTTTTTTTTCCTTATGATATTTCTACTAACTTCAACCCATATAACATGTAAATACGTTTTAGATAACTTTATCAATTACCTCTGTTGAAATTAGTAACTTAATATAGAAAGTGAACTAATATTTTTTTTGAAGCATATTAAATTATAGGTATTGAAGACTTAGGAAGAGAATAAAGTAGACACTTAGCCACATACCATGAAAATATTACAATTCTCTATTGATATCAAACCATGGGTTTGAGACTTTTAGATGCTAAAATAGTTAAATAAAAAAATGGAATTTTGTTATAAAGATGCATATAAAAATATGTAAAAATATAAATGTTTTTTTTACTCATATCAATCCTCCATGGTCTTTTATGTCAATTTTCATCATTTTAAAGCATTATTTTATTTATGAAAAAAAAGTTTATATTTTAATTTCAATTTCCTAATATAAATAATATCTTATTAATTGTTATAGATGGATGAGGATGTGTCATTAAATGTTGAAGGCATTGAAGAGGGAATAGTATCAAAAATGAAAGAGAAGAAGATAAAGTGGATAAATCTGAAAACAATAGCGTTGGAAATGACAAAGAAAGATGAAGGTAACACCATCAACTACACAAAACTTAAAAGAACGAAAAGGAAGTGAGGGGGTAAGAAAATTTGGTAATATGAGATTATTTCACTATAAATAATCAGAGAAAATCCACGGCATCATGTGCAATTATTGTACAATCTTATTCTAAAGGATTCTGTGAGAGAGGGACTAATAATTTATGGAAGTCATTTGCAATCAAAATTTAGAAAATCCTTAGAACGATTGATAAGAAACAAAAGATCATTAGTTTTGATACTAAGAAGGAGGCTCAGGATGGTGATGGTGTTAAGATTAGAATTTAAAGGTTGTTAAGTATGATCCTAATTAATTAGACAAGTCTGACATCAATGATTATTTCGATGAATTGCCTTAGAGTCAAGTTGAAGGGAGGGATTTTAGGATTATTCTCACTTATTAGAACTTAGATTTGTAATTCCTTCTCGCATCACTGTTTGGAGAGATTGCATGAAACTTTTCATGGAGAATAAAAAACTTTTGAAAAACCATTTGAAGAATGAACGTTTGTGCTTAACCTTTGATACTTGGTCATCTGTTCAGAATTATAATTATATGTGCTTAATCGTCATTGATTGATCAAGATTGGAAGTTATTAAACGACTTTAAACTTTTGTCAAGTTCCTAATGATAAAAGAAGCACAATTGGAAAGGTAATTGAGAGTTGTTTGTTGGATTGGGGCATTGAGCATGTTCTCGCAATTACTGTTGATAATGCTAGTTCTAATGATTTAGCTATTGCATATTTGAAAGATCAATTTTCTTGTAGGTGTAAGGTCTTAAACAATGAATTCTTGCATGTTTGTTGTTCTACACATATTTTAAATCTTGGTTGCTCAAGATGGTTTGAAAGAGCATAATGATTAAGTGTTATCAAGATCCAATGCGCTTCGATATGTTAGATCATCTCCAGCCTAGACTCGATGCTTTTAAAAAGTGTGTTGAAATATGTGAAAATATCAAATAAAAGTCTCTTGTGTCTGATGTGGAGACTAGGTGAAATTCCACCTATTTGATGTTTGATGCGCAATTAAATTTGAAGCAAGATTTGTTAGGTTACAATATCATGATGCTAAATATAAGAAACATTTCCTGAGAAAGAGAAAATTATGTCTCTCCTTAAAAGAAGATTGGAATAAAGCAAGGGTGTTTGTTAAATTCTTGAAGATATTTTATGATGTTACTTTGAAGTTTTTAGGATCTTTGCATGTTACTTAAAATATTTATTTTTAAAGAACTAGTGGCTATGCAAAGAACATTGCAAAAATGGCTAATAAATGTGGATAAAGTGATAGCCGCTTCATGCATGAATGAAGGAAAAATTTCCAAATATTGGGAAATTTTTTGCAATGTCAATTATTTATTGCATGTTGCTATTGTTTTGGATTCCCGATATAAGATGAAGTATGTGAAATTTTGTTTTGAGCAAGTATATGAAGCAAGTGAAGCTGTCACAAAAATTGCTTTGGTTGAATCAACTTTCAATCGATCAGATTTAATGATATTATGATTTTTATTCAAGTGAACTTGAGAATGAAATGAATACTCCACTAGATTAGAGGAATTGATGATAATTATAGTAATAGTGATGATATTAATGATGCATTTGAGTACAAATTGGAAGATGATGCATCTTTGGAGACAAAATCTAAAATTGGAAAATATTTGTTAGATAATCTTGAAAAAGTTGGGATCTTCCGATATTTTGGATTGGTAGTTGAATGCTTCTAATTATCAGGATTCTCTCCCAAGATGGCAAGAGATATTGATAATTCATATTTCAACCGTTGTTTCGACCTCGCTTTAGTACAAGTGGACGTATATTTGATGCATTTAGGAGTTCATTATCACTTAAAACAGTGGAGGCACATGTTTTTTCACAAAATTGGTTGAAGAAAGATCACACAATCAATTTGCAAGAAATTTCAGAGGAGGTTGAAAAGTATGAAGACATTTGTGGACCCCGTATTTTTGGCTATTATGCGTTTCCCACTTAAAAAAAAGGTGAGACTCGTTTTTTATTTAGAAAAACCGTTTAGAAAATAGTTTCGTGAGCTGCTTACTATTTTGCTATTTTAAAAAGTGAAAACAAAATAAGAAAGAAACCCTAAATGTGACTCCCGATAAGAAAAGGCGTGTCCGAAAATCGAGTCTAGGGTCCGAGGGTCGCCATTTATCTGTGAGTACAATGGAAGCTATGACTCTCTAAGCCCCTAAAGTCGGCCCTTCAAACAAAAATAAGAAAATACTGGGCTTTTAACTAATCAACTAATGAATACCAAAGATAAGCAATAACAATACAAAGCATGCAAGACATATATAAATAAATAATCAAGCAAAGTCAGATGAGGAAAAATGTATACTGATTCAAGATGTTGTTGCTACCAATCGGGAAACAATGTTAGTGCAATAACAAAATACAAACTGTTCACATTTAATTAAAAGTTGGTTATAAATCATATGTCAAATTATTCATTAAAAATGATATGGAATGTCGGCCCTCACCTGCCTATTTATATGTTACACAAATTAACTCCCCAAGATTCCATTTTATAGGAATTGTAGAATTAATCGTGTGTTTGAAATTTTTGAAGACCGGTTTGAAATTGAAGTTTTGAAATTGGAAGCTTCAGTTGAAATTGAAATTTGAGATTTTGGGGCTTGAAATTTAGAATTGGGAATTTTCAAAATTTAAGACTAGGACAATCGAATCTTGAAATTGAGATTTGAAAATTTGAAATTGACGCTGAATTTTGAAATTATGAATTTATGAATTTTGTAAATTTGAAATTATAAACTTTAAAATTGGAAATTGGAAATTGTGGGACTTGAATTTTGAAATTATGACATTTGATTTTTGAAATTATGAATTTTCAATTTTGAAATTGAAACATTGAAAATTTGAAATTTGAGATTTGGAGGACTTGAATTTTAAAATTAAAAATTTCAATTTTAGAAAATGAGAAATTTGAAATTTGGACACTTAAAAATTGAGAAATGAAAATTTAGAACTTGAATTTTTTTTTAAATTTGAGGATTTTATTAAATTAAGGGTGAGTGATAGTTCATATGTTAAGGAAAAATAAATTGAATTATTAAAAAAAAAAAATCAACAACCAATTTAATTAAATAAACAAAAAGCAACAATATACTTAAAAGGAAAATAAAATAATAAAACTATAAATTAAATGACTAATATAATATATATACAAGACAATTAATTAAAAAAAATAACTATATAAAAGAAGAATAAAAAGAATGTCAAGTAAAAAATACATGGTAGAAGGGTAGCTCCCCGAACAGAGTCGCCTCTCAAGCTGAAATTGCCTCCGAAGCCGAGATCATCTCCCAAAATTGCCCCCGAGCCAAAATTTCCCTCAAGGCAATCTTATTTTAAATTAAACCTTTAAACTTTGAGACCAACTAGGACCTCCCACTCAATGTGGGGAAGACCCGTAGTCTCCTTAAAAAAATAAACTTAAAGAACTAATAAGACCTAAATTATATAAGCCCATGCCTTAATTTATTCTCCAAAAAAATATTTAATTAAGGGTCATTAGGGTCTCCCACTTTTTTGGTGGAGAAGCCTATGGTTTCCCTTTTTTTCCCCTTTTCAAATCAAGGGGGAGAGGCCCCCTTTTATAGGGAAAGAGAGACCTCTCTCCCTTGTTTACTTCCAATGTGGGATTGCCTCCCACAAAGGAAGAAATCCTAAGCCCAAATCAGGGGTTCATAAATATGCCCCTCTTCGAGCAGAGTTCATGTAAATCTAACACGAACAATGAAGTAAAACGAAAGTGTGAAAAGTGAGTGAAGCGAGATGAACACTATCAAAGAAAAAAAGAGACCCCAAAAGTGTCAAAAAGGGACACTAAAGCAAAAACAAGAGGGCCCTAGACACCCTAAGGGTGGACAACAAAAAAACAAAATAACTTATAGTCTTGCCCATGATATAGATCCAACCTCCATCTAAGAAGGTCCTCTCAAAGGTGAAACCTGTATCGAAATCTGAAACGAGCGGAAGTCCGTCCATCCATGGGTACTAGAATGGTCATGTGTATTGTATAGCGATCAACACCCGTCAAGGAGAAACTCATGAGCTAGTAAGAGGAGAGTACGACAACCGAAATAAACCATGTGATCAAAGTGTGTGATGATAACGATCATGAATATTGGTAGCGATATATATCTCTGATAAAGATGAAATCTGAGAGTCTGAACTATGGTGAAGGCATCGGAATGTCTGGCCTGAAACGAGGAAACACAAAGGCGAAGCCTAAACACCTTTATTCAAGATGTATAAGGTAAATACGAAGTTTGAACGTTTGATATGCAGAAGATGAAGTCTAAAAGTCTAACTATGGTGCTAGCAAATGTGATACAGATGAAGTCTACATATTTGATCCATATAAAGGCGAAGTCCAAACACCTGATATGCAGAAGATGAAGTCTGAAAGTCTAACTGCGGTGCTAGGAAATGTGATACAAATGAGTCTGAACATCTGATCCATATAAAGGCGAAGTCTGAACGTCTGATCTGCAGTGTTAGCAAATGTGATACAAATGAAGTCTGAACATCTGATCCATATAAAGACAAAGTCTGAACGCCTGATATGCAGAAGAGGAAGTCTGAACGTTTGATTTGTCAGGTTAGGAAATGTGATACGTATGAAGTCCGAACATCCGATCCATATAAAGCGAAGTCTAAATGCCTAATACGCAGGCGACGAAGTATGAACGCCTGACTTGTCAGGCTAGCAAATGTGATACAAAATGAACCGACCGATATGCGTAAGACGGTCTAAACGCCTGATCATGGTTAGGCAAATGTGATGCAAATGAAGTATGAACATTTGATCCATATGAAGACGAAGTGACACACCCCCACCCCCTACTATCAGCAGGTGTGCCGGCCACTCCATAGAAATCCCCAACCGTTTCCTCTAACGACTAGAAAATCCTATGAAGCGAAGTCGTATTGCATGCTTCAATCTCGTATACATTTTTTTTTTTTTCTAAACTTATGATTTTTTAAAATTTCTGCAGCATAACAGCTGCATATAGGACATGTCCCAAATCTTGTATACACAATTTACACTATTTCAAATATGGCAACCAACAACATTCTTTCATAAGAGCCTCAAGCTCCACACATTTTCACAAAACCAATCTTATGTACATACATATATTCCTTTTTTTATACATATTCAAAGTATTTCCTTACACAAAATAGTATTAATACAAGACAAATACGTATCGAGAATCCTGTAACCGCTTCCAAATGGTCCGCGTGGCCTCATTGCATTTGGAAAATAGTTTTTAAAATAGGAGAAAATAATGAGCTAAACGAGCCTGAGTGCATGCTTTATAAAATATTTTGCTTCTAAACATCTCAAACTCGTAAAACTTTCTTTACAATTATTTTCCGTAAGCCTGCTTGCTTACTTTAAAGTTTATAAAACTTTTCATAATTCAAGCGCTTTTAAAAGTTTCTAAAACTTTTAATACTTGCTTGCTTTGCTTTGCTTTTCTGTAAAAGTTTTCAAAACTTTTCAATACCTCTTGCTTGCTTTAAAAGTTTAGAAAACTTTTCATACTTGCTTGCTTGCTTCGCTTTGCTTTTCTTTAAAAGCTTATAAAACTTTTCTCAAATCTCTTGCTTGCTTGCTTTACCATGCTTGCTTCAAAAGTTTATAAAAACTTTATAAACCTTGCTTTAAAAAATGTATAAAACATTTTTCAAATCTTCTTGATTTAAAAAGTTTCAAAAACTTTTATAAATACTGAGCCCGTCAACCGTTTTTTTTTTTTTTTTTTTAAATCACCACGGGAGCCTGAGCTCAACCGATCGTTTTAAAATCACCACGGGAGCTTGAGCTCAACCGATCGTTTTGAAATATAAACGGGAGCTTGTGCTCAACCGTTTGCTTTAAATCTCTATGGAAGCCTGGGCGACCGTGCACCAATGGTTGATTTTTTCAAAATTGTATATCATACTTATAAAACATCAACCATTGGAGGCCTATACTTGCTTGCTGTACCCTAGTGAACACGGAGCTCGTGCATCGACCATACGCAAGGGAAGGACCTGTGTCCGCATCACCTTTTCCAGTAAATATGGTGGAATTGACCTGTGTCGCCATCACCATAATTTAGCTAACGCTGCTAACCCTATATATACTCGCTGCACGCGTTCTTGCCTCCTTTAAATGTCATGATGCATGACCTAAGTTTGTCGACACCGTGCAAAACCAAAATGCATGTATGATATCCTAACACCACCGCACGACGAATACCTCTGACCGGTATGCTTGCTTAGAACTAGGGATTTTAGTTAAGCCTGTTTTCACAAATATTATTTTGCTTGCTTGCTTGCTTGCTCTTTGAAAAATGGTTTACAATTCAAACCATTTACTTGCTTGCTCTTTGAAAAATGGTTTACAATTCAAAACCATTTGCTTGCTTGCTCTTTTGGAAAAAAATGGTTTACAATTCAAAACCATTTGCTTGCTTGCTCTTTGAAAAATGGTTTACAATTCAAAACCATTTTCTTGCTTTTAAATTATGGTTTTTCAATTTAAAAACCATTGCTTTCTTGCTTGCTTGAAACATGGTTTAATAATTCAAAACCATTTCCTTATTTTTCAAATATGGTTTAAATCAAAACCATTTGCTTGCTCTTGGAAATATGGTTTTACAACTCAAAACCATTAAATACCAAAGGTAAAACAAATTTATAATAATAATACACTAGTATTTGAAAATGGGTTTAGAACACTCACCTCTTTGAGCTTCCCCGAAACTTGAGCATAACTCCATTTTCCCGCCTTGTTTTTAGCCTACACACTAACGAATACGGCAACGTATTAATCGTCACAGATAGCGTAAAACTTAACGTGATTTCATGGACGAAGTCACTTTAGGGTCACACAACATTCATATAAAGCCAAATTAACAATTCCCACCCTTGAGCACTAAAAAGCCCCTAACAAAAAATCCACTCATTTTGGGCCAACCTTTTCCAACAATACCGGACTTTATTACCTGTAATTATTCAACCGTCTTCAAAAATTATGAAACTCTACAGATCAGTCCTTTATATATCCAATGACATCTCTGTAAATTTTCAATTTAAAATTCTCCTCTAAGGCCTTCAACTACATAACACAAGGTTACAGCATGTTTTTTATGCCAATTTTGTTAACTCATTAAATCACCTACTGTTATCCTTGATTTATGGGGTCTTAACTACATAAATTGGAAATTGTTTCTTTACTCATTTGAAGCTATGGTTCTAAGGTTTCTTCTCCAATTGGAATCACCCAATTTGGATCACCAAAACTCAAGTTATTGTATTTTATATCTAGATTACTCAAATTGGCATAATAGAATCTGCACATAGCTCCACTTGGAAATATTTCTAAGCACTCTGGGGTTAAATTTGCTTACACTTCTTCATATCTAACTTATTCTCTAGAAGTATAGTTTATCCAGAATTTTGAATCACTCAATTTGGATGAAAGGAAACTCCACTTATGTCTAAATCACTGATAAATACCCAAAACAGAGCATAACCTGCGAGCCAGCACGAGCTCACCTTCAGTCCGTATTTGGGAGCCTTAGGACTACAATTTGCTCATGGTCCCTTCTATAAATTTGTAGCCCTATCTCTTATGGTTATTTACCAATTGGAATCAATTCATTTGGATGATTCTAACTTAATCTATAGCCAAAACAAAAACAGGGGTTTTACAAAATTTTTGACAGCAATTCCTTTAAAAACCCAACATTCTCCTTTGTTTTTTACAACCAATCCTCAAAACCGTAATACCTCAATAATCAACATGAAAGTCATTCAAAACCACTCCATAACACTTGTATTGGTGGTTTGGAACTCCATACAACAAAACCCTAGGTAAAATCTTATGAATTCAACCAAAAAGGTCCACCACCTTTCTAAAAACCCATATAAATATGATGATTCCATGTTTATTTTACACCAATTGGGGTTTTATCCACAAAACCTCAATAATCAAGGGTTTGTGTGATCTCTCAACCAAAACCCTAGGTTTGGAACAAAACCAATCTCCATATAGAAAACCTCAGCAATCACACCAATAACCCTAGACATCCAAAAGACACTTGATTCCATACAAAAAAAAAAAACATACCTTTGTTCTTCTCCTTCTTCTCCTTCCTCTTCTTCCTCTTCTTCCTCTCTTCTTCTCCCTTTTCTCCTCCAACCGTGAAGCTCTAGTTTGAGAGACAAAAAAAATGAAATGTTAAGTTTGTCTCATCTCCTATTTAGTCTCAACTTTCCTTTAATTAACATTTGGTCCCCATCTCTTAACATTACAATCAACTTATGTTATTTTCAATTTTTGGGCATCCTATCTTCTCACATTATGACTTCCATATCATTTTTTGGAAATTACAACTTTGCTCCATTCTTCTAGCATCACATTCTAAGCCATTAAATTTATAATTTCATATTTTCATCCTTCAAATAACTCCCAAAATATCAAAATGTGACACTTGCGGTCAGATACGCCTTACGCTCATGTAATCGTACACGTGTTTCCGGGATTCGGCGTTACACTAAGTATGAACGCCGACACGCCAGAAGACAAAGTCTAAATGTCCGATCCGCTAAGCTAAATAATGTGATGCCAGATGAAGTCCTAACATCCGATCCATATAAAGGCAAAAGCCCCAATGCCAGGCGTGTAAGATGAAGTCCGAACGCTTGATCAGCAGCAGCGTAATGTAATCCAAATGAAGTCCGAACATCTGATCCATGGCAGCGCCGGCGTGAACTGGCTACGCAAAGACGAAGTTCACCGCTCGACCACGAGCTAGCGAATGTGATTTAAATGAAGTCTCAAACATCCGACCATATGAAAGCGGCGTTCAAACGTACCGATATGCGTATGATGAAGTCTCGAATTTAATTACGGTATAGAAAATGTGATACGTATGAAGTCCGAAAGATTCAATCCATATAGCGCTAAGTCCAATGCCTCGATATGGAAGACGGAAGTCCGAATCGCCTCGATTCATTGACAGTAAAGGCAGTTGAGGGCATGCCCCAAAGATGACATCCAATGTAAAAAACATGATAAAGCCCTTAAAATGTCATAACAATGGCTCATATCCTCGGAGAAGACCCGCTTGACAACCACCACCTCTAAAGAAATCCCCAAAGATAAGGGATACGCCTAAAGGTGACATCTATCAAAACAATATGAAATCCCAAAATTTCATAACAAGACTCATCCTCTCGAAACAATCAGATGACAAGCAACAAATTCCCGATGATTCAGCTTATATGGTCAGGTCTAAGCATATTATGCTGTATGTCATCCAAATGTAGACGCGATGAAACCCCCAAATATCAAAATATGACTCGACATCTCTATACAGAATCCATATTAATAAACAAACACATCCAAATGATCCTGACATATAGGGGGTATGCCCCAGTACGACATGTCGAGAATCGCCTAAATCTCCAGATCCCCAACAAAGGCAACCTCGGGTCATCTAGAACCGCAACTAGAAATGGATCCCAACGCTAGCAAGGCATCTCCTAGAAAAAGCCACATAATAATGTCCAGATATCGACCAAGTCTCAAATACCTATCAAAGTAAATGCAACAAAGAAAACATTAAACCCGTGGTCTCGTGGTGGTCTTGCGGACACGTAATCGTTAATGTAAGGTTAGGGTGATAAGGTAAAAGAAATGAACGGAAACTAGGCTCAAACACCCATTGATCAACCCCATGCCCTCATGTGTGGAATGCCACATGCATAAGAAGTCTCATGAGCCATGGACACAAGAACATCCAATGGAAGTGCTAATAATAATGATGTGATGCAAAAAGTGTAACATGTGGTGAGATAGGTCAGAGGAAAAGGATGTAGAGTGAAACATCAAACTTGAAATCAATAAACATATGAGGGTGATAATGAAAATGAGAGTAAGGAAGCCTATGAAGATAAATACAAAGATGGAAAAAAATTGATGATGATATGATGAATCTACCTAAATCATTGCATGGGGAAGACATGTCGTCAACAAATTGGATGATGAATATGACACCGACTTATCCCATAGAGAGGATCTCACTATCTTATATACCACTAATAAAATTCAAAGCAAGTACATGATACTAGGATCTCGGGAAACCCACATACGAACTCCCACATGTAATACATACACTAAAGACAATGATCCTCATAAATCCACATACGAACTCAAGAATACTTATACTAAATACATATACATGCGCATTTATTTATATATTTTTTTTCTTTTTTTTTTTCCTTTTGTTTTTGTTTTTTTTTTTTTTTTTGCGCATAGATTGAATGAAACAATGAGAGACAAACCAATATGGCACAAGCACATATCCTCAAGCCAAGGTACAATAAAACAACCTTTCTTTCTTTTTAATGAAATGACATAAGCCTCTTAAGCTAAAAGTCTCGAATAGATGCTCGATGGAATGAGTGAAGGGGATGACATGAAAAACGCCATGAGTAAATGAATAGACACACCCAAGGGAAAGCAATGAGATAGAACGAGAAGTCAAATAGAAAGAAAGTGGTGAAAACATAGAAATCATGAAATGGAACTGATACAAGGAAGTGGAATGTGTAAGGCGATATAAAGAACATGTCAATTTGTCCATAACTCAAGATCCCTAAACTAAGATCCACACAATTGGGGCCCTTATCCTGTATGAAAAGGTGCTGGTGGCTATAATAGAAAAATAGCCAAAATGCGTGCAGGCCCAATGGGCTAGCAAATGGTAAAAATGTGAGTAATAAGTGATAAGGTATATTAACCTAAACGATGGCCACCCATCCTCATGGCTCAAGGTCTCAAACGAAAAACTTTTTCAATCGATCCACTTCAGTTGGCCTGAATTGGTTTCCATTTAAGTCCATCACCCATGCAACCCCCTTTCAAATAATCCTCTAATAATGTAAGGTCCACTCCAAATGGTCTAAACTTCCTCTAAGGTCCGCGACTAACTCTCTTAGGGACTCAAAACCAAATCCCAGCTTGCTGTAGTGGTTCAGTTTGACTTGCTTTTTGAAAGTGCGCCATCTTCCTTGGTAAGCCCAATATGGTCGCAGCCTCTCAATCTCCTCTCATCTAACAAAGGCCGGGTTGGTCGACCAACCCACTCCGCCTCCAAACTCGCCCAGGCTACTCTTAAAGATCCCATCTCTATCCACCCGGCAAAATCGCTCTATGCCATAAAACTGTAGAGTAAAGTGTGGCTCCTATGGGCGCGAAAGAGGTGAGATACGCTTATCAGGACACCCCGATCCCGGGGTCCGCTGACTACCCACAACCAAATAGAACATTTGTGGAATGCTCGTGACTCCGACATTTCCTCACGAAAATCGAGCAGAGTCTCCTTTGTACGGGGAGCTCTACCCAAATACATCACCTGTATATAACCTGTCCAAATATACACAATGACCACACAAGGTCTCATATACAACTATACCGAGTAAAAACAACCTCTTGGGCCCCTACATTTATACTCACAACACATATTCCAACTATCCAATATAATCCATAATATGAGTAAAACGGCCACTTGAGGCCCATAAAACCATCCTCATAAACATACTCATAAACATATCAATCCACGTGATCATAGTTACAAGAGTTAATTATTTATTTTACACAACATATATTAAAACTTATAGAGCTCAAATACATGTGTACATAACTAAACCAAAGCCACAACCCTACTTTCTTCTAAATCAGCCTCCTTTAGGGTTGAGCCGTCTCCTCGTGCGCCTCCTCAGACTAAAATATGTTCCCTCGACAGGGTGAGCTAATGCTCAGTAGTGGAATCACCCTAAATGGGCTACTCTTCACCTAAGTACATATGCAATGCTCCAAAATAAACACACATTCAAGTAAATGCATGATCCTACTTGAATGTCTAACTAATCATCTCATATCCCGAGTCCTCCCCAACTCCCTCACATATGCCTAAGCCACGTATGAGAACCTTAGTTTTTATTTGTGGACAACCCTCCGATATATATATCAATCAACACCCGACGATTGATATTATGTGGACTACCCTCCCGAAGGTATATCAATCAATGACTCCGACGATTGATATTTTATTTAGACTACCCTCCGATAAATTCATTATTTTTAGACAACTTTCCGAACCATTCTCTCAAGAATTACCTCATGCACTCACTCCTATCGTTCTAGGGTGCCCCAGTGCATATAGAATGCATGATGTCAATTCAATTACAATTTTATAACACATGCAAATATATAATCATGTATATATTCACATAATTTAAATCTCATAAACATGTCATATAATTTCACCATCAATTACATCAAAATTAGCTCAATGGGCTAATGATCAAACACGAGCAACTCGATTTGAATTACTCAACTAAACACATTATTTCACAAAAAATTATTTTGTGAACATTATTCCTCGAGAATAGTGAAACCCTGCCATTACTATTCCGAAAAATCACTAATCATCGCTCTCACTTAGTGAACTCGAATTTCACGGCCATATTCCGGCCAAGCCACATCAAAGCACACATTAACACATGATTACACAACTAGCAATCTAATTCAGCCCGTGATAGTCACTGACCGTCTGCATGGGTTTCAAAAATCCAACACTTGCTTCCTAAGATTTGGAACCGATCAAACGGCCTCACTGTACCCTCATTCAACTCCAAACATTAACAAAGTACTTTAAATAAAGAATAAAACCCAAGTAGGGAGAAACTTTTACTGGATTTTGGACTTAAACTCCCTAAACCGAGCCCACGTAGCCTCTCCGCAGAACGCCTCCTCTGGTCCCGAAGAATTCGACGACCTGACGCCTCAACATTTTAGAGAGAAGTGACTCTCTCTCTCACTAGAACTCAAATTTCATCGCCACTGTAAGTCCCTCCCTTGTTTCCCGTTTTGCTCTTTAGTTTAAAGCAAGAAGATGGCACTATTACAATGTTTGTCTTATTATCATTTAAGACAAATTCCAAAATGTCATTTATGTCCTTATTTTCCCAGTTTTGACATTCGGCACTATCTCAGTCGTCCATTTTCATACTTTCTCTACTCATGCCACTTATGGCACATGAGTACATGTTATATATGACTTTCGTTGCATCGAAAATCGTTTTACTAAGACTCCAACCGCGATGCCCTCGAAAAACGCGGCCAACCCGACTATCTTAGAATTCACAAATTCGACGTACTAACTAGATTTCCCTCGCGAGACGATTCCAATCTGGTGAAATCCATTTTGTCATCCAGATCTAGAGAATAAATTTTGGATTTTTGATTGAAATTACGATTCATTTTTCCAAAATTCGAATTTCTGCCCATAATTTATAATGCGAAGGAAGCTTCTCGACCAGTCTTGAGAAGTCTCAAATCATCTCATAGAATCCTCTTAATATTCTTGTCATACTTCTATCGCTCCATTTGTCCACGACCCATAATGCCAGATCGATCTGTGATGCTGGATGTCATATCTCTGTAATAAAGTGCCAACGTCACCCTTGAAATGCACACCTCTATCCAATATCAACTCATGAGGAACCCTGCATATCCGCTGTGAGATAATGTGCGATCTCGATAAAGGTGGCCATCTGCCGCACGAAGTGGCTCTACCCACTTTCTGTGAAATAATCAATAGCGACTAGAATGAATTCATGACCACTAGAAGACTTCGGCGAATCTTCCCAATAATATCTATGCCCCAAACTGAAAACGACCAAGGTGAGGTCAATGCATGCAACTCTGATGGTGGAACGTGTATGAGATCTCCATGCATCTGACACTCTGTACATCTCTGAACAAACTGACAACAATCTGTCTCCATGGTCAACCAAAAATAGCCAGTCCTCATAATCTTATGAGCCAACATATGTCCTCCATGTGGGGCCTACAACTCCAGATGGATTCCTCTCATTGCCCGATCACCCAAATCTCATCTAAGCACAACAATAACACACCATCACCTATACGCCATATGGTCTCTCCATGTATCACAAAGCGTGGCCAACTCCTCAAAGCCTCGTTCTTAGCCGCCATAAACGCAGTATGCCATATCTAAGAAACTGAGCAACATCATGATACCAAGGCAGCATCATCAAAACCCCGACTGGCCAATTACAACAATAAGCAGGAACACTTCTAGTCTCAACCAGCAGGGGGCAAACTACCACACCTTCAATAATGTCAATCATAGCCAAAGTAGCCGTGAGCATCGGCTTTAACCGATTCGCTCTAGGTGAGCGTAGCTCAAGTCGCCAAACCTCCTACTAGTAACTAAATAAGCATGATATGGTCTAAGCTTGGCATCTATATTCCAACTACCTCGATCCGTCTAATCACTAGATTAGAATCACCGAATATCTCCATCCTTCTAATCCCGAGCTCAAGTGCAGTCTCTAACCTAAGGATACATGCCTCATACTCAACAATGTTGTTCGTGGTCGGATAACGATCCGTAAAGGCCAAATGAACTGATCTCGGGATATGATCGCCAAGGCAGAGAACTTAATGTAACACCTATCCTATATCTGCATGGTTAGTCGATCATCAAAGCACATGCTTAACCAACAAATCGAATGCACCCTAAAGGATCTCTCTATCCGAAAATCATCATCAATCACTCTACCTGTCAAGAACCGTATGAGGCCAAGTGATCCGCTAACACACTTTATGTAATTTTTCGAAGTTACATTACTCGAATATCAAACTCGTTAAAAGTACAAGTCATCTCATAAGTCCGCTTCACAAAACCAAATCACAAATAGATATCTCAAAGGATCTAAACGAGAAACACGCTGCACCTAACACTCACGCGTAATGTCTCAATCGGGCCGGCCCAAACCAAAGCTGGGCTAAGCGCTTCAATCATAATGTACCTCGCCTCATACTCCCACATCCTCTTACTCATAATAGATAGTTTCGCCCTTGCCGAATCATCGTTTAGGCGCATGCACCCTGGTGCCACATCCAAACCGACAAATATAACAAGAGAGGTCATCCAGCGCCGGAGGTACCAAACAGAGGAAAGCAAATACTCTAATCCGCCTCAAACACCCATCAAGTAATCGATCATCCTAAACCTTAGGTTGTTTCTTCCTCATGGGTCGAAAGATAGGCTCATAAGATCCGTCGCCTAATAATAAACTTAATATATTTAATCCCACAAGAAACCCCGATCTCGCCCTTGGTCAGGTGAGACATGTCAAGGATAGCTCGATCTTATCGATCTCGCCACACTATCTCACTAATCATGAGCCCAAGAGCTTTAAAAGTCACCCAAAAGTGCACTCGGGATCTACTCAATCTGGAAGATCCATCCTCTCTAGAAAAAAGCGCCAGAAATGCTTCCGTTGATCTACCCTATCACTGACTTCACAATCATATCATCTACATAGACCTCAACATCCCTGCATCATGTCATGAAACAAAGGTAGTAGCTCGTCAATAGGTAGCACCCATGCTCTTTCAAATTTCAAAATAGCATGACTCATAATAAAGAGGGTGCCCCACTCAAAGGATGAAAGATGCCTTCCCGTCTCGGGAGCCATCATAACTGGATTATAACTAGAGAATCCATCCATAAAGATAACATCGCATGCCCCGCAAGATTCATCAACCAAGATGTCAATATGTGGAGAGAAAATCATCCTCGGGGCTAGCCTTGTTGAGATTCTCTTAAAGTCTACACAACCTAACTTTACCAAGTCTTTTGGGAACAGTGGGATCTACATTAGCCACCCACTGAGGTAATGACCATTAATATGAAGCCAACACTAAGTTGCTTGAATCTCCTCCTCACCAGAACTCCATCGAGGGTGCACGCCTCACTCATTAACCCGTCTTAGCATGTGGCACAAGTGGTAGATGATGCTGAAGCATGGCATGTCCTCATATGACCACACAAAAACATCCAAATATGATATGAGCAACCTGAGCAAACTATCCCTCTCATATGCATACAAAGTGGTACCGATCCTCATCTCTCTAAGTTGGTTTGCTGCACCAAGGTCAACTGTCTCAAGGTCACTGGGTATGGAGGTGAAACTCACTCATCGCGAAAGCTAAGGATCGTAGCCTCGACCGGATAGCTATCATCAAAATCAGGTTGCAAAGGCTCATCATCAATATCATGAATCTGTGATGTGGGTGAATGAGGTGCACATGTATCAATATCATCAATAAAAGAGACAGGTGAATACTCGAAAATGCTCAAATCCATAGATGAAAAGGCAAGTACATCATCGAAACGTGAGACAAATCTTGACAAAACATCAAAAGAAAGTGGTGGGTCCACAGCATCGAACTCTCCCACAACATGTTCTAGAATATCAGGAGATGCAATATCAACAATAGCATCACCCGTAATCGCATCATCATCTGGAGAAAGAGGAGCATCCTCATCATCTCTCAAAGCAAGCACACGAAAATAACTAAGTGTAGAATCTTGCTCGGGCTGACTAATAACCATCCGGAGTAGCTCCTCATCATAATCGTTAGACGACATAACCCCATCAATACCCCCATAATCAGCTATCTCATCGTGAGCTACAGTGAGCACACTGTTAGACCACATAAGGGAAGGAGGAGCGACAAGGTGAAGTGGCGAGCCCCACCACACAATCGGGCCGGTGAAAAATCGATGCAGCCAACATGTCGATATCAAAGAGGTCATCAATCGATCCATCGGGATGCAATAATGGCTCTGAAGCCCTCACAAAATAGTTAGCCAACCTCAAACTTTAAGGACGAATAGGATAGTCAAATGGAATGTGATGAATAGATCTGACTTCAAGGCACTGCGTTATGCATCAAGAATCGCTCCACGTACAAATCAAAACCAGTGTATCGGTCCAAAACTGCGGATAAATTAACTACGCCCATGCCGATTTACACCCTAAACCCAAACCAGGCATGTACAACATGCTCCTCATCATGTCTAAATGACCG